>JAGPOW010000261.1:80924915-80936289 GCA_030014935.1 Caiman crocodilus | reverse complement strand
GCCTCAGCAGTGTGCTGGGGGGGCAGCACCAGGGAAGAGAGAGGGGGAGGGAGAGGGGCCAGGCCCCTGGCAGTGGCACTGTGTGTACTCACCATGTTACTAGAAAAAGTGGTCTTCCCGCTGTCGTCGCTCTTCCCTTCCTCCTTGTGCTCCTCCTGTGTGAACACCAGTGCAAACGCCAGCGCGCCCTTACAGAGTGCACCTGTTTGCACGCTCTGTTCGCACACGGCTCGGGAGCGCGGCTCCCTGCCGGCTCAGCTAAAAGTGATCTGGGAGGCTCCCCTCCAGATCAGCTTCAGCTGCCGGCGCTGCCCCTCTCACCGCTTCTCCACTGCTTCTGCTGCTGCTGCTGCTGCTTCTTCTTCTCCTGTGTTGCGAGGGCTCACGTGTGGCCAAGACCACACCTGAACCCTATCGGAGGTCTTCTTGGCTCCCTGCTCCGCTCCCAGCTGCTGAGCAGTGAGTCAGATCCTGCTTGTCAATTTCAGTTTAGATTTAAAAATTCCCATGGTATTCCCGTGGTTTTTCAGCTGCCAATCAGGAGTCCCGGGTCCCCGGAAGTGCCTGCTGGCAGCCTGGGCATCTGAAACTCCCGGCGGGGGGAAGGGGGTGCCTCTAGCCCAGCAACCCGCCTCAGCAAGTTGGTATCTCTCCCGGAGCTTCCTCCAGGGATGCTCCTAGCCCCCTCCTGTCCCCTGCCGGCTCCCTGTTTGCGCGCTCTGTTCGCGCACGGCTTGGGAGCGCAGCTCCCTGCCGGCTCAGCTAAAAGTGATCCGGGAGGCTCCCCTCCAGATCAGCTTCAGCTGCCAGCGCTGCCCCTTTCACTGCTTCTCCGCCGCTCCTGCTGCTGCTGCTGCTGCTCCTGTGATGCGAGGGCTCACGTGTGGCCAAGACCACACCTGAACCCTATCGGAGGTCTTCTGGGCTCCCTGCTCCGCTCCCAACTGCCGAGCAGTGAGTCAGACCCTGCTTGTCAATTTAAAAAAAAACCTGCTTGCCATACTTAAAAAAAACAACACAAAAAACCCCAGCACTTACAGCACTTGGAGCTGCGGTCTGGCTGACTGGGGTCCCACCCACACAGTACAAGGCAAGCTGACAGCCCCACTGGCCCCAGCCTGGGCCCTTCTGCCCCTCCACTGCTCTGTGCTTCCCTGGGGGGCTTTGCCAGGAGGCCCTGGAGCCCTGCCCACCCACCCCTGCCTCTAAGGTAAGCAGAGGCTTTTTTTTTGTTTTTTTTCTGGGTTTTTCTTAAGTGATGGTGCCTGGGGTTGTGGGGGGTAGCCATGGGGGCCTGGGGGTGCACGTTGGGGTGGTGAGGCTGGGTGGGGCAGCCATTGGGAGGTCTGGGGGTGCAGAGATGGGGCTGAGTGGGGCAGGTATTAGGGGGACTACAGGATCTGTGGGGGATAGGGCCAGTTAGGGCAACAATTGAGGCACTGGGGTGGGACATGTGGGCCTTGCAGGGGCGGTGATAGCCCCTGTGGGGGCCATTTGGCCCCCATTGAGGGGCCATATGCCTTGTGTGAGGGCTGAACCCCCTGTTGGGGGCCCATACCCCTTGTGTGGGAGTTGAACCCTTTGTTGGGGGGGCTGAACCCTTTGTTTGGGGGTTAAAGCCCTTGTTGGGGGGCCCTTGTGAGAGGGCTGAACCCTTTGTTCAGGGGCCGTAACCCTTGTGAGAGTGCCAAACCCCTGGGGGCATACCCCTTGTGTGGGGACCATCGCCCTGTGGGAGTGCAGCAAAACATGTAGTACAGTTCACTTTATTATTATTACAAGAGACTTCCTTTAACACAGTAAGATATATCAATAAAACATCGTCCAACTGATCACTGTCTCTTTCTTGCTCTGTCTTTATAGTGGTCTTCTGTTTTACTTGTGGAGGAACATGGATTTGGGGTATTTTACAAAGTGACTTGGGGATTTGGGGACTTTTACAGAGTGGCTTTTTGTGGGGGGATTTTTTTTATCAGGGATTTTTCAGTTTTCCAAGAGGGAACACCAGAATTCCTGCTAGTGGCAGGACCCTGCTTGCTCAGAGCTGGCACCTTGGACCCATCTGGAGGTGGCTGACCTCCTGGCCAGTTGGGGCCAGGAGGACATGCTTTGACAGATCAAAGCCAGCCACCACACCTGGAACATCTTCCAGGTGATAGCTGCCCAGATGGTCAGGCAGGGGGCACAAATGGCAGTAGTGCCGCACAAAGGCCAACCCTGCAAACGCAGTCTACTGGCAGCTGGCCTAGAGGGGCAGATGCCTCTACTGGCTGTACAGTCCCCATCCGGGTCTGGCAGTTGGGCAGCAGGTCACATCCAGGCAGTAGCCCCCACTGCCAGACTGCTGCAGTGGGTAGAGGGTGCAGGGAACTCTCAGGGCTGCTTCAGCAGTCCAGCTGGTACAAGGGGTAGTGTTCCCAGGTACCAGTCGGTTGGGCCCCAGCAGCTTCTGAGAGCTAATACCCTGAGCTACTTGACAGGGCGGCTTTTTATACTGCTGGGGCCAAAACAGGGCAGCTTTTTATACTGCTGGGGATAGCACAGATACTAGCCCTGGGCTCTAGCTCCCCCCGGCTGCAGATCCAGGAGGAGCCAGGCAGGGTTATTTTGCTCCTAGTGGCACAATTTGCTCCACAACAAAGTGAATGTCCGAGCATGTGTGCTGAAGCAAAAAGCTCTGGCTCAAATTTGCACTGCTTCTAGTTGAGCTGCTGCAAGCTCACATGCTTGCGTGTATGGACACGCCCTATGAATTTAAAAATATATACCGCATAGATGTACATGGGGTTTTATTACAACAAAACTAACAAGCTGCCTATATTCTGTTAGAACTGCACCTGTGGACACATATACATTTTACAGAAATTACCTTTGAACAGATGGTCTTCCAGTAATCCCATTGGATTTGCACTTGCATGCACAAGAAATGCTAGTTGTAAAAGCTGGAATATGGTCTGTAATGCTATGTGTAAAAGCAAGAGCTTTTGCCTCTTTGTATATAATAATGAGCAGGAAAGAAGAGGTCTCCTGCAGTCTACATAATAGTGGCAAAAGCTTGCTGGCTTGCATTTCCTCTGTCCCATATTGGGAAGCCAGATGGAGTATGATCTGCCTGACCAAGTTCCTTTTGGGTCAGGCCAAGATAGCAACCCTGAAGAGCTACAAGGGCAGGCCCTAACAATGTCCTCCATCTCTTTCATTACTTTTCCATACGCATCTCTCTTCTGAGTTTGGATACTTCACCTGCCAACATTACATGGACCAGTTTATGTCACACTGTCCATTGAGAGGGCCACTAGTCCTACAAGTGTGACCCCATGAATGGCATGGAGAGAAGGTAGGTTTTAACTTCTAGTTAGATTATGATGTAATTTTGATAGATGAATACTTTCATGATCAGACTCTTGTAGGGTTATGTACTTTTATCTTTTCGTTTTTAATGTTTTTACAATAAAGGAATAAAGGTCTAAATAGTACTTTAAAACCTGTCTTTTTATTCAATGTTAAAATAAAACCAAGTAAAGGACTGATGAAAAAAATCTTAGAATTCCAAAGCAAAGATTCCCTAGAAGACTCCTGAAACTTCATCTGCCCCTCTGGGGAGTCTTACAGTCTCGAGACGCTCATGAATCTTTCCCTATGCAAATATATCTGGTGACCAGTATCATAACCAAAATGACTTGCAGATTTCTCAAGGACCTGATGGTACTTCTTGGTCTCTTTAAAGATAGTTCAAGAGCAATAAAGAATGCATTTCTTATTTCTTCTGCCTAAAAGCTTTGACATAAATCATCTACCATTTGCATAATATGGTTTAAAATTTTAGATTAAGAAAAATTATAAACACAAATCTTTTTGTTTTTGTTTTCCCTTAATCTAGTTTACATTAAATTAGCAAACAAAAATTGAGTACATTGTGTTGTCATTTTATGACGTAATATTAATGAGGCACTATTTTCATATTATATAATATATAAACATTACCAGGAACTCTAGAGATTCAGGTCCAGCTTCTGTTTCAGAATTTGAAGTCAAGGAAGTATAAATTATGAAAACACATACCAGGCTGTTTGGACAAAGGCATTGCCACTGACGGATTGTTCCTGCCTGCATATTTGCAGTACTTTATTTAATTTTAATTGAATCTCAGTTACTTGATCCACAGCTTCTCTCAAGAGACTATGCATAATCCTGTAGATCTTGTTGTTAGGGCTATTTCCTGCTTTTTAGTCTAAATTTGTTTTTGGTTACTTGATTTGAGAAAGACTTTTAGTTGGAAAGTTAGTCACCTGTTTTGCTGTCAGTAAGTCACACAGTTTTATCTTCTTTTATCAGTTTTTTGTTTTTCTCTCCTCTAAGTGCTTTAATTGTTTTTTTTTTATTTCCAGGGAAGTGTACTCATTAAATCATTTGTTGATGTTTTTTATTAACTGTGGGCAGTGACATCTCACCCACTACAGACTGTTACTTAAAAGCTGTTATTGTAGTTTTGTTCTAGGTTTAGCTTTGGACACATCTTTTAATTTAATCTCAGGCCCTTCTGGAGTTTAAGATCCTTACCACATTTTTATGGATTGGCGTTGTATTGTAACAAACTTACAATTTTCCTCAACATTTACCATGACAATTCTACAGGTCTATTCATAATATTTGTGTAACATGCAGTTCAGATGCTTGGCAGTCTTAGCATTGCCTGCATGGTGATTGGGCTTTGGATACCCTTTTAATTAAGATACTTGGTGTTTAAACACAGTAGGACATGGTTTGGTAATACTATATAATTCAATGGCTGCTGAAATGTGTAATTAGGATTTTTGACAATTCATTCTGTATCTCTGCCCTGTGGTAAACAAGAACAAAGCTAAAGTGAAAATGCTGGCTGCGTTACATAATGAGAGATGATGATCCAACTGAATAATGTTAAAGATCTCCTTTAAATGAAAGGGTTTCTATATATTCTGTATAATAGAAGATTGCTTAGGCTCAAAGCTTTCCAGAGAAAATAATTCTAGCCCTTTGAGAAGCTTTATTATGTCAGATGTAAAATAATGGATTCACAGAAATGGACCGCAGTTATTAACAGACTAGGCCTTGCAAAGGAGAACTTTCTCTACCCATGATGTGTGCAGGATTTAGGTTTCAAATCTGTGGTTCAGAAGTGAGGCCAAAAGTGAGGCTCCCAAATCCCATCAAATTCCCTACATTCTAATATTGTGAAACTCAAGATGAAATCATATGACTTGGCAATAGTTATCTTTCAGAAATAGCTTAGCTTACCTAGACCTTCACACAAATAAAAGTGATTTTAATTTTTTTCATCATCTAATTTCCTGCAAAGTCATCAGCACTATAACAGGGAAGACAGATTTTCTAGATTCTGAATTAATCTCTATCTGTGAGATAGTTTGAGGTTAACTTGTTTATTTTTTAAAGAGAAAGAAGTTGTCCTGCTGTATTTACTTGACATCTAAAATAACTCGTTATCTTGCTGCCATCTTTCATGATTTTTCACCTAGCATTGGAAAACTGGTATTCATTAGGTGATGTTATATCCAGTGCTGCAGTTTACATTTGAGCCATTTAATTGCTTCCTTGTAAACAACTAGAAACTCTTAGAAAATAAAACTATTTTGCATTAGCCTGCAATTAACCAAATAAACAGCAATGAGACGAATAATTTATAGATTGAAGTACTGAATATGTGTGCATTACTCCCCATTCAAATATCCACAGACCAACCAATACACTTTGACAGTACTAGCCCAGGTGGGGTTGCTGGTCCTGCTACCTGATATTAAGGGAGACAGATCTGACAGTGATTTGGGAAAAGACTGGCAGTATGTAGGCAAAGTTAATGGAACAAGGAGCCAGTGAGAGTAGAAACCTATGCTGAAATCCATACTTGAGTGGGCAGAAGAGATCTCCAGATGCAAGAGTACACTCCCCACTAAAGCCTGGAATGGAAATCACCATTCTCCAACTGAGATAAAGAAATCTAAAAAGCCCACTGGCAAAATGTACATCTTGTTGCCTTAGTCCTATCTATGCATAAATTAGGAGTCCTATGGCAAAAAATAATTTGTGGTCATATCATTTAAAATGTTTCAGAGTGCATATGCATAACAGGAGGCAAATTAAGGTTGGACAGGCAACCTTAATTCTAGCATTTCCTAACTTGAATGTTCTACCTTGCAACCTTAATAGTGTCTTTTGACTTGACTTTTTGTGTAAGTCATATAAAAATGGAAGGGCCAGATTCTATAAAAAATTCTCTCACTGTGTTGTGCTTTATCCCATGAGTACTGAAATCAGCACAATGAGTCATGTAGTAAAGAATTGCTTAAATAATGTTAGCAAAATCTGACCCTAATTAGGGTATTTAATACCCTGGGTCACAGATGGTCACAGGTGGCATGGACAGCCTCTGTGTGTGGCACATGGGAGATTGCAGAGGGGACAGGAAACACAATGGAAGATAGGGCAGAGAGCAGAGCAGCAGATCAGGCAAGAAGCCCAGGGCAGAAAGCAGACCAACATATCAGACAGGGAAAAGTGATTTGAGTAGCTCTTGGGAGACTGTAGAGCTCATTTGTGGCACACCTGCCAGAAAGATTGGCCCCATTGTTCTACCCTGTGGGTCTCATGGTATTATTGTTGGGCAATTTCAATCCCAACTGCAGATTTTATAATGCAGGATCAACTCTTAAATATAAAAGAACATATATATCTGAAAAAAGATCAGCCTGATTTTTGTAACATATAAACTTTAGAAAAATAAATCAGTCATTTATTTTAATGTTTTACAGACTTCTTACTTTCTGTGGTATGGTAGTTTTTGGAATTTATCATAATCATAGGTTTCGCTATTTATAACCAAACCATTCATATGGGATTACAGGAATTCTTACCATGAATCAGTAGGTAAATAATCTGTAAAGACCACATGAAAAAGAAGTTGCAAATTGCAGTTCAAACTTTGTGGTTTGCTGGATTAAAAATCTCCAATCTTCATGGATGTTCATCTCTGGATGAACTCTGAACATGCTAATGTAAAATGCTGATTTTATTTCCATAATAACTTCAGCAGCTTCAGTTATTATTTACTGGGATCCCAGTTTTCATGTCTGAACACCTAATCTTGTCCTTTTGATGTTGAAGTCAATCCTCAGGCAGCCAGGTGCTTGCTTCAGGTGCCTTGTGTGTCAATTCAAGCAGCCAAATACATGTCTGAGGCTGAGGACAGACATTCAAAAACCCTGAGCTTGAATTGTGCTGAGCTGCGGGGTGTGTGGCCAGGCTCCAGCAGGACACTCTGATTAGGGAGACACCCCCCATCCCCTTTGTTGATAACAGAGCATTTATCAGCTCTGTTATCCGTATTTAGCACTTGCAACAGGGGGGCTTTCTCAGGGCCAATTTCACCATGACCCACCCACCTGTTTCTGGGCCAACCACCTGCCTTCTCGCCCACCACACCTTGTTGGTAATTAATTAATAGATGTTAGTAAGCGGGAGGCTGCCCATTTCCTGCCCTGATGCTAGGGGCACTATCTGAGGCTCCACTCCTCCCCTACACCACAGCCCAAGCCTCGCAGATGGCATCCAGATGTTATTATAATCACCAGCCCCCACTCGGCCCCAGAATCCTTCTAATTGAACCCCGCCTGGATTCCTCTCCTCAGGCAGTCTATTCCACCTTCATACCAGGCAGTATAGCTCCTTGAACTGCTTCCCCTTCAGGTGTGGTCCCCCTGGGACCTTTGGCTCCTCTAGCCCTGGCCCACCTCCAGGCCAGTCAGAACCCTGGATGCGCAGCTCTTGGGCATTCCTTGTGGTGGGCCTCTGGCCCTTTGACCCTTCTAGTCCTGGCCCCAGCATTGACCAGTCAAGGGAAGTTCAGTCAGGCCTGAGTCTATGGCCTTTTCTTGCTCTCTGGGCTAAAGATAAGTCAGTTGGAGGGTGAGGGGAGAGGGCTGAAAAAGCACATCCCTAGAATGTGCTTCATTCCAGACCCTCCAACAAGGGGTAACCCACACAGTTGTGGGAGCTAGTGGTCAAGACACCCAGACTCACCTTTCACCGGGGTGGTAACTGGCCTGGCATTTCCTGGGGGCTCCCACACCACTGAGAGCCCCACCAGGCCACCCACTCCCGGCAGAGTGCAGTTTTAGGTCATGCCCAGGACTAGGCACCTCCTGACCATCCCCTACAGCTACGTCCTTACCTCCAGATGGCACCAGCAGTTCTGCAGCCAGACAATGTTGTTGCCTTGCCTCTAGCAGCAGAACTGCCCTGTTTGTCTGGGGAACCCCGGATCTAAAGTGGCTGCCCACATCAGGCACCTGGCGGCTGCCAGTTCCAGGCCCTTAAAGTGGCAGGCACAACCAGTGCTCTGCCACAGCACCCCATAAGAAAATAAAGCCTCTCTCATTAGTTCAAGCTCTTCTTAAACAGCTTTTTCCAAGGAAGAAATGGAGGAACATTACCAGCTGACCTGTTGATTAGCTCCAAAAAGCCCTAACCAGACACTGCCCTGTCTGCCTTTGTCCTGTCTGCCTTACACAGACACCTCTTAGCATTAGCTAGCATACCACTTGCTGGCTACAGTCCATACCCTGGGAGAGAGGAGGGGGGGATCCCTGGTTGAGCAGTGAACAGTGCGGGGTGCAGGAGGACAGTGGGGACAGGGGAAGCCAGGCAGATGCTGCTGTGCCTGCAATTCTCTGCCAGAGCTCCATCAAGGGAGCAGAGGGGAGGGGCCAACTTAGCTCTCTTGAACAGAGAGGCCAGCCCAGCCCAGAGAGAGGTAAATAATCATCCCCAGGACTCTGGTTTAACTAAGACCAGGAAATAACTACATTTAAGCCTCAGAGTCTGAAATTGCCTCTTTTTGCCACACACATATATATAATGTTTACTATTATTAATATAACAGTATTATTATAATTGATTAACAACAATCTATCAGTTTTAACATTAAAGCATTGTTTGTCAAGTGCAAAACTGATTCATAGTTCCATACTTTCATAGTTAGTAGGGTTGGAAGGGACCTGAGCAGATCATCAAGTCCAACCCACTGCCACAGGCAGGAAAGAATGCAGGGGTCAAATGACCTCATCAAGGTGTCTATCTAGGCTCCTCTTAAAGACCCTCAGGGTAAGAGCGAGGACCACTTCCCTTGGAAGTTAGTTCCAGATCCTAGCCGCTTTGACTGTGAAGTGGTGCCTCCTGATATCCAGCCTGAATCTGCTCTCTGTCAGTTTATGGCCATTGTTTCTTGTTACTCCCAGTAGTAGTCAGGGGAACGGGGACTCTCCCATAGCCTGCTGATCTCCCTTGGCCAGTTTATAGATGGCCATCAGATCCCCTCTCAACCTTCTCTTGTGGAGGCTGAACAGGTTCAGATCCCATAACCTATCCTCATAGGACCTGCCCTGCTGCCCCCTGATCATGTGACTAGCCCTCCTCTGGACCCTCTCAATGTTGTCCCCATCCCTCCTGAAGTGCAATGCCCAGAACTGGATGCAGTACTCCAACTGCAGCCTGACCAATGTCACATAAAGGGGGAGGATCACCTCCTTGGACCTGCTTGTGATGCATCTGTAGATGAATGACAAGGTGCAGTTAGTCTTTCTGACTGCCTCTCCGCATTGGCGGCCCATGTTCATCTTTGAATCAGTAATGACTCCAAGATCCTTTTCTGCCTCTGTGTTGACTAAAAGGGAGTTCCCCAGCCTGTAGGTGTGCTGCTGGTTCTTCCTCCCCACGTGCAGTACCTTGCACTTGTCAGTATTAAATCTCATCCTTTTCTTGTCCACTCACCTCTGTAACCTGTCCAGATCTGATTGCAGCTTGTCCCTCCCCTCTAGCGTGCCCACTTCTCCCCACATCTTAGTGTCGTCTGTGAATTTGAACAAGGTGCTATTCACCCCCTCGTCCAAGTCACTGATGAAGATGTTGAACAGCACAGGCCCAAGGCCCAAACCCTGAGAGCCCCACTGCTCACTTCCTTCCAGGTCAAAAAAGACCCATCCACCACCACTCCCGGAGTACGGCCCTCCAGCCAATTTGTGACCCATCTGACCACGTAGAGATCGACATCACAGTCACCTAATTTTTTAATGAGAATGGGGTGAGAGGCAGTGTTGAAGGCTTTTCTAAAATCCAGAAAGACTACCTCCACTGTGACGCTTGCATCTAAGGATTTAGTGACCTGCTCATAGAAGACCATCAGATTATTCTGACAAGACCCACTTCTGATGAACCCATGTTTGTTGCCCCTAAGCATACAATCCCTTGCTGGTCCCCAGGCAGATGTGCTCCTGGATAATTTTCTCGAAGAGCTTCCCCAGGACCGAGGTAAGACTAACAGGCCTATAGTTTCCTGGTCCTCCCTTCTCCCTCTTTTGAAACTGGGGACCGCATTGGCCTTTTTTCAGTCCCCTGGTATCTTGCCAGAGCACCACGAGTGCTCATAAAGCTGTGCCACGGGACCCGCAATGACCTCTGCTAATTCTCTCAGCACTCTGGGGTGGAGATTGACAGGACCTGCTGATTTGGATCTGTCCAGTCCCACCAGGAGTATCATTGTCACCCAGGTGATCAAGCACCTGCTTTCCCCTCACCAGGTCATCACCTGTGGCCAGGACCAGGCATAACAAAGCATTTCCCCTGTTGGGACTGTGCACCTCCTGGGTTAGATGGAGGGGAGGCCCTGTAACATGGCTAGGAACCTACGTGAGCAGTCAGACCTGGCTGACTGCTCTTCCCAGCAGATGTCTGGATAATTTAGTTCCCCCATGATGACCACATCCTTTGACCTAACTGCCTCTGCAAGCTGACCTGAGAATTCCCGGTCAAGTTCTTCCCCCCGGTTGAGTGGTCTGTAGTAGACCCCACCATTAAGATTGACCTAACTAGGTCAACCTAAGTGCTGAACTGCATATATGTTCATGGAGTTTAGATTGGGCAAAAATGGCCAACCAATCTGACTTAGTTTACCCACACCGCAGATCTTACACTTAGATTGACCTAACTAGTGTTCACTTAGAAGGTGAACTACAGCTAACCTACACCTGATCTAACCCAAATGTGTGAACACATTCAAAGCACAGCCCTGGGGCTGAGACAGCCCACCTGCCTTCCTCAGTTCTAGGGATGTGCTTTTTCAGCCCTCTCCCCTCACCCTCCAACTGACTTATCTTTAGCCCTTCAATCCCTCACCTCTGGCTGATGCCTCCCCTGCAGACTCACCAACCTCTGTTAGGCCTGCATACCTCCCTCCCCTCCCCCATAGGCTTGCTAGCCTCCCCCCCCCCGCCCACCCCTAATCCTGCCAAACCTACCCCTGGACCTGCCAACCACCCACCACAGA
>JAGPOW010000261.1:80884199-80916310 GCA_030014935.1 Caiman crocodilus | reverse complement strand
GGATGTGGAACCGTCTTCCTAGGGAAGTGGTTCTTGCTCCTACCTTGGGCATCTTCAAGAGTAGATTGGATAGGTACTTGGCTGGGGTCCTGTGACCCCTGCACTCGTTCCTGCCATTGGTGGGGGGTCAGACTAGATGGCATGCTCTGGGCCCCTTCTGACCTTAGTTACTATGAAACTATATCCTGCCCAGGGCATACACAGATGGGGCTACAGTGCTTCTGATTTAGCAGGCAGCTTGGCTTTAAGGCACAGCTTCCATGTACACTACGTTTTCCATGTAAATATGGCCAGCAAAACCCTTTCCACAGCATTTATCTCACTCTTCATACTACTTTCAGACTTTCTTTCCATTTGCCTCCACCTTTGTCCTTCTTACTCTCCACAAGGCTTCTTTGTAGATCTCTCTTTGCTTTCTACCTACATAAAATAAATATAGTCTTACTGCTTCTAATGACTCCAGGCATGTATGTGCTATCATCTCACATCATTATTACTGACTAGCTTGTCATGGCACAACTGGGAGGGATGCCTGCTGCCATGAAGGGGGAAATTGAGGCTGTAACAAGGTGCATATCTCATTTAATCACCACATGGCACCTCTGGGGCCCATTCTACTCTAATTCCAGATAAGGGAGCCTGGCATTGGGCCAGTCCCATGACGGAGAAGCAGTCTCTTCAGCTTCCTGCTTCTTACCTCTCCTGTTTAAACTTCTGTTAGTCCTTCTGTACCCCTTTTCATCTTATTGTGAAGTTTGATCATCTATACAGTTCTTACACAGATCTGTCTATTCCATTGCATTTCAGAGGACCTTGAACTTAATCTTGACAAATGTTTATAAATAATTTCACTGGAGGAAATGGGATTCCACAAGGGCTGAATTCGGCCCTTTTTGCTATAGACTTCTATATAACACCTTAGTAAGCTAGTTCTTACACTGAAAACATCTAGTTTACTATGATGCTTTATGATATATAAGAAAATATCATGTTATATAACAAAATTCAATTTGATGATACTTTTGTTTATTTGTTTGTACTATTGTCTATTTGTTTCTTGTTTATTTATGTAACAAAAGTGCACGGCTCAGGGGCAGGAGCCCAGCAGTGTGTTAGAGGGTAATAGCCTGTCTGCCTAGGAGCACTGAACCAGCTGACAATAGTGATTTGCTAGCTCTAGAGGAAGTTAAAAACCCCTGAGAGAGGGAGTAGCAAGAGAGGGTAGGCTGCAGGGCTGAAGAGAAGCAAAGAGCCAGGGTTGGCCTCTCCGGGCCTGAGGAAGGACCACGGGTTTTGGTTTATCAATTTGTTGTTTGTATACTTTTTTGTTTTATTTTATGTTGTTTTCCTTAGGGCCAAATTCGTCCCAGGAAAAATAAACTGTCTGGTGAAAGGAGTGACAACCCACCAAATAGTGTTAGGCTTAAAATAAGGAGGAAAAAGAAAACTGAAATAAACTTTCATAATGCTCTTAAACGCTCCTCTCCACCTCAGAGTCCAGCTGCTTCTTCAGGAATTCTTCCAGTCTCTTAGCTAAAATTCTACTAAAAATAACCTATAGTGCTTCTGAAGACTCTTTGTTCAAGTTTGGCTTCTCATTTTTACAGTGAAACTACAGTGAAGGAAATAATTTTGTTAACATCAAGAATTCTTCTAGCATGATAGCTAAGATTTTATTAAAATTGTCTCCAAAATACAGGTGATTCATATTTATATATCCTCAAATAACTTTTAAAACTTTTGATGTCCCACATGGTATTTAGATATCCTATGTGATTAAAAAAACCCAGAAACTATTAATTCAGTTTGATTGGCAAGAAAAATTACTTCATGTGAAGCAAAACTGTTGTGATTTTTTTATAATAAATGGTAAAAAGCTGAAACAAACATATCAAGGTCTGCAAGGAATTACAAGATAAGTTTAGCAGTAGTTTCCTGTCAGAAGAAAACTTACAATCTTTATGTTGTTCATTAATACAATAGTATCTGACTTTTTTTCTATCACTTTCTTAAGGATTCATCACAAAAATATAGGATTTAGTGCTGCTACCAGCCAAAGCAAAATCATTTAAAGTCAGTTATCAGACTCTGGCTCATTTTTGTTCACCCCCACCCCCTCTTCCCAAGGGAACTAGGGTTGAAAGAAAGATATTAAACTAGTTTCTCTGTTCCCAGCAAAAGGAGAATTTTCTATGGAGTGATCACACAGCAAACTTTATTAAACTTCATCATAGATAAATATGGCTAACAAATAAATGAGGCGATGCATCACATAAATGTATCTAAATATATTCTGTAGTCCATCATACATTTAATAAGAATGAGATGTATTGCAGATTAGTATAATCTAAAACCCCAAATCCTAAAAAAGGTCCTGACAGGTGGCCAACTTGCCAACAGGATCTTACTCAAATTAAGACTAAGTTCTAAGACGTGTGAGATCTTCAGAACATCTTTAGATGGGAGCTTCCTCAAAAGATGCATATCTTGTCTCACTGACATCTTTTCTATCCCCCTCCATAGTAAAATCTTACAATACATGATAGAAACTTTGACAAATATGGCAGTAAGAAAGGCCATTATGTTAGTCTCTTAGTCAAGACGATACACACTGACCTTACCTCTTTATCAAGATTAGATGTCCTACATTGGCTAGTCTTCCAAGAATATTCTCAGACTGAAGGACTTAGTTGTTTTTTGTCTTGTACTACTTCTCCTGTCCTAACTTACAATAACTTCACAGTATAAGAGATCTACTAGAAAACTATAAGTAACTTTAGTCTAACTTATCCTAAAGGTCTAAAGTAGGGGTGGGCAATTATTTAGGCTGGAGGGCCACTTACGGAGTTTTGGTGAGCTGTTGCAGGCGGGGAGGTGGAGATGCAGTTGAGCCTATCTAGCCCTGGGACCCATCCACCCTGCACCCACCACCAGGGGCAATGGATGGAGTGGGCAGGTGTCTCCATAGAAACTGGCCCAGGACCACCATAGGCAGTGCATGCTCAGACAGGCAGATGGGATGGGGCCATGGGTGGGCAGGGAGTGATGTCCAGGAGCAGAATGGGCAGGAAGGGCTGGGATTGTGAAGCAGTGACAGCACTGGGCCAGGGCCCAGTGCAGAGCCCCAATCTGCCCCCCACATATCCCTTCCCACAGAACCAGCACCCATTCACGGGATATGTGGGGAGTGGATTGCAGCTCTACCCTGGCTCTGGCCTTGGCCCTGCACTGCCCCACATTGCACCTGGTTTGTGCCACAGCTGCTCACAGCCCAGCAGCACAGGGCAGCCTTATGGATCATGACTGGATTAGGCCTCTCCATGCTGCTGGGCCATGCCACTCCATGACTGTGCTGGAGTGGGGCTGTCCATGTGTTCCTGCACTGAGGCGGGGGCCGCTAGGCTGGGTGACAGGTGTGTGCTCCACACCCCCCCCGGTCAGTTTGGTCATGATCCGTCAAGGCTACTCCGCACTGCCAGGCCACGAGCAGCCACAGTGTGAACCAGGTGCAGTATGGGGCAGCATGTGGATCTGGGGCCAGGGCTGAGGCAAAGCCATTATCCACTCCCCACACATCCCTGTATTGATCACTTCTTCCAGAAGCAGGGATGTGCAAAGAGCAAATCAGGCCCTGGCCCTGCATTATTACCACCTCATGATCCCAATCCTGGCCCTGCCTGCCCATCCCATTCCCAGACGCCACTCTCTTCTTACCCACCCATGGCCTCATCCAATCCACCCAGCCAAGTGTGCCCTGCCTGTGGAGTCCTGCACCAGTCTCCTTGGAAACCCCACCTGCCTACCCACTCCATATCCCCAGTGGTGGGTGCAAGGCAGACACGCTAAGGTGCCCAGGCAGTGGGGCCTGGTCCAGTGACATTGGCAGTAGGGCATACACCTGCTTCTGGGTGTCAGCAGGAGCTTCCAGGAAGTCAAGTGTGGCTGCTCCCAACCTACCACCTAGCCCTGTGAACTGTAGCTGCCAACGTGCCCAAGAGCTACATGTTGGGACATGGTGGTCTGTGTCAGGTAGCACCTCCATGCTTGGGGGTAGCAGGACCAGCCACACGCACCACATCCCAGGCCACTTGCTGCACCAGGGCCAGGTGGGGCCGAGGGACCCACAGTGGGCCAAATCAAATCACACCGTGGGCCAGATTTTGCCAACACCTGGTCTACAGACTTCCTTCCTGCCCCTGACCCCCACTCCCCCATTAGAGTTCTCTGCTAATTACAAACCCTACTACAAAGTTTCTGTAGTAGTATAGGTCACATAGGCTGAGTATAAATCCTGCAGAAATTCTTACCTATGTCTATTAAAACACCTCATAGCAAAAGCCAATTTATTAACCTGTTGCCTAAGCATCTTACTTCAGTCAATAAACAGAATGCAATAATTCCTTGGACAAGTCTCCATCCTTTAAACCCAAATTCTGACCAAAAGGTAATTGCTAATATTTCGTCCCGATCGCTCATTAGCTAATTCAAAATGTTTTGAGTTTCTTCTTTATCATTTTGGATAAAACGGTGTGATTCTTTCCTTCCTAATACATTTCTTAATTCCAAATCTAATCTGAAAGTAGGTGGTCCAAAAGACAGCGTAGTTTATTTTACCAATTTTTGGTATTCTGGGGATAATTACATTTTCATATCTTCTATATGACATCACTGGATGCATAATGATGTAACCAGTTATAGCCATAAAATCAGACTCAAAGCAAAAATTTGGCATAGGAACTTTTACAGATTTTTTTATGATTGGTAACTACATAATACTGATGATTGTCATCCATGTAGGCTACCCTTTTTTCCTGCTGTTTCCATTTGTTCAACCTCACAATGCAGATTGTTGTCCACAGACAGAAACATACGTCTCAAATAAATTACAGCAACAAATATACTGACACCCCTTTCAGCACTAACATTTAGTCTTTGGCATTTTTCACAATTGAGACTCTGAATGGTCACTCGTAAGGGGGGGCACATTAATGTAAGCCCAATTGATGCCATCTTCCAAGTGACCAGTTGATTTTAAGGTTATCAAGTTTACAAATGCATCAGTGTCTGAATCAAATATGGGTAGCGATACTGTGAAAGGAAGTATCGCTTCCCCCCTACCCCATCACTAGACACTGTGCAATTCTTCTTTAAATAACTTCTGTTATGATTAGGGTGAGGTAAAACAGTTCCTCAATTTCAAATTAATTAATTGTACTTGGTTGAGTAATACTCTAAGCACAGGGGTAGCAACCAAGCTATTTAGGGACCCTCCTTAAAGTAAGGACATTCAGATTGAATTTGAGGAAAAAAACCTTTACCTTCTTGATGAAGGGCAGCTCAGACAATTTCATGGACAAGTCAACAATGAATTTCACCAGATTAACATATTTGATAGATTTGCTATCCATGAATGTGCAGCCATTATGTTACCAAAAAGGAAAGAATTCAGTTAGAGAATTCCAAATCCAGTTAAAATCTTTAAAATTTACAATTTGGGCATCTGGATACTAATTTGGCCAGCTGTGACACAATATTCCAGGGCATTGGCAACAGCTTCCAATTTAGTGTTCTGAGCTGAGTGTGGAAGGCAGGATCAAAATATTTCAGTAGAAAATTCATAATGCCAAATTGGGTATACCTTTTCCTTCCTCATAAAAACTGGGGCTATTCACAAAAATGCTTAGGTGCTGATTTGTATCAGTAGTCTTGAAGACAAGGTAAAAAAGTATTTTCAGGTTATTTTGAATTTCCAGTTGGATGCCTGTGTGGAATTCTGTTACACAGTAAGGCAATGACAGTTGGTAGCAATGATGATTTTTTGTCAGAGATCACCATTAATTGATCTGCCTAATAATCCACTGGGCAAACCTAGCACTAGAAACATGGCCATCCTTGAGGCTGCCTAACAACAAGTACTTAATTGGAGTGTGGTGTGTATGGATCACAATTGGATTTGGGCCAGTTAGGTGAACCCAGTGCTAAATTGCCCAAGAGCAAGCAAGCATGAACCATATTTACTTGAATACAAGATGTGGTTTTTCCCTCCAGTTGACATGGGGGGAAAAAAGCCCTTCATCTTATAATCCCATAAAAAGAAATTTTACTAAATACATTGTCTATCATTAAACTGCTGCCAAAACCAGCATATGCTTAGCAAGGGAAACTAACTATGAAGTTGATGCATACACAGAGCACGATTATAAAACACATGGCCCACATTAGGCAAACATCCTGATGGGAAACTACCACAAGAATAGATTCGTGTAGCTCATCTGTATAAGATACATGGTAGTTCCCGTTAAGTGCAGCCTCCCTCACTGATGACTCTTTTTCAAGTCACGGTGAGCCATGTCACTGCATGCAGGTCACCCAGAAGTCGTTTGTTGGCCCCCCTTTCAGCCTATGGCACATGATTAGTATAGCTCCACCCCCCATGAGGTGAAGTCAGGCCGAGTTACACTGCGTCTTGTCTGCATATACATTTTTGGAGCATCCCAGGACTTGTGACAAGAACACCCAGTTAGTTCCAGGTATGAGTGGGAGATAATTAGCATATGGATCCTTTATGGGAGTATCTGAAGCACGCTCGTACTGAGCAATGGTGAGCTATGGGGTTACTGTGTCTTTAACTCTTCTGGGGCTCAGCCCAATTAACTATATGGTAAATCATAAGCCTTTGGTTTTGGTCTAATATCATGCATAGTTTGTGCTACATAAGTAGGTAACAAAGTGCTGCTCAAAAGTATGTCTATGCAGCAGTTTTGAAACAGGTAACGTGCATTGATTTTGAATGAACTAAGTACATGGATACTATATGTTTAATTTCATTATTAAAGGAGATGTCAATCTCTTCTCCTGCCATTGCCAGGTTATTTGATTAGCAAGGTCAAGGACCAATCTAAATTTCCCTCAAAAAAACATATCCCAATAGGTTAGACAGGTAAGGTAATTTGTGTAGGGCAAAAACATGCTCACATTCCAAATGGCCTAAAACACATTGTAAGGACTTAGACAAGCATCTCCTTCTCTGTTTCTTGATAAATGTCTCAGTTTTGATTGGAATTTCATATGCCCATGGACATCTTTCAAGATAAGGGTGATTTAGCATTGAAATTGTGGCCCCAGCATCCAATAAAAAGCAATTTGGGTGCCCCCCCACCCACATCAACATTTGGATTCTACATTCTTTATTACCAGAGATACACGGTAATGGAAGCCAGAAAACAACTTGATGGGGGCTGTTGGCATCATAGGGAAATTACAAAGTTTTTTTTTTTACATTACATACCAGGTAAACCAGATCATACCTGCATGTAAACAGTTCTGTGTCTGCCTCCTCCGCTCCCAGCCTCTGCTGGTGCAGAGATCAGTAAAGCAGAAGCAGAGCTAAAAGGAGAAATTGAATTGCAAGAAACTGTAGAAGAAGTTGCAACCTCCTTAAATTGAAGCAGATTGTTGACCTTCTCTATCAGGTCCTTGAGAGATTTAAGCATCTAGTTAATTAAGGGGATGAAGAAGTTAGAGCCGGTGTTGGAGTGAAACAAAACTAAAAGGGTTGTCAGTTCCACAAACTGTAATCTTCCTACTCCATAAAGGATCCATGTGCCAATTATGTTCTCATCCCCCAAGGGAAGAAATTGTTGGTTAGTCAGTCATCCTTTGAGGAAATCTTCATTTAGTTGGGGTTGTGAAGGTTCCCAGTCTGAGGGAGTGTCACTAAAAGTGATCCCTGCTTTCTGTTTGGGGAGTTGAATTAATCACAGCCACAGTTTTAGTTTATCCTTATTCTTGCCTTCAGGAAATTCTGATACTCCTGTGTAAAGAAAATATTCATTTTGTCCACAAAGTCATCCCCTTCACTATGAGATTTTACATGGAGACTGACCAACCCAATAAAAGACTGAGCATTAGCAACTAAAACCACAATAAAAGCTGGATAATTAACAGGCTCCTTCTATCCTGTAACCTGCCAGGCTGCAGCAAGACAGCTGAGATACTCATTGGCTGGCTTACCAGCATGCTGAGTGGTCCTTGATAGCAATACAAAATAGAAGTTAGTTGGTTGATAGCACTGGAAACAATTTCCAGTTTGCATCTCCTTGGGAATAGGGCTCCATGAACCCTGTAGAAGAATATTCGGCAACAAATAATTTGAAAACAAGTAATTTGTCCTGATCTGTGAAATTAAAGCAATCAGTATTTTCATTAAGAGTCTCCAGGTATTGAGTCAAAAGTCTTGGGGGGTTAAATAGTTTGACTACATTAGTCAATAGTCTTCACATCAGCCACACAGACAAACTGAGTGCTTTCTGTGTCAGAGGTTTCATCAGTTTCCTCTGTCCCTTCATGAGTAAATAAAGAGCCATTGTGATGGTGAGTGCCGATTTCAGAGGGAACTGATGGGTTATGAGAAACTTTAATGTAAGTTTTCAACCATACAGAGATGGAAACATCATTGAAAGGTGATTCAGCAAGGCTAACTCAGTGAATGACTGGGGTTGCTGAATGGGTGATGTGTTATTAGGAAAAGGTACCTGAGGTGTAGTTGGACCCTCCTGGACTTTCTCCATCTCTTCATTTCCTCATACATAAGGAAGTAAGGAATCTGAAACTGATTAGAGGTCAGAGGGAATGGTATCATTACTGCCTGTTCCACATATGCAGGGGGCATATCTACATGTGCAATTAATTCTACTGAATAAACTCCCAAGAAGTTTGCACTGGAGTTTATTGCTCCTGGGTGCCACATTCACACATGCACCGAGGACCGCAGCATGTTGAGCTGGGTCAAAACAGCCCCAGCTGGCAGGGGATCCGGAGGGTGGGGGTCAGCTTGCCAGCCTGGGGTGCTCTGACCCAGCTCAACATGCTGTGGTAGGTCTGGCTGGGACACGAGGGTGCTCCAGTGTAGGGCTAGCAGGCAGCCCCCTCAGTGAAGCACTCTCATGCCCCAGCCAGCCCCATCAGCATCTGCATGAGCACAGAGTACAACACTAAACCTATCAAGGCTGAACATTTACAATCCAGAGTTATACCAATTTACTGTTATTATTCTTAGATTATAGGAAGTGGTACTTACTGATTAAAATTGTGCAGGATTTGTCTCAAAGCCAAATTGTGGCTTAAAAGTTTGTTTTCTCTCACTCACTCTTACAGCAAGAGAAAGAATAAGGGGCAAAGTAAAACCAGCAGTTTAAAAATAGGTATTAATATCTGAAATTTCCTAACTTGCTGGTGCACCTATTCTTAGTGCTCATGAATTTATAAAGAAATCCTTTTTCTTAATTAAGATTGCCAAATTACTGCCAGGAAGTATAACTAGCTGGCTTCTGCCTGGCTCACCAAATCTGATACTCTCTATGGTTCCCCCAGGGGAGGCAGATTCAAAAGAAAGATGTTAAACCAGCCCCTTTGTTCCGCAAAACAATAATTTTTTACAGAAGAATCATACAGAGAAATTTATTAAAATACTGCAAAAATGAATATGGCTAGCAAATAAATGAGAATGCAATACAGATAATGTATCACATACACACACACATATATATATCTATGTCTAGAAATATTCTATAATCAGTCACAAACTTAACAAGAATGAGCAGTCTTACAGCTTATTATTATCATCTAAAGCCCCAAATCCCAAAAAGGTCCCAACGGATGGCCATTAATGCAGTATACTTAACGTCAGGGAAATACTTCAGGCTAAATCCAGTGAAGCATTTAGGCCGACCGGTTCCTAGGTTAGAATGTGGAATCTAATATGAGGTGCCAAGGCTCCATATGTAGTGCATAGGGAGAGTCAGACACTTCAAAATGGAGATCCAGAAAGCTCACATGCTGAGCAAGTAGCAGCTAGAGTTAGCCAGAAGGAAACACAGCACTCCAGAGTTTGAAATCCGATCACTCACTGTACTGTCAGTGTCTGACTGAGAACCCAGAACACTTTTCTGAGGATACTTGCCAACAACCATTCTTTTACTGAATTCAGAAGAGCTTCTGAATGAGATGAGGCCAGAGGAAGAGGTGGTGGTGATATATAAGGAAGTGATGATGTCATAAGTGATTAGAGCACTCATCCAGGGAGTGGGAAATGTGGATAAAGTTTCCCCAATCTGAAGAAGTTCAAATCCGCATCAGCCATCACCAAAAAGGTTGCCTAACTACCAGACTGTAGGCTGGTCAGGGATGCACAGAAAGATGTATTTAACCCTCCTGTTGAAACCAGGCCACTGTGTAGCAAAGAATGTAAGGATAGGGACTGGGAAATGGAGCAGCTAAGAGTGAGACCGTTAGGCCTGATCTTGTATTTTAAATAAATCTATGATTGGAAAAAAATACCAAAACAGATTTCAAAGCTGGGATCAAAACCCATGACTTGCCTCTTTCCAGGTAAGTGCTCTACTAGGGCACAGAATCATATTTTCTTTGTGCTTCTTTTCTTGACACCATGAATTTTACATTCTTTGCCACCCAAATCAGAATAGCTGATAGCTTGGTAATTAGACCATTCTCCTGGGATTTAATGTGCATTTAAGTCCTGTCTGGCTGAGGAAAGCATAAAACTCAGATCTCCCACTTTCTAGGTGAGTGCTGTAACCAGTAAGGTATTGTAATATAAAAGGTGAATAACACTTCCTTCACCAAGAGTGATCATAACTTCAATTTGCATGAAGTCTAAGCTAGTTGGTGTATGGTGAGCATGTTGTGAGAGTAACTATCACAACAGAACTTTTGGGGACTTAGGCAAAGGAATACCTAGTTCCTGAATCCTAGTTTGGCTGAAGCAGGAGGTAGTTGTCTATTTGGGGCTGCTCTGAGTTTGCCAAGAAGCAGAATTCAAGGCACCGAAAGAACTTTAACATCAAACCTGGAAGTGCCAAGCATGTTTCAGCAACAAATGAACAGGGTGTTTTTGGATAACGATTTTGGATTTAAGTCTAATCAAGTCCTACTTTAAGTCTTTTCTAGACATAGCATTTAAAGATATGCAGAAGTCCAATTCAGGTCAATGGTACTTAAAAGCATGCCTGAGTGTTTTGTGGTACTGAAGTTTCAGTCCAGAAGAGGAAAGGAGCTAGAGGGAGACCTCAAATATCCTCCTTAATTTGATTTAGAAGGAATATTTTGTATGGCATTTTTCTACCTTTAAATAAAAAAAGAATCCTTCATACGAAACCAGTGCTATTTTTGAGAAAATTCCTGGTAAGGTAGAAGGCAGTGAAAAACATTTTTCCTTTAAAAATCAGACAGCCACTGTTACATCTGCATTTGGTTTAGTTTCTCTTTGTGATAGAGATTATTTTTTCAAGGAGACTCTAAAAAAGTTTTAAGATTTTATTTGGTATCTCTGCTAGGTTCTTAAGTAGTTCTGAGTTAAATAAATTAAGAAAAAAGGACTGGGAAACAGCTGCCTTCTGTTACATTAAGTGTTAGTTCTGGATCTCCATCAGCATGGATCTTGAAGGTAGTAGGCCAGCTGCCATCACCCCAGCCCTGAAATTCAGATCTCTGCTCCCTGGCTCTGTTTTTATATACACACACTGGGGCCTCCCTGTAGCCAGCTCATTGGCACTATGGAAAGGAGAAAAAAGGAAACTTTGCACCAAAGAATGTTCAAGCTCCTCAAAAATGCATGAGGCCAAATTCATCTATAGTGTAACTCCAAATACCCCTGTGTAGTTACACCAATGCTGATTGTAGCCCTCTGTCTGCCTGTTCTGTTTATGTTTCTGAAGCATGAAAAGCTTGCTATATACATGTACCTGCTTTCAGAAAAAACAAGGGGGAAGAAATTGAAGATTGGGAATAAAGGATTGAGATAAAGTATCCTTGGACCGATACTCTTCAATATCTTCATCAGCGACTTGGACAAGGGAGTGAAGTGTACTCTGTCCAAGTTTGCAGATGACACAAAACTGTGGGGAGAGGAGAAATGCAAAGTGCTGCACCTAGGGAGGAAAAATATCCAGCACACCTACTGCTTGGTGGAACAGAAGCAGAAAGGGATCTTGGACTCCAAGATGAACATGAGTCAGCAGTGTGACAAAGCCATCAGAAAAGCTAATGGCACCTTATCGTGCATCAGCAAATGCATGACGAACAGATCCAAGGAGGTGATACTTCCCCTCTATCCGGCACTGGTCAGACCGCAGTTGGAATACTGCGTTCAATTTTGGGCACCACACTTCAAGAGGGACGTGGATAACCTGGAGAGGGTCCAGAGAAGGGCCGCTTGTATGGTTAAGGGCTTGCAGGCCAAGTCCTGTGAGTAGAGACTGGGGCACCTGGACCTCTTCAGCCTCCGCAAGAGAAGGTTGAGAGGCGAACTTGTGGCTGCCTATAAGTTCATGACGGGGGCACAGAAGGGAATTGGTGAAGTTTTATTCACCAAGGCGCCGCTGGGGGTTACAAGAAATAATGGCCACAAGCTAGCAGAGAACAGATTTTGACTAGACATTAGGAAGAACTTCTTCACAGTTAGTGGCCAGGGTCTAGAACGGGCTCCTAAGGGAGGTGGTGCTCTCCCCTACCCTGGGGGTCTTCAAAAGGAGGTTACATAAGCATCTAGCTGGGGTCATCTGAATCCAGCACTCTTTCCTTCCTATGCAGGGGGTCGGACTTGATCTATTGAGGTCCCTTCTGACCCTAGCATCTATGAATCTATGACTATATGATTGAGAAGCACTTATCTACTACAAATTGCCGGTGCAAATTATATATGATTTCTCTGTGGGTGCAAATTGTAGGAGAGCTCCTGAAATTACTCCTAACACAAGAATCAGGCACAGTCTCAGGTCCTATACTAAGTGGAGCATGTGGGCTGCTCTTCCCTCACTTGTGTCCCTCCTGCAATGGGTAGGAAGATAGAGTGGATGCAAGAATATGGCTGACTGCGCCAGTTATTTCCACATTGGTTCATAGAATCGACTGTTACATCCAATGACATGATGCAGTAACTTTTTTTTCCTTGTGACATGTGGCTGGGGACATACCACATTGAGACCCAGAGCTTCCTGGAGCCCCTCCGGGAACAGTTCAGATGGACCTTCACCCACATACAACTTGTAGCTAGGTAATCTGTTTATAAGACATGAGTTTTGGCCTACTAAAATAGTTGCATATTTTTATCACTGTGAATCTCAGAGTTCTTATTTCTGGCTCTCATCATCTTCCTCCATACCCATATCATTACCATAAAATCAGTTAAATGTACCACTGCCAGGAGAATAATTCAGACCTTTAAAACACAGAGCACCAGAGAAAGAGCATAAGTGTATGGCTGTTAAATGACTATTGCATAAACCCTTACGAGTTTTTTTCTTTTTAAATGAGTATCTTTATATTGTTATCAAGATGATTAACAGTTCTTAGCTTTTCAGAAAATATCATTTAAGAATCATACCTTAGAAATAATGCCCTTGATGCCAGAATTAGTAGCTTGGAAAGTAGTTTATAAATAGCAAGAAACAGAAATAACACAGAGCAAATAAAAATAAATTCTGTCCTTTTATTTGTGACCTGTTATTCTACCTTCTTATTATGAACAAACTTCTAGTGCACAGCATACTTTCATTAGACTGTGGCATGGGCAACTGGTGCCACCTTAGTCAGTAGGGGATGGGGGAACATTTGCCCCATCAGCGACCGGGGGGCGGTCCACCCATAGCCAATCTTGCCAACCAGGATGGGGAGAGGGGATGTCCCCATGGCCGATCACGCCGACTAGGAAGTGGCCATGGGGCTTCATCTGGCGCTCCCATTCCCAGACCGGCGCTTGCAGGTGGGGGCACCGGCGCTCCCATATATCCCACCCCCCCTTGCCTAAGTAGAGAGTGCGGCCTGTCAGGAGTGCACCAGCACTCTCAGGGGGTGCACATATACCCCATACACGTCACCACTGGACTGTGAGGTACCACTAGCATTTAAGTACTGGAAAAAAGTAGATTTGTGAGGAAAATTTTCAAAGAGGAATTTCCCCAAATCTACTTATTATCACAAGAAAATATTGATCCAGATATATTGAAGGACTGCCTAGCAGAGTATTACATTATACAAGCAGAAAACAACACATTCTGAAATTCTGTAGAGTAATCTGACTGTGGAGTTTAAAGGCAAGTGAGGTAAATATCTTAAAGATTTTTTATCTAAATTATAGACCTAAATTATTTTGTATTTTCCACCATTTATTACTCTTGTTTATTTGCTGTTCTATATGATCTGTTGTTAAAAATCATGAATTACTTATATTTAATTATTTGAATTTTACACGATGCCTCCAGAATAGAAATGGAAGTGCTTATTAACCCATTGCTCTTGCATTTCCAGTTGTAGAAAAAATGGACAATGTTACAGGTGGCATGGAAACATCCCATAGAAGATACAATGAAAAACTCACAGAAGTGGAAAGTGGTCTGAAGAAATTAGGTAACCTGCATGCTGTTAAGGGGTATCATCATGGGAGATGGAGACATGTTTATCAGGCATCCTTGATGAATCTGATGAATATCTGACCAAAGAAAGATAAAATACTATCTTCCGACAGTTCCAATGATCTGCATTTGCAGTGGTGAATTCAAAGAAAGGAAATGTTGGAGCTGAAGACATGTACAGCTTTCTGCATCATTCTGTTATTTAGATTAATCAGTTTGGAACTGCTATGATTAGATTTGTTCTGAAGCATTCTTGTGTATTGTGCTATGGTTAGTATGAAAAGCTCAGTAGCATCAATTCTGATTTTAAATCTGCTCCAAACTGGGGAAAGTTTAATCATACATCTGGGGGGGGGGGGGTGGATAAGACTATATATGTGTGTGTGTGTGTGTACATGTATGTAGATCAACAGATTATTAATTGGTACTGTCCAAATGGATAAGAGTAAAGGAGCTCTTTAAGGGGTGCTGGGAAGTCAGGTTATGGTGGAGTTGGCATGAAAGAAATATAGGTTGTAGGGCTGGAAGACACTATGAGTTGTCTTTGGAGTTCAGATTGTGTGCAAGAAGAGTTGAGGGAGAAGTAGAACTTGAACAGAGGGTCCATGAGTAAGAGAAAGAGAAGAGAAAAGACCTGCATTCTGACAAATTGTCTATTTGCATAACTTTGTATAAACATTTTTGAATGAAGTATCATCCACCACTGCAAACTGTCATCAGGCCTCATTTACACAATAAAACTAAACTCAGAACTGACTGTGTTTAGTATGATTTATGAAAATCTAAATACACAAATATATCACCATTAAATTAGTAAATATGATTAAATTTTAAGGTTGAGCAAGCATGAGGCTAGAGATATATGGGCTATGATTAGTAGAAGGAAATGGCTGAGGTTGAAGTAATACACTGATAAATGGGATTTACATGAGGTGTTAGCCATTTATTTCTCTGCTTTTTATGGTTTGGCAGTCTAAAAAACATTATATATGTAAAAATATATTACATGCAAACCAGAATTACATGATAGTTCAGTGCAAGCAATAAAAGTGTGGCTCCTCAAAGTATAAAGGTTTTAACTTGCTGAAACTGAGAACATGAGGGAAAAATTGGGTGCCTATACACATGTTCCAATGCATTCTATTTAGAATATGTTGGGGCATGTGTATGAGCACCCAGTTGTTTCCTTATGTTCTCAATGAATCTTGATTAATCAAGTCTGCTCCATATTCTAATGCTGGATCATATGTAAACCCCCACATCAGGATAAAAATGGCTGCTGGGGTACAGTACCTTACCTAGACTCCTGGCGACCTTGGGCAAACTTTTAGTAGTGGGCCCTTCTTCTCCAGAGATAATGATAATAATAATTTAAAAATACCATTTTTGGGCCCCCTTTCTGTCCGAGCCCTGTGCAGCCACGCAGTTCACCCATTCCTGTGTCCAGCCCTGCTGGGGTTCTTTAACTAAAGCTCGCTGAATGAGCTTTAGTTAAAATGTCCCATGGCCATTTTTAAATGCAGTGAAACTTAATGCATGTGACACCGTAGTGTTTTATTTAGAGTGGTCTTCAGGAACTGCTCTAATTAAAGTGCCCCCCCAACACCCCTGAGCATATGTGTAGGGACCCAATCATATCAGAAGAGATATACAGTAAAAGCTTTGTTATCTGGCATGAGTGGGGTAAGGAGGGTGCCAGTTATCTAAAAATTCTGGTTATCTGAGAGTTAAATCAGCCCCAGTCCTCAACAGCAGCATGCCCTACCCCATGCAGATCCCTTCCTCTTCCCCTGCTCCTTCCCCCACAGACTTTCCTGCCTGGGGGGCGCGCAGCCCTCCCCTCCAAAAATTTTCTCCCTCCGCCTATGTGGATATCAACTAGAAGGACTCCCAGCAGCTGCTGTAATGGCAGTGTCACTAACTAATGTAAACAGCAGAAATACTTGATGCGCATGCCAGACAGACTCAGCAAAGATTCCAGTTGCTAAAGTGAAGATTTGTATTGGGGGATATTGGAAATTCCAGTTAATAGAGTATTCTGTTTAGTAAAATGCTGGTTAACACAGATTTTACTGTAATTAGGTTCAATATAGGCACCCAGTTGTTTCCCCATGTTCTCAATTTCAACAAGGAAGGAAGGAGAGCAACAAAGTAAGGACTCTGGACTTGAATAAAGCAGACTAAGGGGGAGAGGAGTCCAGGAGAGCTAGCTGTATTTTAAAGAAACCTTACTGAGAGTGCAGGAACAAACCATCCCAATGTGCAGGAAGACTAGCAAGTATGGCAGAAGACCACCTTAGCTTAGGATCGAATTCTTCAGTAAGTTAAATCACAAAAAGGAAGCTTATAAGAAGTGGAATCTTGGACAGACAACTAGAGAGTATAAGAACATTGCTCAAGTGTGCAGGGATGAAGTCAAGAAGGCCAAAGCGCAACTGGAGTTGCAGCTACCAAGGGACATGAAGCGTAACAAGAAGGGTTTCTACAAGTAACAAAAGAAGGATCCAGAAAGTGTAGGTCCCTTACTGATTGGGGGAGGCAACTTAGTGACAGAGGACACAGAAAAGGCTAAAGTACTCAATGCCTTTTTCACCTCAGTCTTCACAGGCAAGATCAGCTCCCAAACTACTGCACCTGGCAGCACAGTTTGGGGAGAGGGAGAGCAGCCAACTATGGCAAAAGAACAGGTTAGGGACTATTTAGAAAAGCTGGACATATCCAAGTCCATGGGGCTGGACAGAATGCATCAAAGGGTGGTGGGGGAGTTGGCTGATGTGATTTCAGAGCCACTGGCCATCATCTTTGAAAACTCATGGCAATTGGGAGAGGTCCCAGACAATTGGAAAAGGGCAAATATAGTTCCCAATATTTAAGGGAAAAGGGAGGATCCAGGGAACTACAGACCAGTCAGCCTCACCTCAGTCCCTGAAAAAATATGGAGCAGATGCTCATGGAATCCATTTCTAAGTACTTGGAGGAGGAGCAGGTGATTAGGAGCAGTCAGCATGGATTCACCAGACACAAGTCATGCCTGACCAGAATGATTGCCTTCTATGTTGAGATCACTGGTTATGTGGATGCAGGGAGACCAAAGGCTATGGTTTACCTTGACTTTAGCAAGGCTTTTGATACAGTCTTGCACAACATTCTCACAGGCAAACTAAGAAAGTACTGGTTGGATGAATGGACTGAAAAGTGGATAGAAAACTGGTTGGATCATTGGACTCGGAAGGTAATAAGCAATGACTTGATGTCTTGTTGGCAGCCTGTATCAAATGGAGTGCCCCAGCAATTAGTCCTGGGGCCTGTTAGTCAATGTCTTCATCAATGATCTGGAAGATGGCATAGAGGGCACCCTCAGCAAGTTTGCAAATGACATCAAGCTGGGTGGAGTAGTAGATACACTGGAGAGTAAGGCTAGAATTCAGAGAGACCTAGACAAATTGGAGTGTTGGACCAACAGAAAATTGTAAATGTATCAATAAAACATTGTGTTCAACTGATACGTATATATAGTGGCATTTCATTTTAATCACAGAAAAACACAGATTTGGGAGTTTTTTAGTCAGAGAATTCACACATTTTTATCAGAGAATTTGCAATTCTTAAACAGAGAAAACCAGGATCCCTGCATATAACCCTCTCCTTTGTCGAACTCCACTAAACCATACAAGTTATTTTCAGTACAGTAAGTACCATATGAATCCACATATTCTATAATACTCTCTTTTAAAAGATATTTTTTTTAAAAAATACAACTCTGACTTTTAGTGACACGTATGTAAACTTCCTTCCACAATAGCGCCAACAGAATATTCATTCTATCCCATCAACAAGATAAAGGATTGTATTCCATTGACTTTTAAGTGCTTCCGAGCAGAATTCATCCCTGAAGCATTAGAAGCAGGATAATACATTGTTCCACCAACTGAATGCTGTGATTACCTGACTACTTTGATATATTTTTACAGTGCAAGAGAGTGCTTTTTTATATTTCACTTTTAATAATATAACTTGTTAATGGTTCTAAAAATGTCTCTCTCTAACAGATGACCAAACTGGACAAAAAGCCTTGAGCACTAATACAGAACTTTCTGGCTTCAGAGCTGACATCCTAGCTCTTCGCCAGCAGCTTCAGGAAGTTTCAGAGAAAACTACCAAAAACAAGGACACGCTGGAGAAGCTGCAGGAGTCTGGAAATGCATTAGATGACAGGCAGAGCCAAATGAAAAGTGTCCTGGATAGCAACTCTTTCATGATCATCGGTGTCAATAAAACTCTCCAGGCATACACTGGCTACATCAACAATCTCCAGCAGGATACAAGTAATATTCAAACAAATTTACAAAACCAAATGCATTCGCATAATGTGGTCATCATGAATCTGAACAACTTAAATCTGACACAGATCCAGCAGAGGAATCTTATCAGTGTTTTGCAAAAGTCTATGGAAGATACAAGTCTAGCTATCGTAAGAATCAAGAATGATTTTCAAAATCTGCAGCAAGTTGTCCTTCAAGCACGGAAGGATACTGATTGGCTTAAGGAGAAAGTACAAAATTTACAAACATTAGCAGCAAACAACTCAGCATTGGCCAAAGCCAATAATGACACACTTGAAGACATGAACAGTCAGCTCAGCTCATTCAGTGGGCAAATGGAGAATATTACAACAATTGCACAAGCCAATGAACAAAACCTTAAGGATCTGCAAGATCAGCACAGAAATTATGAGAACAGAACTGCTTCCAAATTTAACCAATTTGAAGAACGATTTCAGGTCTTTGAAACAGATATAGTTAATATCATTAGTAATATCAGCTATACTGCTCATCATCTACGGACACTGACAAGTAATCTCAATGAGGTCAGGACAACTTGTACAGACACCTTAAGTAAACATTCTGATGAACTGCTTTTTATGAACAACACATTAGCCAATATTCGCTTAGATTCTACATCTCTCAGGATGCAACAGGATATGATGAGATTAAGATTAGATACTGAAGTTGCAAATTTATCAGTAATTATGGAAGAAATGAAGCTGGTGGATTCCAAGCATGGCCAGCTTATCAAGAACTTCACTATATTGCAAGGTAAGCTGAATCTTAGATAATGCTTTTGGTCTGTTGCTCAAAGACAACCCTAGTAATGATATATATTTTTACTAGCTTTAAATGAACATATACTACTTCAGCTTTATACAGTATATAGAAACATATATTCTGGACTACATCCTATTACTCTGAACAAATCCTGAATAGACTTGGTATGCATGTGTTATGAAAGACCTTGGGTAAGAACAAGATCTGGATAAACATTAGCCACAGTGCTACAGAAGAGTGATTCCAACTCCTATGAGTTTGGCAGAAAGCAGGACAGAGTGCCACCTTATTATAGATTAATTCAGAAAACATCAAAGAATTAGTTTATAAAGAGTCACACTGTCCTGCCTTCTTCTGGGTGTGTCTACATGAGATGGTTTACTGCACAATAGAGCTGATTACTGCACAGTAAGCACCCACATCTATACATACAGACGCTTACTGCTCAACAAATGGCTTTAATTGTAAGTAAATTTGCTACCTGCAAATGGAAGGAGCAAATTTACTTATGATTAGTAACTGTGCAGTAGTGCATGTGTTAATCCCTGACCAGGAGCAAATGTGCTCCCTGGCAGTAAGAAGTGGGAGATTGCTCCTTGCCCCCAAGAGCTGCCTGATGCAAGGGTGGGTTCTACCGTTAGAGCCCAAATAGGGACAATGTTCCTCTGCCCGAGCAGCAGGGAGCTCCCAGCCCCACTCTGCAATTGCAAGTTTGGGGCTGGAAGATCCTTACCTCCCAGCCCAAGTCCCGTGGTCGGGGGGCCGTGCTGGAAGATCCTTATCTCTCAGCCTGAGCCATGCAGTGGCAGGACCTAGGCGGGAGGTCCTTATCTCCAAGTACCATCTCTGCAATCTGGGGGCTAGCACTGGGGGAGCCTTATTTCACAACCAAAGTCCTGTAGTTACAGGGCCCAGGCTGGGAGCACCTTATTTCCCAGTACCAGCTCCATGAATAAAGATCTCCCAGCCCCGTGACCATGGGACTCAGGCTGGGAAATAAAATCTCCTGATACTGTAATCATGAAAAGGGGGATGGAAGCTCCTTGCTGCCAAGACAGAGGGACATTTTCCTCACCCTAGTAGCAGACAGTTCCAGGGGGTAGGGAGCAATGTCCTAGCCCCCACCTGGAGACAGCTGTCTCCTGGCCCCTGGGTAGCACCCATGAGGATCCTAGAGCTTCCCCTGGCTGCTTCAGGGGCTGGTTGCGAAGCCACAAGGAGTGGGAGCAGCCCACTGCTAGGAGCAGCAAATCTTCTCCTGTGTCTCTGCACATGTAGACACATGCCCAGGAGAGTTTATTCTTGAGTAGTTTACTCATGAGTAAACTGCTCCCAGATCATTTGCACATGTAGATGTGCCCACTGTATTCCAGACTAACATGGCTAAATGACTTTCTTTGCTATGAGTCTGGGGTAGCTGTCAGAGCTTCCTGGTCCCCTATTTTGCTGGGAGAGAATCCAGGGTTTTTTTGCAAATATGGCAAATCTTCCATTTCGGTTTCTGCCGTGTGTCATACCCGTCCTGGCCAGCCTCTGCTCTTGGCTCGATTTCATGAAGCTAGAATTTGGCTATGACATAAACATTCATCTAATATGTCTAGCAGCATGATGGTAAAGGTTAATCTTAAGAAAGGAAACAGTACTGAAGAGAACACAGAAGTTGCTATCTATGCTTTTTTAATAGTGTTGTAGGTCTTTAGCTTCTATCCCTAGGGAGAGGTCAAGAAAGCCTTAGTATAATGTTTAATCAAAAAAGATTAGATAAATTAATTCTCCTTTATTTTATGAAAGTCTTCCCCACTATTCTGTTACATAGACCTCATTTTGTTCTGTTATCTAATCCTAAACCTAAGAAGCAGCATTCCCTCTAAGATACATGCCTGCACAGCTGCACACACCATGTAGCTTAAAGGGAACACTGCTGAGACATATCAATCTGGCTTTCAATTTTTCCACCTTGCTAAGTTTTCCATCTCTTCTTTACCTGCCTAGAATTGGGATTTTATAAAAAAAAAAAAAAAGAAAGTATCCTGTTTCATTTAATCAAAGAATACTTTATTTTCCAGTGAAGTAAATAACATAAATAAGGTTGTTAGGAAAGGTGCAGTTTCTTCTAAGCCAAGTATTCTTCTAAATCCAGCTAATATTGCCAACCTGTTTTGAACCAATGATTGTCAGGCCTTGAACTCTGGTTACAGAAACAAAACCTGTCCACAAAATAAATCAAGACTGAAGCAGGATCTAAAACATGTTAGTCATACTGGTAATAACATTCCAAAGTACCTTTATTTTTACATTTTTCTACCCTTTCTCATTACAGACTGAGCTAGGCATGTTAGGAGTTTATCATTTAACCTTCATCAGTGAAGCAGATTAGGAGGAAAATAAGACTTTCCTAAAACATTCACTCATTTAAGAACAGAATACAAATCTAACTTAATGTTTAAATGTGAAAATCTCTCACCATTTTCCCATTGCTTATTGTGATTGTTGCAATTTTTTTCTTTAACAATTATCTAATAAATAGGTAGTCTCAGACACTGGACTGGCAAGCACATACAACGGTTTTGTCTGCACTGGGGTGAGGAATGGATAGATGCGTAGCTATGCTGGGGTAGTTCCCAGAATAGGTAATGCTGCTGCACCCAAGTGCTAGGTGGCTGGAGAGCAGCCTGTTTGCCTTTAGCAAGAAGCTATCCTGGGCTGAACAAAGACAGATGACACCTGAACTAATGTAACTTAGGCTAGTACAGTTTTATCAATGATCATTTTAGTGGTTATTATCCACAAATTGGACAAAGTTACTCTGGTTAGAGGCTTGCATTTTCTATATATTGTTGTAATGCTGATTTCACTGCTGTGATTGTTATCTATCGCCCGAGCCTCAGTTTTTCCTTTCCATCAACTCTGCATTTCACTTGCTGCTCATTACCCATCCATCATCCCATGGCTCTTAAATAGCCCGTAGTTTTTTCTCTTTCTTCCTACTTCCTTAAACTGGCCTTTGGTCTGCATTCAGTCTGCTTTTCATTTGACAGGCATATGGGTGCATAGCAAATGATAGTCACTGCTGTTAGAGACCTGAACCTTTCCTGATCATTTGGTGAATTACATACCTGCTGAACTTAATTATAAGGTCCATGTCCTGCATGGAATCATATACTTTGAGAAGACTCAATGAATAATAGGAATAACTAAGGCATTTGAAGAGATATTTTTAAGGCTAGATAAATTAAACAAACTATCCTCTTGGTTTTTGTTCCCTCCACTGTCCATGTTTCAATTGTTCTAGGACCTCCAGGTCCAAGGGGGCCTAAAGGTGAAAGGGGGCCTCCAGGGTCTTTTGGCCCAACTGGTGCAAAAGGACAGAAAGGAGAAAAGGGAGAGCCAGGACCACCAGGACCGGCAGGTGAAAAGGGCCCCCCTGGTCCAATTGGGCCACCCGGAGAAAAAGGTGGAAAAGGTTCCAGAGGATCACCTGGCTCCAAAGGTCAGAGAGGCTCTCCAGGCAAGACTGGCCTGCCAGGAACAACTGGAGATCCAGGACCACCAGGACCACCTGGTAAAGATGGTCCTCCAGGTCCACAAGGCCCACCTGGATTTCAAGGATTGCAAGGAACGGTTGGAGAGCCTGGGGTACCTGGACCTCGAGGACTGCCTGGTCTGCCTGGAATACCAGGACTACCTGGTCCAAAGGGGCCACCTGGGCCTCCTGGCCCTCCTGGTACAGGAATGCCAATGGCCCTGCAGAGTGAACCAACGTCAACACCTGAGGCTAATGGTAAGCTACCCACCTACACTGTGAATAGCTGCTTATCTTAGCATTTGTATTTCACCCATTAACCTCTGTTATCTTAAAACTTGCCAGTGCTCAGAAGGGGGCTGGTGTGATGTAGGTGCTAAGCTGCACAGTTGACAGCTCAGATGTTGCAAGTTCAAGGCTATAGCAGAAGTGCTCATGGTGCAGCCCTGTCAGATTCTAACAAATCTGTGAGTTCTGCTAAATACTTTGTCACAAGGACATGAGAAAGAACGATGTTCTTGGGGACACAGAACATGGAGCTCAGAATCGTATAGCAAAGCCAAGTCTGCCTTTTTGTTTCTGCTGTTCTGGAATTTGATTTAAAAAAATGTATCTTTCAGCCAGAAGGGTGGCAGCAATGCAGTGAGTAATAAGCCATTCTCCTGAGCCTGCTGTGGTTAAACTCTGTTCTGCATTCTGGCACAGATTTCTGATAAGTACATTTTCATTGCTCACCACACAGATAGCTCCTATGTTGCTCCACTTTGGCACAGCGCATAATCCCTACTTTAAGGAGGTTTCAGACTGGGTCTAAAAATTATCACAGCTCATAGATTTAAAGGAAGTCAGTTTAACAGAGGGGTTTTGTATTATAGGTTGTTCTGCTCACTGGAAGAACTTTACAGAGAAATGCTATTACTTTTCATCTGAAAGAGAAATTTTTGAAGAGGCAAAGTCTTTCTGTGAAGAAAGGTCATCGCATCTGGTTATCATAAACAACAAAGATGAGCAGGTAAATAACCTTGTTTGTTGTTCTGAGCAGTAGCCAGTTTGAGGGTACTATGAACATGGATCCCACATAGTGGATAAAGAAACCAAGAGTATCCTGCATTTCTGTGGTAAAATAAACACACTGAATTACCCCATCCAGAATTCTGTACACCTATGTCTGCTCAGCCCTTAGTGTCCAGAGCAGCAGTGCAGGTAGCACTGAACCTGATCCTGAAGCTAATGAGCACTTGCAACACCCTTAAGAGATGGTGAAACTTGGAAATGCTCAGTCCCTTCAAGATAAAGTCCATTGTTAGCTGCAGATGGTCTGTAACAGATCTTGCCATTGATGCAAATACTTTATTTTTAAAATTCCATCTTTTACTGTAAGCATCTTAAGTCTTTACTGGGATCTGAAGATGTTCTGTAGGAAATGCAGCAATAATGAACAACAACTCTATCTTTTGTCACTATGTGGTATAATTGCATGATAGGCAACACATCCCTATCATCTAGTAGTGGTTATAACAAAGTACACCTTGTGGCTTTGTTTTAGTTGATTTAAAAACTCTAGCATTGGCTGCTGTTGAGCCAACAGCCCAGTATTCAAGGCAAACATGCTCAGTGTTCTTGCCCAAATAGTGTCACTGATTCTAGTGGGTCTGTTAATGTAAGCAAGGATTGCAGGATCAGGCCTGAAAACACAACTTGAGTTCCCTAAAAACTTCTATAACCATTTGTACTCTACTAGTGATTACCTTTCAAAAGAGGAACTAGTACTGATAGCTCTGGAAAAATGATCGAGTTACAGACTACAGTCTCTTTGCATGGGAAGGAAGTTCCAACCAGCAGAGTGTATCTAGAAAGAGTATACTTCAGTTGCAAGGAGGGTAAAATAACTGCCAGAGCCCCCTTAGACTGCTTCACTCTCTAGCTGAGGAGATAGTAGTTCACAAAAGGAGGAGAATGAGGAAGGATCTCATCCAAAATTAAAAAAGAAGGGGAACATTGGAGTGGAACATTGGGAAGAGGAAGAGCATTGCCCTTGATTTGTCTTCAGAAAGCTAATTATCCACCAAGCATGTGTTTGCATGCTCTGTAAAGCAGTAAAATGCAGTTACTCTACTTCTTTCTTTCACAGCAATGGATTAAAAAACAGATTGCAGGGAAAGGCAGCTTCTGGATTGGGCTTACGGATTCAGAACATGAAAATCAGTGGAAATGGTTGGATGGAACCTTACCAGTGTACACGTATGTATTGAAAAAACCACAATGGTTACTTTCTGCAGAGCACTACTGTTCTTACTGCCACTATACAGAGCAGTATCAAGAGATGATTTGTAGCACCCAGGGTTAAAGAGTGCCACTGAAGGAATTCTGTGTTTAGTACTGTTGTTGAATATTGCTTTCTCCCCTTTCCTTTCTCTGTACACAAGGCTTTATTTGCCTAGAAGAAAAATAAACTTTGAAATAATACTATAACTTCACAGCACAATGCTGTTTGCCAAGGTTCTTGCCTCTGAATGATATTACAAAGTTGGGTTGGAAAACACAGACACTTTTTCAGTCTTGGTTTAAATTGTCCCCATTTGCATTGTAAATGGCCATAAACTGAGAGTTTGCTCTTGTAAAAAATGACTAGCCAAGAGCCAAATGACAAGCACTGAACATATGGAAAACATATAAAGCAAGAATGTCCAAGCTTTGGCCAACTAGGAGCTGAACTGGCAACTAGCCAAGAATTGGTGGGCTTCACCTAATTTATACTAAATGGCACAGATTGCAGCCACTCTACATTTCAATACAGAGGAGTCGAACATAGAGATTAGAGAGTCCAATGTGTGGTGCTCCAGAAAGAAACTGTTTCAAATCTGTTAATGAGCTAGGCTCTAATTAGAGGCTACTTTGACCCTCCTTTCTGCCCATCCTCCAATTTCAGATTACTATGGGGCCTGTGTCATGGCCACCATTCCTTTAGATTTGCATTATGCTGTACTCCTAAGTGTCCTCTAGTGCTCTCAGAACTGTCAGTCCTGATTTTGAACATGATTTGTTAGTTCTGGAAAGCTGTGTGTTTTCCCCACTGCTTGCTTATACCCTCTGTGTCAAGGAGACATATCCTTTAGCTGCCTGTGGCACCATTTCATGCAGCAATCACAAGCGTCTGTTCAGCAACCTGTTTCTCCAATGAGTAGAGGGTAGTGAGCTGTGTTAGCCTCAAGTCAGGCGGAAGGCAGGGCAGGATTGCAGCATAGACTAGCTTGTTCAGGGGGGTATAAGCTTTTGTATGTGATAACCTAGTTTGTCAGAAGCTATGAATGGACTTGCAGACAGTTGGGGTACTAAACAGAAAAGAATAAAGTCATTTAAATAAAATGATAGGGAAAAGGGGAGGAAAGGGAGAAGGGACACTGCTGAAGGAAGTGATAGTGGGGAAAGAGAACAAAAGTGATAAACAAAGCAGTTAACCTACTTAAAGGGCATAAGGATTATAAAATATGTTGGTCACCTGTCCACTGAGTATAATATTCACTTGCTCGCATCTGGTCAGAAAGAAGGTATCTGAACATACCTGAGACAATTTCTTTTGTGGATTGATTGTAGTCCGTTACATCCATCTACACCATAGGCTGCAGAATTATATGTATTGCAATACTACAGAAAGAATCCTGTATGCCCTAATACTATCTGCTGGCAACAAAGAAATAGACACAGCAGAGGATGTACAGTGTGCATGTGATATGGACTGTCATCATGTATGACAGTACAAAATATAGTTCATTGGTCTAATTTTAGGGCTTTGAGCTTTGGCAGGCTTAGGCCAAGTAGATTCCCTTCCCAGCAGCACATCTGTTTTCCATTTTCAGTAAGAGTCATGTATTATTTGCTAAAGAGTGCATTTCCCATTCAGAACAGATCTCATGATGCTTTTGCTAATCTCTTGCATGTGGAGAACAATGATATGTTGCTGAGTTATGAAATAATGGCCACTTTTTTTTTTTTTTTTTTTTTTTTTAAGAAACTGGAAAACTGGGCAACCTGATAACTGGAGCCCTGGGAATGGACCAGGGGAAGATTGTGCAGGGTTAATCTCTGCTGGGCTCTGGAATGACTTTCACTGTGAAGATATTAACAGCTTTATTTGTGAAAAAGATATGGACAAAGGTAAGCTTGAGGCTTGAATTGAATAGTTTTGTTCTGTCCACAGAAGGCCAACTCCTGTGCCATGTTTATACAGCTGGAGCAAAGACAATCCATGCCCGTTGTGTGTGGGTGGAGGGTATAGAGCTGTTTTGTAAGGAAGGAAGAGCCTCTCATAAATTAGATCTTCATCCCCTCTGGCAGGTATATACAGATTTAACCCTTCTTCCAGCTTTTCTTTGGCACCTGGGGCCACGGGTGTCAAATAGGCAGCTCATGGGCTGAATCCAGCCTGCGGGGTTGGTAGAGCAGCTGGGAATTTGGGGACAGGACGAGTGAGGGCAGAGCCAGAGGAAATCATATATATAAACTCTCTTCCTAGATAAATACGAATTATATTAAACTTTTAGGTTTAAAATGTACTAAATATGTACAAGATCCTAATATGGCCATCTCTGAAAAAAAGTATTTTCCTTGTTAGGATTTTCCAAGATATCTCAAATTCAGTCAGTTTCCTTGTTGGCAGTTCATTTTACTTTTATGAGCCTTTCACCTATGATTTTTCTTTCTCACTCTAGCCCAAACATCTGGAGTATAATAGGCTGTGAATTCGTAGATGCTTACAAATGATTAAAATCTCCTTGAAGAAAAGAAATCCTATGGGACTGCATCATCTCCCAACAAAATTGAAAGAAGAAGCACTGAAAACTAGCTTTATAGGGGGAAAAAAGAATTCAGCCACAACTCTTCCTCACCATCTTGCAGTTATTCAAGGGCTTCAGACCCATGGCATGAAGAGTTTTTGGAAATGCAATTGGACTGAATCAGTTAGATATTTTTTTCCTCAGCTAGTAACCATATACTTATGCAAGTTTTGACTTCAGAGAAAAGACAGTTTGTCAGTCTGAGTAAGACTCTTGGTCATTCAGCTATAGGAAAAACTTATAAAGCTACTGTATAAACAGTACAGTTCATTTGCTAAAATCCCAAATGTAGGAAAATTACACAGATACACATATATATATAGATTTTATATAAATATATATATATATATATAGTCCAATTCTTATCAATAATATGGAATATACTTTTAAGAGCTTTTAAGACTTTGTATTTTTGTACAAAATATTTTCTTTTTACAATTGTTCTATTTTTTATTGTCTTTTTTACAAATATAGTACACAGGGGCCAAAGAAAACTGTAGGTACTACTACTAAATCATTAGGGTTTGTTGTCAGTCTTACCTCTGCTCAGCCATAGAGAAATATTTTTCCAGTTAGAAAGCTACATATTTTATCAGATGAATCATTTTGGCTAAGTAACTTTGAAGCAGATTTTAAATAGTGTTTTCAGTATTTTATACCTACATCTTAGACTTTAATAAAAGTTGAGCAAGGACAATCTTCATGATAGCTATGATCATAGCCATTGATTCATCAGCAGTATGGTACTGGCCATGTTAAGTAAAGCCTTTTTACTATTTTCTCCCTCTTTCCCTCCCTTCATTCTTGGAAAATGTTGCAGAAGTAAATCACTGGCTCTTATAAAATAATATTTCAAAGGTTTTTAGTAATTCTCTAGAGTAACAAAAAAAAGTTTATGAGCTTTTGTGTAACAGGTGCTGCTTACTTCAAAAATCAAACTAAGAAGACATTAAAAGGGAGTATATTTCATAAAACCAAATCAAAAAGTTGAGCATGATGAAATGTGATTCTTTTACAAATGGATTTCAAAATAAAACATTCTGTACTCTGAAAGGTTAAATCAACATACATTTTTCCAAAACATTTTCCTGTAAGTTGATGTCAGTATTTCATTGACCCAGTTTTTCCTTACTGAACAAACTAGAGAAATAGTGGACTAGAAAAGAATGTAGCACACCTAATGAGAAGGTATCACCACCTAACAAACATCCCAAAGGAGATGCTGTCTAGACCGCAAGATGGCCTTAAATATAAACAAACAGAGAGTTTGCAGATTAGTTAAAAACCATGTACTTGGGTTCTGTGTTGCATGTTCTGTTTGGCCACATGCTACACCATCATGTAAGTCCTTTTGGAGCCATCTGAAAGAGATTTTGTTGGGTTTTTTCAACTGCCTCACAACCTCTAGTTTACCTTGGCTGCACGTGGAAAAACCTGTTGAAATACTCCAACATGGCTGGAAAAGGACAAGATTTTGTATTGCAGTTTCAGGCATTCCAATTTGGCTGTTTGAAGCCAAGCCCCATGGCTTTGCCCTCCACTGCCATGGCAATAGCTGAGTGGCTTGGCACCTCACCTGGGGAAGGCGCCAGGAAAGGGAGTCCTGAACTCACAGCCAGCTGCTCTGCCAGACTCCACAATGCGTATTGTCTGTAGGACTTGAGGAAGGTAAACTGGAAAAAATAAAAAGCCACTGCCAGCCAGGAGGGAGATTTGACTAAGCCAGAAACAGTATCCTGAACCCAGGACCTCACTCTTGGGAGTCCAACAAGCCTGTCACTCCACAGCTACATATGGCTTGAAATCAGGAGCCTGCTCTGAGGGACTCCTTGACTGGTAATGCCTGAAGCTTGGGGGAAATTGAAAAAAAAAATGCTGGGCAGCAGAAGAACTGCAGCTGAGCCAGATCAGAGTCTTGAACTCAGGATGCTGTACTTGAAAGGTAAGTAAGTATATCACTGTGCCACAGGAATAAGCCTTTGTAGCCCCCTCTTGCTACTGCCAGGGCTAGCCTACTTGTGGACTTGTTTTCCTCTCTTCCTGTGATGCACATTCTCTGAGCAAGGCTCCAGATTGGCAGCAAGAGAGGGGGGAGGCATCCTTTCCTTGGTTGCCTTTCTGGGATGAGAATTTCCAGAGCCCAAATTCCATGCTCCTTAAGTATCTGTCCTGTTCTTAATGTAATTTCCAAGAAACTACCTACAAAGAAAAATTTGGAAATTCATCATAGGTTTTATATTGAACACGGAAAAGAAACATTAAGGCAAATCTGTATTTGAAGGAGTGCTCTCTTAAACAAGTTATATTTCTGGAGGAATCTTCTTTGTACCTTTTAGTCATTGATTGACTAAAAATCACATGATACCTGACTCTTATGGTACCTATATACATATTTACACACATTTATACAGGTTTTCCCTATGTTTAATACATATTTCTACAATATACCTGGCAATAACATGAGCAAGATATCTTTTGACAGACAGGTACAGCATTAATTTTTTTAACTCCTATTGGGCATTCCATCTTACAGTTATACTCACATTAAAATGACACCTCAAAGTGCCACTGTGATTTACAGATATATTAATATTTTGATTTTGAGTACTGGAACATTGAAGCACCGGAGGCCTCATCCTGATCTTCTGCCTAACGGACCTAAAGGAATTATTCATGCTTCAGATTGGTAGAATTGAGACACAACTTGCACTTATGATCACTCACAGTGTGCATAGCAAAACGGTGCATAAAGCCTCAGTTTCTTGTCTCTTGCTCCTGTGCCTAACCACAAAGTCATCTTTCCTTTCCTACAGTCGTAGACATATTGCATTCAGTGAAAAGATTGCTTTTTCCCCATAAGAACCGTATTTACAATGTTCTTAAAGTAAAATACTCTTCAGAAAGTGATCCTCCCAAGGTCCTCCTTTTCAGAGAAATTTCCCATTCAGAAGCTATTGGCAGCTTGTCATTGTTTATGTCTAAATTGCCAACACAGAAATGACTGTAGTGCTCTTTAGAGAAACCCAGGCCTACCTTAGATGTCTGTAGCAGTTGATGTACTTTATGATGCACAGAGCTGAGAAGCAGGGTAACTTGGTCTGTGCCAAGCTCTGTATTGTTATGGCTAGGCTGCTACCCAGTATGTGGTTTAAAGCTCACTCAGGAGTGTCTACACTACTTTGTTGCCAGTTTTACAAATTCACCATCAACTTATCCAGTGAACTGAGATGTTTAAGACTTTCCACAGTTTATAAATTAAATAACTATTATATGAAGCGTTTCACTGCTGTCTGATGGCAGTAATGCATAGTAGTGTTCCTATTACCTACTCCCGACTCAGGGACACAGTGATTATCATCTAATTGGCTCATGCACACAGCTGTCCCCCCCACTTTTGATGACACCTAAGGCATCTAGTTGTAGAAAGAAGTTCTCATTTATTGTTTTTTTCTAGTAGTAAATATTTATTTTGGCTCCATGATACAGGAAAAAACTTGTTTTTTCAAAATAAACTCCGATTTAATGCTCAAAAACATGTTTCAGACTTTTAAAAGAAAATTCTATTATGACTAAAAGCTCCAGCATATGTAATGCTCTCATTAGATAATATTTTGTGTGTGTTTAGGGCTTCCTTTTATCTAAGCTAGTGGTTTTAAACCTTATTAGACACACAGAACCTGTCTGAAAATGCCAGCTCTTAGGGTACCTATACACGTGCTCCAGTGTGTTCTAATTAGAATGTGTCAGAGTAGACTTGATTAATCAAGTGTGTTCTAATTAGAAAATTCTAGCATTGCCACAGTGTCACATGTATAAACCCCCATGGGTGCATCCACACAGGCAGGCAGATGCACTTACAGCAGCTCAAATGGAAGTGGTGCAAATTTGAGCGGGGGCTTTTTGCCTCAGTGCATATGCCCAGACATGCACTTTGGTGTGGGGCAAATTGTGCCACTTGGAACAAAATAACCCTGCCTGGCTCCCCCAGATCTGCAGCCAGAGCCCAGGGCCAGCACCTGTGCTATCTCCATCAGTACAAAAAGCTGCCCTGGCAAGTAGATCAGAGCTACTTGTTCTCAGGAGCTTTTGGGGACCAGCCAATTGGTACCTGGGGGAACCTCTTGTGCCAGCTGGACTGCTGAAGCAGCCCTGAGAGTTCCCTGCACCCTCTACCCACTGCAGCAGTCTGGCAGTGGGGGCTGCTGCCTGGCTGTGACCT
>JAGPOW010000261.1:80866967-80884099 GCA_030014935.1 Caiman crocodilus | reverse complement strand
CCAGCTGGACTGCTGAAGCAGCCCTGAGAGTTCCCTGCACCCTCTACCCACTGCAGCAGTCTGGCAGTGGGGGCTGCTGCCTGGCTGTGACCTGCTGCCCACCTGCCAGACCCGGATGGGGACTGTACAGCCAGTAGAGGCATCTGCCCCTCTGGGCCAGCTGCCAGTGAGCTGTGGCTGCAGAGTTGGCCTTTGTGCGGCACTTCTGCCATGTGTGCCCCCTGCCCAGCCATCTGGGCAGCTATTGCACAGAAGATGGTCCCAGTGTGGTGGCCTTCATTGAACTGTCAAAGCATGTCCTCCTGGCCCCAATTGGCCAGGAGGTCAGCCACCTCCAGATGGATCTAAGGTGCCGGCTCTGAGCAGGCTCCTCTGCCTGAGTCCTGCCCTTTGCCTTCCTAGCAGGAATTGTAGTGCTCCCTATTTGAAAACTGAAAAATCCCTGATAAAAAATTCCCAAGTCAGTCTGTAAAATACCCCAAAATCCATGTTCATCTACAATTAAAACAAAAGACTGCTATATATAGTGAGAGACAGTGATCAGTTGGGCAATGTTTTATTGATATATCTACAGTGTTAAAGCAATTTGGAAGCCTACCAGTGTCTCTATCATCATAATAAAATGAATTCTAAATCACTAACTAGGATGTAGGGACATCTGCCCCTACAGCCCCAGCTCCTGCCAGCAGGTCTCATCCTGTATGGCAGCTGGGCACGCAGGATGTGTGCTGGGGGAATGTAGAGTTTGCAGGAGGGGGGTGGAAAGGTGGGGGATGTGGGTGGCTTTGGAGGGATGTGGGGGCCTGTGGGATGTCTGGGTAAGCGTGGATAGATTGTGGAGGGACTGTGAGGGGGGCCTACTCAGGAGGGGTGGGTTCCCTGCTCCACACAGGGTGCAGCCCTGCTCATGCTCATGGACTGCCCCTCACAGGGTCCACAGCCCCCCAACAGGGGTTACAGCCCTCCAACGCGGCTACCACCCCTCTGCAGGGCCCACATGCCCCACTTCAACTTGTTCCCCCAGACTCCCAGATTGCTGCCCCACCTGGCCCCATCCCCCACCAGCTCCTGAAGCCCCCTGATGGCTACCCCACCAAGCCTCATAAAAAAAAAAAGCCTCATACTCACCAGCAATAGCAGGGGCTGTGGAAGCTGTGGTCAGCAAGGCATCGTGTAACTCCAGCTGTGGCCACTGAGGCCCCAGTGATCCCGATGGCAGCTGCTACTGCCAAGGAGAGCGGGCTTTTTTTTCTTTTTTTTTTTTTAATTCCTGGGATACTGGGGCCAGGTGGTGCAGTGATCAGGGGGACTCAAGGAGGCAGGCAGGGGATGGGGATGAGTGGGGCAAGGATTGGGGAGACTCGAGGGGCGGGTAGGGGATGAGACCAGGCAGGGCAGTGATCAAGGGGCTCAGGGGGCAGATGGGGTATGGGCCAGGTGGGTTAGTGATCGGGGGGGCGTGGCTGGTGGGGGGTCCCCCCATTGTCCCCTCATCCCCTCCAGCCTCCTCCACCTCCTACTTCCTGGCAAGAACCCAGGTCCAGCTCTATGCAGCTGGCATGCTACCTACCCTGCATGAGCAGGCAGCATGCTTCAGCAGGGTGGGGTAAAGGCCAACCATGGAGATGCTTTGGCTGGCTACTAGAGCATCCCTATGGAGGACCCAGCCTCCAGTTGCCTCAGGGCATGGTTCAGGACCATACCCTGCCCTGTTTTTTTCCTCTGCAATTTTTTCTGACCCCTGCACATCTAGGGGTCTAATTTTGCTCTGCACGCTCCCATGTGCCTCTTGCAGTATCTCAAAGGGCTTTGGGATGCTACAAGAGGTATGTCTGTGCCCACCTGGATGTGCCTCACAGTTTTAAAAATGGCCACTGGGGTACTTTAACTAAAGCTTGTCAAATTAGCTTTAGTTAAAGCATCCTGCAGCCATTTTTAAATGCTCAGGGGCTTAATACACATGATGCTGTAGCGTTTTAATTAGAACAGCTTTCCAAGAACTGCTACAATGAAAACGCCCCAGCTCCAGGCACATATAGGCTTCCCTAGCTTCCACTTGTGTTTTCACTACAGAAAACTAATAGAGCAATTTTTCCGTTACAGAGAACTCTGACCACTATAGGTCAGAATGTTTTTGACACACTGGATTCCTGTATGAAATCTTTGGGTTTATTTTGTGAATCATATGTAAGCATTTCTTGAAGTTATATATCACTTTCTCAGCAAAAGCTGAATCTCCTGGTGGTTCTGAGTCTTCTTGGGGTTTTAATTGCGGAAGAAGGGTTTGCTTGTTTTTGTTGGGTTTTTTTTTTGTTTTTGTCTTTTTTTGTTGGGTTGTTTTTTTTTAGTATATCCTGTTCCTCCTACAAACGTTCAGCAGCATGTAATTTTTTTCTAGTTGTCTTTCTGTATTAAAAGTGCAATATCCTGAGCTAGAGTACGAAAAAGAAGTTATGGCAATAGGATACAGCAGGCCCTATTCAGCTAAAAAATGCTATGGTGAACAACTGGGTGAAAAGTACCACCTTAATAAGAATCTTAAAAACCAGAAAGAAGATACAGGTAGAGACAAAATTGGAATTATTGAAATAAAATCGGAGTTGCTTTTTATTTTAAAAAGCTAGTCATTTCAGTTTTGAATGACAGTTCAGCTCCTGACCCCAGTTTATGCAATCTTACAAAAGGTATTTCTGGATAACGGTTATGAGGGAAATGTTTTTGAATCAATGGCCCCAAGCTTGTCCTATGAATACTTAATTGAAAGGGACAAAATTAAGAGATGGTTTGAGACTTTTCACTGTCGTCAGTTGGAGGTTTCATTTTTTTTAAACCCCAAGAGCTTTCAGAAGTAGTTCTTATCTAGATCTAAGCCCCACCAACATTTGGGAAAGGAACAAAAGTATTGGTTTTGTCTCTTCATTAGTTTAAATCTTCCCATTTCTTCTTGCTGTGTGGTTTTACCATTTGGGATAAAGTATATTAGGCACAATGTTTCATTCACATGTCATTAGAAGCTATTTATTTAACAGATATCATTACTAAGACTTCCAGTGTATGTTCAATTCCAGGCATTTCACATTTACAAAGGCTAAAACAGAAAACAAAACAAAACATAAGCAGAACAGTTGTTGTTCTATCCAGACCTACATTTGAATGAAAGCTATTATAAGGAAGCAAGCATCATGGCTAGGGACAGACATTACACCTAAACCAGTTTAAGTGATCAGAAACTGGTTTAAACCTGTAACAGAACAGATGTTCAGTGCACATAAGCCATCTTGAAAAATGGCAGAAACTGGTTTGAGATAAACCTGGTTGAATGTAGTATATCAGACTTAACTGCTTTGGGTCAAACCGATTTATGCAATGTCTGTCCCAGACCCCTTGCTGGTTTAAGATAAACCAGACTCCCCCAGCATCCCAGCATGCTCTCTGGGCTGGATGGGGCTTTCTGCTCCACAGCAGAGCTGGCCCCTCCTCTCTGCTCCTGGCTGCAGCTCTTGCAGAGACTTACAGGCACAAAGCATCTGCCTGGCTTCTCCCTGCTAAACAGGGATTATTCCCCCCTCCCCTCTGCCTTACGCAGGCACCTCAGCATTAGGTAGCAGGGAAATGACAAAGGCAGACTTTTTGGAGCTAATCAACAGGTATTTAATGTCCTTCCTTGGAAATGCTGTTTAAGAAGAGCTCCATTAGTTAACAGAGAGGCTTTGTTTCCTTAATGGGTTGATAAACACTGAGTTAAGGATGATAAACATTCCCTGCTGGGCTGCTTAGGAAGGGAGGGGGATAATAAGAGCCCCCTGCCAGGGTCTGGCCACGCCGCCACTCCTGCACCCCGCACCCCTACTGAGCTCAACCCTATGGAAGCGAGGGGAGGGCTGCTCTAGCAACCCCCAGGTTCTAGCCTGAGCCACTGCAAGAATGTGCCTGCATTTCTGGAATGAAAAGGGAATGTCTATCCACCTCCAAATCAGTTCAAGCTTTGCATGGAATCAATTCAGGCTCAGGCTTTTTGAATGTCTGTCCCTAGCCCATAATTGCAATCCATTTACATCTTCAAGTCTGATTCCAGTGTAAGCTTTATATTATATTTATGACAAGTTATAAAAGCTGGCCCTGGTGTACTTCTCGCTAGCAAGGGAAAACCATCTGCACAGCATCATCTGTGGTTGCTTCAACTCTAGGTACAATATTTGGAAATTACACAGTAGTTGAATTTGTCTTTCATTTGCCTTCACAAGCAACTAGACCATGTGTACTGCATCCCCTACAACAAAGCTAAAGTTGGAACCTTGGTTAAGAATGCTGACACGTTTTGATTTTTCTCTTTTCCCTCCATTTTAAGGGCCACTGTACTACTCCGTAATCCACCTAACCAGGAAAAATACCAAAACAATGCATGGCTTGTGAAACAAGACAAAGAGCCAGAAATATTCCTATTGCTTTATATAAATAAATGAGGTTGAAAATGAGTGCTCATGAGTTAATAGGCTGGATGAACCAGTCTGGAAATTACATACTTCAGCTTGTCTATGGTGTTCTGGGCTATATGTTCCTCCTGGTTTGGTTGCGGATGGCCAACAGGCATCTTGAGTGACAGCACCTCAGACACTCAAGTTCCATTAAGCTTTGTTTTAATGGTTTAATTCGACTTGAGCAATACGCCTTGCACTGGTCTTCTGAAGAGAGGTTAATTTTCTCCCCAAGAGCCTTTAGGTGCCTAAAGAGATGCTGAATGACCCCACGTCTCATTGACCTCATTAAGAGGTGTGGTGAGCACTTTCCAGGAGCACAGACTGCAGACTAAAGCCTCAGATCCCTAACTGATATTGAAGTATATTAAGTTAAGAGGAGAATGAAGAAAACAGGAAAACTCTACTGCCATGAATTTAGAAAATGTTGAATTCTTTGACAATTAACTAACTACTTTAGTAATCAATGGAACTTATAAAGTAACTGACACAATGGTGGTGGTTATTTGTTTGTTGAGAGTTCATAGGATCACACAAAAGTAGGGCTGGACAAGGGCATGACAAGGGCATCTAGTCTGGCCTCTCACTCAAGGCAGTATCAGCTCTGACTAAATATCCCTGCTAAGTCTATCCAACTTGTTCTTGAAAATTTCCAAGGACAGAGACTCAACAACTTCACTAAGTAGTCTGTTCCATTGCTTGACCACCTTCTCATCAAAAACTTCCTCCTGATCTCCAACCTAAATTGCTCGTAGTCCTATCCCATATGGCCAGAGTGAAAAAGCCCATCACCAACCCCTCCATTTTCACCTTTCAGGTATTTGAAGACTGTTATCAACCCTTCTTTGGTCTTCTCTTAAGACAAAATAACCATAGTTCTTTCAGCCTTTCCTTATAAGTCATGCTTTCCAAGACTAATATTATTTTTGCTGCTTTCCATTGGACTCTTTCTAATCTGCCTACATCTTTTGTGAAGTGTGGGGCACAAAACTGGACACAGTACTCAAGGTGAGGCCTTATCAGGCTGAACAGAACAGAAGAATCACTTTACTTGATTTGCAAGTTGCACTCCTATTAATATAACTCAGTACAGTATAATTTGCTTTATGCTGTACATGCGTCCCTGGAAAAAGGCACATAACTCGAATTCAGGTAAAAGGAACCCACTTTACAATGTAACAAATAGGGATACATTCCAAGACCTCAATTGTACTTCCCCCAGACCCATTTCTACCACTTTACCAATGTTGGTACTCACCAACAGCAGACAGTACACACAAGCACAGAGCACTATCACAATGGGGATGGCAACTACAGAAATGTGTTGCAGATGAGAGAGGAGAACAGATCCACACAGGAGACTATATTTGGTGTGCATCATTCCCACAATGCACTGCACAAAGCTTTTCCTGGGTTGACAGTGCACTCAGTGCTGTACAGAATATTGAGAAAGATGCTGAGTGAGATAATTGTCTTGCAACGGTATACATCTGTAGTGATTTCCCTGCAGTCAGAGGAGAGATGATGGTGCAAAATTTGTCTGAAGTCAGAATTGGGTCCATTGCTTCAGAGAAGACAAGCCAATTAAATCACACACACACACACACACACACACACACACACACACACAACCATATCACCCATGCCATGGAGTCAGAAAAGATTTTGTGATTTTGTTTTGGTTTTGTTTATATAAGGATGAGGCTGTAGTTAATGGCATAAATAGTTTACACTTTAAAAAACAATGTGTTTTTTGTTTCTCCTAAACACAAAACTTGCTTAAAGGACCAAAAGATCTTCTCTTAATTTCACAATTAATTTAGCAGGCCACAATGCTACAGGAATCATTTGAAGCCCAAGTGGCAAGTGAGTGCTAAGTAAAGGATTATTTTATTGAACAAGCAAGTTCTGAACTTGTAGTAACTATATGAGCACTCAGATTAGCTTGATAAGCAATTTCACTGGCCTGGAACCAGTAACCTATTTGTATGCTTCTCTGGTGCTAATAGCACTGGGCCCAAAGTAAAGGGAATTCAGATGAAGAGGGACAAGCAGACTGTATCCCAGAACCCTCTAGTAACAGTATAAGGAGAGAAAGAGGACAAGCTGCAATGTCCCTTGAAAAGTTTTCTCCTCCATTGCATCTGATCAACTTTTCCTCTGCCATCTCTACCCTTTGTTGGCCCTTTAAATCAAGTTGCTTCTCATGAGATGCATCTTGAGAGCCATCTCAACCCTCCAAGGACTACAAAGTCCACATAAGTATGAGGAATGGAGGCTTCGACTCTTTTCCAATCCTCACTGTACAGCCACATAAGGATTAGTCATGGCCTAGACCTGATTAATGAGCTATTGTATAGCAAAGAGACACTGTAATCACTTTAAAATTATATATAATCTGCTGGCCTGCCCACAGGAAGGAAGTCATGGGTTCTGTTCCATTCCCATGGAGAGGTGTTCCCATCACAAACTCCAATAACAATCATGCCTGAGCCAGTTTATCACTTCCAGTAGAGGTCCAAGCTGGAAAGGCCAATGAACTAAACAGCCCTACCATCACAAGAGCTGGTTTCTCTAGTTCAGTGTTGAGACAATTTCACTGCTGAGCAGTGAAAAAAAGAAGCATGCTCTGCCACCGACTGTGATGGACCTGTTCTGGGATTTAACAGAGGACTCTGGGGGTCTGTGAGCCCAGCACCTTTTACCAGCACTCAACTGACATTTAAAAAAAGTTTGCAAGAAGAAGATTATGATTTTTCATGCATGTCACACACATGCATATATACATATACACATTAGAGAGAGAGGTAGTTAGCTGTGTTAGTCAGAAGTCAGGCAGGAGCCAGGGCAGGGTGGCATCTTACAGTAACTGGTTCAGAAATGCACAAGCTTTTGTAGGTTCAAACGAGGAGAAAAATGTCACCAGTTTGATAGTATTCATTCTTCTGTAAATCAGGAAACAAGGAGCTGGGAAGGCATCTAATTAGGCATCAGGAGCACAGCAGGCAGAACACAAAGATGAAGGGCTAAATCCTGCCTTACTTCAAGGGCAGACTGCATTTGGCATAAAAGAGTTCAGTGGAATTTGACAGAGAAATCCTCTTCACTGGACTGTGATGCTACTCTCAGTACTTTGCTATTCCCAAGCTTCTGTGCACGTCTACACAAGCAGCCCACTGTGCAGGTGGTACAGCATAGTCATTTAGCAACTGCCGTGGGGCACACATGTATTCTGAACATACAAAATTCAGATTCACACATGCTAAAAACCTATGAAATTTAGAGTCAAGCTTGCTAAAGCAAGTACTAAATGTGCAGTTCTTGCTGGTAGTGCACAGTCCCAATGGCACACAGGTCATTTCTGACCCTACTATGCAGTAGCAGTAGTGCCATGGTTAGTGCCCGCTGATGCTACATGCCATAGTGATGAACTATGTTGCAGTAGCTTGTTGTTATGGCAATGTAGCATCTGGTGTAGATGCACCTGCACCCTCTGTTGTGCATGGTAGAGAAACAAAGTGGCGCTTATGGCTCTCTGCAGCATGCAGGGACAGTAACTTCATTTATAGGCTTCCCAGATTCACACAGAACAATATTTATGATAGGGCTGCAGAAGAGGTGATGGGATGTACTTCAGACACTCCTGTTGGCCAAATCAGGTGACATGGATTGAGGTTTGCTGTTTATTTTTCAGCACTTATGGAATGTCCTCACCTTTGGGGGTTCATACAAGTATAGAATTAGCTTATTCAACCACTAGTTAATTGGCCTTGTACCAGATTCATTTAGCAAACGAGCTGCCCACAAATAGTGGACAGTAATCTGGTGTGCCATGGATAGGGCTGTATAACCAACAGAAGGTCCCTGACATATACAGTAAAAGTTTCATTATTTGGCATGAGGCGGGTAAGAGGGGTGCTGGTTATCTAAAAATTCTGGTTATCTGTGCTTGCATGCACCACTGCCACATGCAAACACTATCCCTCTGCATCCAACTGGATGGGCAGCGCCTGTGCAGCCCACAGAGGAGACCCACTGCCCTCGCCCTCCCCAGCCTTACTCAAGAAATACCTGAGTAATTCCGGTTAATAGAGTATTCCAGTTAGTAAAATGCCGGTTAACACAGCTTTTACTATACTTCTATACTGCCGTCCAGTCAACTTTCTCAGAATACTTGACCCTGCCCCTTCAAACTTCTGAGAGACAGGTGGATACCATCTTTATTTCTAATTCTCAACTGAAGAAATTGGAATGGGGATATATTTAAACCCTAATCAGTAATATAATAATAAAGTTAAATGCATGCTTGAGTGGTCTGATGGACCAGGAGCTCAAAAGCTTGCTAAAGGTCACCCAGAAAATTTATGGTTGAATGAGGGATATAAGCCATAGTTCCTGTCAGCCAAGCTGAGGCTTTAATTATTACATAAAGCCTTTTCTCAGTTTCATATAAAATTCAGATGGAATAAGGCAGGAAGACAGTTGGCCCAACTTGGTGACAGACTGTTGTACATGAAAAGCTTCTGTCAGAGGATTATAAAATTGAGTCCGAAATCATTTGTATCAATGAAAAAGGAAGCCTGAAGAATCAGTCTGATGTGTCTGATGTAAGGGGATGGAAGTGCTCTCAGCTGTTCCTGCACAGTCTGATAGTAAAATTTACAAAACAACGGTCAAAACTGGCTTCCCATCTTGTACTGTCTGGGTCTCGGGAAACTTAAGCCGAAGCTTTATTGAACTGCACAAATATCACAAGATATAAACTTATCCCAGTTTGCATTTGGCTACCCATGACAGCAGTGCAAACCTTGCCTATCTTTGTTGAAGAGATTAGCATGGAAGGAGGTGATAGGCAGGGAAGGAGGTACCAAACCCCTTCTAGATTTATTGTCTTCTGCATTTTTTCCTTCCAGTTAATCACATATATATGGAGGTTTCCCAAAATCACCAATCAAGTTGTCTGTCAGAAGTAATATATGTATGTGTGTGTTTGTACATGCACATACATAAATACACATTATCCATGTGGCACCTTGGTGCATGTATAAAATGCCCATAAGTTTAAGGTCTCTACTAAATCTGGAGTTCCACTAGTACAGGGAAGTACTATGAGCAACTATTTAAACTGATTTTTAGTCTACCATACCAAGATTTTAATAAAAGTTCCTTGAGGGTACACTGTAGACACAGCTAGGAGCCCTTTCAAAAGGTGATGCATTAAAAGGCAGCAGCTGGTATGCTCTCATTGTTGTGTGAATGACCTGATTCTAGTGCAGCAAACCCACTCCAGCTTCAGCACTCCTTCAGCTAGGGTTAAAATTGCAGCAGGGTTGTTGTATACAAATCAGTCTCAGCTCATTCATGCACAACAGTTGGAACATACCAGCTGCCAGCCTTTATAGACTTCCTTTTTTGAAAGGGGTAAAAGCATGTGACATGGCAACAGGTTATAAGCGGCTAGTTAAGTTTACAGTCTAGCTAGACTATGTAGGGTATTTCTACAATGCCTCCAGAGCACACTGCATGCACCAGACTCCAACACTATGTAAAGGAACAGCTGAAGGTGTGCCTATAAGCAAGCTTCAGACAGAGACTTTTCTTGGTCTGTACTCAGCACTGATATAAAATAGCTCCATTCCATCCATTTTCAGGTGTAGTGTGTGGAGTTGGTGCCATGCTTTACTGTAGCAGTCCTAGGTATAGTCTAGGGGTATTGAAGACCTGATCAGACAGCTAAAGTGTGGGAATACTATCCTAGGAATAGTATGTGATTAACAGTAACTCATAGTAAGATTTTATTTTCTGTAACCATAAAGCACAATCACCCTGAAAAAACACACTTCTTTCCCTTCTATTTCATATATTCTGCAGCAGTTGTTAGAAGTACTGCCTCAGCTTAGAGTAAGCAAAAGAAGCTGGAGATAGAAAATATCTTATCACTATTTCTCAACTGGTTACTATGTGCATTTGACAGGACTTTGTGCATGGTTATGATCACTGTTTTCCCCAGGGAATCAGCGTCTCTTTTGTTTATGGATCTTCTACACAAGCTACAGGAGAACACATAATAGATCCACATACCTTACTAAGGAGAATCAGGGGTGGGCAGAGCACCAGAAATGACTTTTAACTCTCTTTTCATCCTTAACTAAATAGATTTCAAACTGATGGCCTCCTTGTACCTTTAGTGACCATTTCAGCCAGTAGTGATTATTCTGCTGTTGCTGCTGCTTGCCCAACCACCAGTTTAGTAAAGCAGTTAAGCACATTAATAAAGTTCCCATTGGAACTAGTCATGTGTTCAAAAATATGCATGTGATTAAGTGTTTGCTGGACTGAGGATTAAGTCATTTACTGTAGCATACCAACTTTCACAAACTATTTGTGAGTGAAGCAAAATCTACATAGACTCTTTATGTTTTCACAATGACCCAGTGAGACCTTAATTTAATGTTTCCTCTATGCAACGGTACTTCTAACAGCATAACATAACCCTAGAGCCATGCTGCCCTCGGAGCACTGAGTCTGATTTCACTGTACTTGCATACAGTCCAAAGCTAGAACTGACTGGCTCTGAGACTAGGGTGTTTCTTCTGGACACTCTGGATACTGTAACAATAATTCCCTCAACAAAGAAAGCAGTAATCTGTAACTGCAGAAATGTTAATATATTTGCAAAATTTCAAGCGCAAGCCACTACAATAGAACATGTCAGTTTACAGTTACAGTGTAACAAAACCAAATGTGGCAAGGAAATAAGAAATCTGAGTAACATGGACATCAATAGAGAGTGAGAGAATTTAGTCATTTGAGAGAATCTGGGGAATCTGGATTTGGAACATGTAAATTATGAGAGAAGTCAGAGAAATAGACATTTCAAATATGATAGCGTTGGGGTTATTTCTTAAGGCGCACACTTCTCCCTTATGTCATATGAAATGCCCTGCACTGAAAACATAATGCAGCACTAGGGAAAGAAAGGGGCTCATCAGGTTTCCCGTTAGACCTGTAGGAAGCATCTGACAGCAATAAGCGCCTGGGAAAAGCAATAGACTTGACTGAACTAGTACAGTTTTGGGAGGAAAGAAATGCAGCAATGAGTTCTGAAGGAAGGTTACAATGAAGCACAGTATAGGTGTAAACCAACTTGTCAGAGCCCTAGTCTAATCTTGAGGACAGTCAGGTTCAAGGCACAGGAGGACTAGAGTGGGTCAGTACCTGGTCCTCTCCCTGATGCTTGCTGAAAAGCATGGAACTCAAATAAGTTTCTCTCTACCCTTACACAGATCCTTACCCATTCTCCCCTCTCTAGGTCATTCTACTGCTGAAGTTCACTACAGGAGGAAATTCAAGAGACCAGGTTTATCTTCATGCTGGAAGAGCACTGGAAAAGGAGGAAGCATCTTTTTCTACGCTGAGCTGGAGGAACTGAGAAGGGTTCCAGGTAGATGCACTGCAGTAAGGTTGACTGAGAGAGGGCCAATATAGTTTATGCCTTGTACTATGTCCTTGTTCCAGTAAAATCTCTTGTTCAGTGTTAGCAGAGAGTATTTACCATTTTCATATGACACCTAAGTTATAAGAATATGCATAATTCTACTGGCAGTAGGTACTGTAACATAACACACAAGTAGCAAGCATTATGCTAATGTCAAGGTTGGCGTAAAAGCCCAGCTACTGTGAAGAACAGGCTTCACTTTCATACTCTATTCTGTACTATACTAGGTGACTTGTGCATTTAGAGACAGTTGTATTAAAAAAATGTTGAAAACAAGAATGCCTCTGGGAGGTTGTTTCATGGTGAGGCATGCTGATGTTGCAGGGATCTTAAAGTGATTGGATACTCTGAGGTAATGAGTGACTAATTTCCCATTCAGTGAATCCACATATGCTAGGCATTCATGTTTTGAAAACCAGCCAAAGTAACATTTGTTCAGGCTTAAAGATGATATAAATAAAATGTAACAGAAAGCCCTGATAGCAAAGTTTATCAATGACACATGCTTTGGTTACAACTTACACATGGACACAGTTGGATTTTCCACTTTCTGATCAATTGACTTTTAAAGAATTTGAATGATTGCTATAAAATCTCTAGATTTCCAACCACTGTCAGGCTGAGAGCACAAAACAAGACACCCCCTTGCACAAACAGCCTGGCATTATTATTGTTTTTGGTGGCATTTGTATAGCAACAGCTCCCAAGTGGAGAGCAGTGCCTCGATGTGCTAGTCCCGTTGCTTGAAAAAGAAATGCAGCTATACTGAGAAAGAAAGGTATAAACCATAGCACCCACATAGTCAGAATGACTGTGGGCACACAGCTTCTCGGTAACTGCTACTTCTCTGCCCCTTTCTTCCCACAAAATGGGTTCTTGGGGCTGATGTCCCCTCTAAGTTACACTACTGCTTTGGGGCATGATGATGCTTAAAAAGAAGAAATCAACTCCAGTAGCTCCAAGACTAATCTGAAAACATGGTTGCATCTAAGAATTCATGGCAACAACTGATTTAAATGTAAAGAAAATAGCTCAAAACTCAAAATATTGAAAATAAGGATTTGTGGTCTAGAAAAAGCCTCTTTTATGTTATGTTGTTTAATAATCCAGTCAGGAATTGTAAAGCATTCTTGAATAAAATGAGTATGTTAAAAGGCAAAACTATGTACTGTGTGTACAGAAGGAATGTCCAAAGAAAGATGCAATTTGGAGGAAAATAATATACAAAATAGACAAGATAATTAGAGTAAGGTTTCATACAGAAACCACAGTGTCTTTATTAAGTTAAAGTTCAAAGGAGACTAATTTAGGGAACCAGATATGTGATAACTTATTGAACAGTATAGATTCCCTAACGTAAGTGTGACTGAAAGGATCTCTGGGACAAAAATGATACATAGTCTTATATCAGGATCTAATAGATATTGTAATACCTGTGTACAAGTTTTGGAATATGAATAAATTAATACTCAGGTGATGGTGGGAGGTTGACTGAATGCAAATGGATCTGTTAAGAGTAACAAATACAAGTTATGAATGAGTTTTGTTAATACTCATGTGGAAAATATGTGTATGTTAACAATGAAAAATAAAAAAAGCTTTATAAAAGGAAGTGATTAAAAGATTAGGAGAGGTCAGAAAGGTTGCACTAAGAAAATGGGAGAAATTATAAATGGAAAGGTTAGGAACAAGATTTAAGCCCAGTAGGAGGAAATGGGAATAAGGAATATAATTCAAATATGCAGGAAGAGGCTCACCAGGAGTGATATTGTCGTTTATTGACAATTTTTTAAAAAGGCCATTCAAATTGCCACCATCTGAGGTTAAATGTTCCCCTGTATAATGGCCTTGGTTCAGTGTAATTTTTGTGAAATCAAAGAATCCTAGAACTGTAGAGCTGAAAGGGACCTCAGAATATCACCTAGTCCAGCCTCCTGCACTGAGGTAGGATGAGTCTACACAAAAGTGTAAATGGATCTAAATGCTCTCCAGTCTTCAACATGCATTATGTTAAATATGATATAAAACGACCATACCCATAGGCTGTGACATCAGTAACACCCTTCCCCATCTGCATATCAGTTAAATGATACTCTTAATCATATACACATCAATTTCTAACATTCTTCACGTAACAGTTGCCCTGTATGCCAGAAAAGATTTAAACTTGGACAAAGCCAAGAGGATGCTGATCAAATAGTAATATTTTAAAGAAGCAACCCACTTCTGTAGAAAATATCTTCCATGAGATGTGTAGGGTGGTTCACAGATTTCACAGACATTAGGGATGGAAGGGACCTCAGAAGATCATCGAGTCCAGTCCTCAGCCCCAGGGGCAGGGAGTCAACTGTTGTCATAGGATCCCAGCAAGACAAACATCCAAATTTCTCTTGAAGGCATTCAAAGTGAGTCCTTGAACCACCTCTGATGGCAAGCTATTCCAGAACTTGGGGGATCAGACAGCAAAGAAATTCTTCCTTATGTCCAGCCTGAAATGGTCTTGCAGGAATTTATAACCATTCGACCTTGTCATCCCTTGGGGTGCTCTGGTGAACAAACATTCCCCAGATCCTGGTGAACACACCTGATAAACTTATAGGTGGCCATCAGATTGCCCCTGAGCCTGTGCTTTTCCAGGTTGAAAAGTCCCATAGTTCTCAGCCTGCCATCATAAGGTCTGTTTTCCTGAACTCTGATCATGCGCATGGGTCTTCTCTGAACTCTCTCAAGCTTCTCCACACACTTTTTGAATTCAGTTAGCTCTTTGATCAGTCCTGATATGTAGAAGTTCAGGTGGAATGAACGATAAATAAGCATTTTATCCACCTCCACTTAGTTAAAAAACTGCTTGTGACCCCAAGTAAACATCCATACCCTGCACCAGGTGTTCATCCCCTCTCAATTTGTTGAGTACTGCAGATCACTGAATCTGAGATTGAACATGGTTGAATCTAGGATTGAACATGGATGCAATGTAGAAGGTCCAGACTATGCAAAATATGCCTATCTGCTTCTTTGGCGGGACACACTACTGTGAAATTATCACCTCTTTTGTTTAATCTCTCTGCTGGCTGAAAATTCTTTTTCATCATTAGTTCAAAGCTTTGGCCCCAATCATGAAATCCATAGATTTCATAGACACTAGGGCTGGAAGGTACCTCAGAAGATCTTCGAGTCAAGCCCCCTGCCCCAGGGGCAGGAATTCAGCAGGGATCATAGGATCCCAGCAAGATAAACATCCAAATGCCTCTTGAAGGCGTTCAAAGGTAGGTGCTTGAACCACCTCCAGCGGCAGCCTATTCCAGAACTTGGGGGCTCAGACAGTAAAGAAGTTTTTCCTTATGTCCAGCTTGAAACAGTCATGGAGGAGTTTGTGACCATTTGACCTTGTCATCCCTTGGGGCGCTCTGGTGAACAGACATTCCCTCAGATCCTGGTAAGCAGAGCACCCCTGATAAACTTATAGGCAGCCACCAGATCACCCCGAACCTGTTTTTCCAGGCTGAAGAGTCCCGTGGCTCTTAGCCTCTCATCATAAGGTCTGTTTTCCTAACCTCTGATCATGCGCGTGGGTCTCCTCTGGACTTTCTCAAGCATCTTCACATCCTTTTTGAATTGTGGAGCCCAAAACTGGACGCACCAGCTGCCACCTCACCAAGGCTGAGTACAAGGGGAGAATGATATCCTGGGATTTTCTTGAGAAGCATCTATGGATGCAACCCAGCATTTTGCTCTCTTTACTAGCTGGAGCATCACATTGATGACTCATGTTCATCTTGTGGTCAATTATGACTCCCTTTCATGCATAGTGGTAGCAAGTGTAGCACTCCCGAGCCTATGAGTATGCTGCGGGTTTTTCTTCCCAAGGTGGAGAACCTTGTGTTTTTGGGTGTTAAACACCATCAGGTTCTCATCCACCCATTTTCTGAGCCTGTCCGGGTCTTCCTGGATCACCCTCCTGTCCTCAGGAGTGGATGCTTTACCCCAAAGTTTGTTGTTGTTGGCGAACTTGGCCAGTCCACTTCTGACACCAATGTCCACATCATTAATGAAGATGTTGAACAATATAGGCCCAAGGACCAAGCCTTGAGGGACCCCACTGGCCACAGTGCACCACAATGATTGACTTCCGTGAACCACCACCCTTTGGGTCCAACCACAGAGCCAATTCCCCAACTAGTGGATTGTGGTGAAGCCGAGGCTACAGTTGTCCGCTTTTGCTAAGAGGTGATCATGGGATACCAGATCGAAGGTTTTTTTTAAAGTCAAGATATATGACATCCAAGAGGCAAGGCCCATTTCCATTACTGATCATTTTTCCATCCATATTATGCCAAGACAGTTGCACTTCTCAGCGACAAGTCAGCTTATAAAGAACCAGATGAAATGTGAGAGCTGGAGATAAAGTGTTTTTGGTGAAGTGGTGATTATAGACTCTTGATTGAGATTAGGCTAATGCCAAATTGGATTACTTTCAGCATGCATTGAAAAAACCCTTAAAAATGCTACTGAAAAGACTAACAAAACATTTTGACCATAGCTGGTATGATCATAGAATCAAAGAATGATACAGAAGTATGGCTGGAAGGGACCTCCAGAGGTCATCTAGTTCAACCCCCAACTGAGGTAGGATCATTTCTATCTATACAAATCTATAATCTAACCTTTTAATAAAACTACAGTCAACCCTGACACAATGCAAGACATAATACCTCAATCAGCCATAGGTAAAGCCGGGAGACCACAGCAGCCAATGTCCTGCTTTTGTAAAAGGTTGTTAATACGTGTACAAGAGATCCCAAGTAGATATAGCTAGCTAAAGAGGAAGGCAAAAATGATGTTCCACCTTAATCTAATTTAATCTGCCAATCCTAACCTGTTCCCCAGCTAAAGCTTCCAAACTAAGAAAAGTGATAACAGGAGCACAGAAAACAATTAGAAATGCACTAGGGGGTCTCACCATGACATGCAATGTATCTGGAAAGCATCTCTCTGCTCTATTCATAGGATAGAATTCAAGGGGATTCCTGAGACATTACAGACAACAAAAAGATAGAAATCAAGATGTTTCATAGACATAATATAATTTCATAGACATTAGGGCTGGAAGGGACCTCGGAAAATCAATGAGTCCAGCCCCCTGCCCAAAGGGCAGGAAA
>JAGPOW010000261.1:80856548-80866867 GCA_030014935.1 Caiman crocodilus | reverse complement strand
GGTCATAGAATCCCAGCAAGATAAGCATCCAGTTTGCTCTTGAAGGTGTTCAATGTAGGCACTTGAACCACCTCCGGTGGCAGGCTGTTCCAGACCTTGGGAGCTTGGACAGTAAAGAAATTCTTCCTTACATCCAGCCTGAAACGGTCTTGTAGTAGTTTATGACCATTCAACCTAGTTGTCATCCCTTGGGGCGCTCTGGTGAACAAACGGTCCCCCAGATACTGGTGGTCACCCCCGATAAACTTACAGGTGGCCATCAAATCACCCCTGAGCCTGTGCTTTTCCAGGCTAAAGAGCCCCGTGGCTCTCAGCCTGTCATCGTAGGGTCTGCTTCCCTGATCTCTGATCACGCGCATGACTCTTCTCTGGACTCTCTCAAGCTTCTCCACATCCTTTTTGAATTGTGGAGCCCAAAACTGGACACAGTACTCCAGTTGCAGCCTCACCAAGCCCAAGTACAAGGGGAGAATGACATCCCAGGATTTGCTTGAGAAGCATCTGTGGATGCAAGCCAGCGTTTTGGTCGCTTTACTGGCCACAGCATTGCATTGCAGGCTCATGTTCATCTTGTGGTCAAGAGACCAAGTCTCTTTCTTCCATAGTACTAGCCAGCGTAGCACTGCTGAGCCTATAAGGATGCTGTTATGAATGAGGATAAATGAACTGGCTTTTGTATCAACCTACTTTCTCTCTCCTTAACCTGAATACATTATACAGTGCACTTCACAGTCAGTAACAAACTAAAATGACAGGCAGGACATGTACAATAGATATGTGTGGATTTTTTCTGACTTTTGTATGGTATACAAACAAATCAATAATTTAAAAAAAAGATTGGCAGGATTCCATCTAAAAAATAAATGCCAACAGGCTATTAAATAGCAAAGGGGTTTGTGCTTCAAAGACTCCAGTTGCCTCAAGCTTGAAAATCTCCCATTGGTGCAGCTCCCCATGACTGGGTTGGAAAGACAAGGTAAGCTGATTAAACTAAGCTAATCAGGCAATATATCCTTCTCACATACTGTTCGCTCTAAGCAGATGGATGTGGTAATACCTTTTCTGGGGAAGAAAGTGATTTAAAAAAAAAACAGAGAAAGGCCTTTTGAGTAAAGGGGAGAGAGGCAGTAGGATGTGAGAAAGTAGCTCAAACAATGGAATCGTCAACAAATAGAAGTATCAGAGTTTTCTGGAAAACATCAGGAAATTGCAATGGATCCAAAGATACCAGCATTATCTGCATTTGTCTTAGCACCAGCTATACAGAAATCCAGTTTGGTTTTGAGAAAGAATTTTTCTATTGATAAACAGCATCTGGTTTAAGTGAAGTCCTTTGTAATTCAAGCTACCCAACCTATTAACATTGGGTAATGTAATATCTGGTCTATCAATGGTCATCTAAACACAGAGGTACTTTGGGATACTGCTTATTTAAATATTTGGGTCCATCTGGGCTTTTAGCTATTTTCCAAGACAATGATTTTTAAGGGGTTTCATCATATGCTTAAAATAAATTAAGAAAGCAATTATCTCATTGGGCATTATGCATCTAAATACCTTCAAGAATCTGGACCATTAGTGTTACTGGGGAGATAGGGATGTTCTTAACTGAATTACTTGAACTGTTTTTTATCCTAAGAAAGGACTGGCCTGATAACTCAAGGCAAAAGGAACAGCTTTACTTAGTAAAGTAATATTTGTGTTAATGGCCAACTATGAACAATCTTAGTCTTCTGATCTTGTTTCTAAAAGCTGTGTGCATTTTGCAAGACAAGCATCTTAATTAATTTTAATGGAACCTGCTTTGCAAAAAAAAGGAAAAAAAAGAGGAAAATGTTTAGCAGTATATGATTTTTTTCCCTTTGTTTATTGCTTATATACATTCCTTGGTAACTAGTCTCTATGACATACTTTTTGATTATATCACTGTGCTAAGTTAGGACAACAGAATATGAGCCTTCCTAACTGGCTGGTGATCCTCTTCCAAGGAGATTCTCGGTTTAATTAACTGACCTTAAGGTCATTTGGAATGAAATGTGATTTGCACAATAAGCCAAAAAGGCAAACAAGCCACAGTGTCCAAAGGCTTCCCTTCTCTTCCCACCCCCATCCCTGGTCAGCTTGGACTGTGTGGAATGTGGAACCCACATTTGCATCTCGGTTACCTCCAGAATTTCATTTTTGACATAGCAGGCAGGGAAAAGCAATTTACAATAATCTTGCTGAACAAGACCTTGTCCAGACTAAATTGTCATGCTGTGATCTTAGCATATATTAGCTCCCCCTAGGTTTGAGACCACTGGATTAGTGCAGCGGGTAGCAACCCTTTTTGCCAGTCTTTATCCCACAATTAGCCCTGCACACTCCTTCAGTGCCACCCTGGTCCTCTTTCCCTGCATGATCTGCTGCTCTGTTTTCTGCTTCCCACTCTATATTCCCTCTTCAATCTGCTCTTCTGCTTCATTCCCTCTTCTCTGCCCTGCCCACTGCTCTGATTTCTGCTTTCTGTCCTATCTACCACTTTGCTGCTTGCCCCTTCCCTGATCTGCTATGTGTCATGCACAGAGGCTGCCAATGACACTTGTTCCTTGTGTATCACAGAAAAGTCACCCTTGGACTCACATGTTAAAGACACTGTGGCTTTTCTATGCTGGACTTCTCAATTGTATTTATTGGCACATGTTGACTAAGCAACACATGTATTATCAGAACACTTTAAATCAGAGCAGAGCAATAGCCAGTGCAACTGTACCAGGGCCCATGGCCTAAAGGGGGCACATCCTTTTTGACATCCTAAGTATATTCAATTTTGCTCATATCCAGTGCTTGAAACACTTCTGGCACTTGTTGTCTTGTATATTCATAATGTTCTTTATAAGCCTATTTTTCAAGAATGATCCTCTATCCACCAGTACATCCCAGTTCTGCCTGTGGGCTGGCAGTGAGAAGATTAATGCAGTAGCTGTTGGCTGCACAGCAGGGGGACTTGAGTGAGGAGTGTGATCCTGCCTCTGACAAGTAGGAGCCAGAGCCAGTTGTCCATAATTGAGTCTGTGCCAGGGCCAGAAATTATTTTGGAATCTGCCTTCAATATACCAACTTCATTATACTAACTTGAGTGGAACCTCAAAGCCATAACTGTTCTATAGCTGCTTGGATATAATATTAGCCCAGCTGCCAAATTGTTTTCATAGTTTGACGCAATTGTTACGAAGTTTAATGTAATTCTACTGAAGACACTTGTCAACTGATGAAGAGCTGTACAGAGAAGCTGAAAAGTTAGTGAAGCAATGCAACAGGGACTTTTCTGTTGCTTTGCCTGGACAATTACCTGCATTTAGAGCTTGTTTAAAATAAAAAAAAAGTCTAAGTTACAGTGGAAGATTTGGTTAAATTCTTGTTTGGTAATAATAGTACTTTGTCATCAAGCTTTTCTGAAATATGTACAGTGATTTTGTTTTTAATCATCCCAGTAATGATACCCAGTGCTGAACATGCCTTCTTGAAACCCAAAATAATTAACAATTATGTGTGTGGTATATGGGACAAGAAAGGCTTTCTGTATTAGCAATATTATCTATTGAAAATTATTATTATTATTTTATTTTTTATTTATTTGTACTTACATATTATTACTCTGTGTATTTGTGTATTTTGTGTCATTTTATTGGTGGCCCAAAAATTAAGCTTGCACTGGGGGGCCCGTCATTCCCTAGTTCCACTTTTGCTTTAAGTCATATTCTTGTCCAGTCCTCAAACCAAGTGTAAGTGGCAAAATCAATTTTAAAATAATGAGAACCTCAGGGCCAAATTCATCATTGCTTGAGTGAAAAGTGGGAATTAAGTGACATCAGATCCAAAAGGTGGGCATTTTGCATCTATGTCATACTACTCTTGTTTTGGAACAGCAATATCTCAAGCTGTGCTTCTTTAATACTTGCATTAATTATCAGTTAGCTGGAAGCTACTCTTTGTCCTCATACATCCAACCTTCCAGACTGGGCTTAAAGAGCTGGGTTAAAAAAGAAAAGTTCTTGATTTACTTTGGCAACACAGTTAATGTCCTTAGGGTACTTATTTTTTTTTAATAATTTATAGAAATGTAAACCATTTTTTACTATTCAGAGAGCTCTTTCCTGCTTTACATTCACAAAGTGGGTGGAGAGAAATATAAAGTGGAGCATGAAAAAGATTCAGAATGAATGAACTAGCATGAATTTATAGGACCCTTATTCTAGTTTAAGTGTAAATGTTCATTAACATATCAAAATGGAAAAAACAGTAATAGAAAAAGTCAATAGCAAGGCAAGGCCTTGAAAAAGGCAAACTGCCTTGTGAGTCTGAATAAAAACATTCAGTATATCTAGTAAAACTAGTATGTACTGATGAGTCAGTCAAAAGATTAAACTGAAAACATATGAAGTCTATTTTAATGTTCTGAACCTAATTGATTTCAATGAGATAGTACAGTTAGGCTACATCCAGCAATTTTTAGATAATCTGAAAACAACAGTTTGATTTATAGGTACAGTAACAAACTTTCAGCTGACAAAATGCCCTTGGGTTTCCATTACCAGTATATCATCAGTGCCAAAAAATACTTTATAACCAAGACGAAGTCCTAAACTGGTTTGTGAGTTTTAGTTAGTATATTCTTATTTTCTATGTAAACACTGTCCTCTAGTGGTGTAATCATTAACTACAATTGCACAATTAGAGACCACAGCAAAGAGAATTTAAATCTCAATGCCCTTTTTATTGGGAAAAAAAATGGTAAAATAAGTTTTAAAAAATCAAAGCATATTTTGATATGCAGATCCTTGAGAAACCTAAAGTTTTTTGATTTATTAAACTATTTATTTTTCACGGTTAGCCAACTGTAACTTTAATAACTAGTTTTGTTAGCCTAAAATAACATGCAGGGTAGAATAGGAAAACCAGGTCAAGACTAAGGCTAAGTTTAAGATCTCTGAACTAAAACAAAAGCAAAATCCATGCAGCAATCTATTAACCTTCACAAGCAAGAATGGAAAACACATCAACGGTAGAATTCACTCTGGGTGATTAAGATCATTACAACCTCAAGGAAGTTATGCCACACCTAACCTGGCTGCTGAGTTCTTCAGATGTTTGAAATACTCAAGCATTCTTGTGAGTATTCAACAGAGTTACTAGGCCTGGGCAGAGGCAGATCCAGGTGGGTGCACTGATGTGTAGCTAAATTAAGATTTTCCCAAGCACATTTGGCAGCATGACTGCAGGAGGAACCTTGTGAAATGAAAACATCTACAGTAAGCACCTACATTTTAATGCGTAGTAATCTATTTTAATGCACATAAAAGCATCACAAAAAACCTGTGGTCACAATGGAAGTACTAGATTTAATGTGCATTACCTAAAGCGCATTAATGAATGTGTAGACATGCCCAGTGATACTCAGCGATCCCTGCAAGAAAACAATTTGCTCTGGGCACCCTGTGGCAATGTAGAAAAGGAAGAATGTTTGATCCTGTTCTTGTCTTTCTGACTGTAAACTAGACCTGATCAGTTCCTTTAACAAATACAGGTTTTGACAGTGGATTCTTCAGTGAAACATCTCATTATCCACTTCCTGGTTTTTCAAGTAACAAAATAAAAAATGTCCTTTCATTTTATATATTAACATTTAATTAATTTTGTGTGAAAACAAAAAAGGGGGGAATAAACAATAGAAATCAAAACCTGAACCAAACTAAATTTCATTTAGTTTTATTTTGTTTGAAAAAAAAATTAACTAGCTCAAACTAAATGAACAAAATTGGATTTTTTTTAAGGAAATACCAATTTTTGGCCAGTTTTATTGAAAAATCCTCATTTGGGGCCAAATCTTTTTGTGCTTGTACAGCATCTGATTCAATATGGCTAATTATACTTATGGGCACTGCCACAATACAAATATTTAGGACCAATTTCTAGTGACCATAGGATGCATCTACATTTAGGAACTAACATTTGCATTTGAGTCTGTGTTAGTTACCATGTACAGACAAGGAGACCTCACCCCAACCCTGAAAATGAGAAGGAGATGCTGGAACCATAGTTACTCCCTCATCAGCGGTAGGCAGGGCTGGTCACAGGCGTGGGGAAACTGGGTGGCTGCCTGTGGCCTGGACAGAAAGGAAGCCTGAAAATGTTTTGTTTTTTTTTCCATTATCCAATTATTATTATCATTATCTCTGGTGAAGGGGGGCCTGATACTAAAAGTTCACTCAGGGCCATCAGGAGTCTAGGTACAGTGCTGGCAGTAGGAGCTGTAAAACCAAGAGGTAGGTGGGGAAAGAGGCACAGGAATAAGTTCTCTATCCAGTTAGGCTTGACAGGCTTAGGGTATTCTTTAGAGACTACAGGATATGTAGGGTGTGTTTATGAGAGGGGCTTATGGTAAGGTACTACATAGATTTAGAAATCATCTGAGCTCTAAAAAAAAGTCAAACTCTCATACCAAAGAGCAAGATGCCCAAGTGCAGGGGGGCTGGACCCAGTGACCTTGTAAGGTCTTCCAGATCTTAACATTTATGTGTCTATGAATCTTGAAAGAAATAGCATTGCAAGGCTACTCAGGCACTTACCTATGAAAGATGTAGAACCTCTATTTGAGGCTGATTCTCAAAAAGGCACCTGAGGGTTATGATTTTATTCATCCTGCACCATATGAACAGGATAGTTTTGTGAATGATGCAGGCAATTCTGAATTGTCTGGTACATTATTCTTTCTTTGATAATCCTGTCAATGTAGTGAGGATTTATAACCCAGGGGCACTGTTATCTTTTTAGCTGCACTATACATCCATCAGCTTTTAACCTTTTTGGTTACTATTTTGAAGGTTATTTTCATTTTGACAAGACCTGACCAGTGGGACCTGCCTCATGCTCAGCTTTTAAAAAGTTCAGCTTATTCTGGAATGGACAATGGGCTGGGAGCCTGGTTTACAGCTGGTTGCATGCTACTTAGATCAGTGCTGCCCAAACTTCCTGCTCCAAAGCCAAATGAGTAGCATGGGGCCAGTCTGTGGGCCAGGCCCAGCATAGGGGACAACACGCAAGGTTGGTCCACAGATATGATGCAGTGTGGCCTGGCCCTATGTGGCTGATTTGGAGCAGCCCCAGCCCTGCATGCTAAAGTGACCCCTGCCTGCCAGCGTGATCTGGTGTGAAGGTTATATCATCCAACCTGCAGGGCTCCTCATATGTCCAGAAATTTGGTGGCAGGGGAGCGATGACAGGGTTAATTGCCACAGCTTTCAGAGTTGCTTCTAGAGCCATAGCAATGAATGCTGATACTGCTTTCCCACCACCAAATTTCTGGACCTCTGGGGAGTCCCACAGGCCAGATGACAAGGTCCCATGTGCCATATTTGATTTGCAGGCTAGAAATTGGGCACCATTGACTCAGATGATACATGGAGCAGGCTATATCACTGTCCTTAGTCCAGGCTGTAGTTTATAGGTATAGTATCAGAAGTAGAGGAAAGAAACAGGGGCTCTTTGTTAAGATGACCTACTTATGGGTCAAATCAGAGCTCCACAGGTTGGTGCACACTCCCCCAAATGAATGGTAAAGTATTTGGGATTGATTAAAAGAGCCAGGAAAAACAAGAAGTTTATGTGATGTGATTTAGAAGCTACTGTTGGCTACATTAATGGGCACTTTAGACCAAATCCTATTTTTCCTTATGTGCCCAAATGCAGCCATGTACGTGCCATTTTTGGCATGTAAGCAGATTTTAGAACCTTTACCCACCTGTGTAGCTTTGCTTGCCCTTCTGAGCATGCTCAGAAATCTCTTCCATGTCACGTGCTCTGCCATAGAGTAGGATAGAAGTAGATGCTTAATTGTGTGTAAGCCCCAAAAGAGTGTAGCTGGAGAAAAAACATGACTAGAAAGTGTTTGGACGAGGAAAATGTGGAAGGTGGCTCTCCCACTTTTAGCCAAATAACCTAGTAGTTAAAGCACTTCTACAGCCTTCCACCCCAACCCCCAGAAATGGGTTTGAAGCTTCATCTCCCACTTCACAACAAAGTAGGTCAGCTCCTAGGCCAAGGATAGGTATTACCCAAAATACCCTCCAGTCCTCCTCTTGAAGCTGCCACAATAAACAGCATGACTGACTGGAATGGACATTGCCTGGAAGGGTGGGGCCACGCATTTTAGTTCTGGCCCCTGTGGTTTTTCTACAGCATGCCCAAATATTCTTTGGGCACAATATAAAGCCTGCAGAGGAACAGCTTCTGTCCACTGGGGGCAGAAACAAAGACTAGAACCCAGCCTGGAAACCTGTAAGCATCTCTCTCCCTGCTTTTGTCTTCTCTTTTCTAAACTAAAACCTAATTCTTTCAGCCTTTTCTCATAGCTTAGGGTTTCTACACCTCTTAATATTGCTCTGCTTTAGACTCGTTCCAGCTTGTTTACATCTTTCTTAAAATGCAGAGCCAGAATCGGGCGGAATACTTGAGCTTAAGCCTTCAAATCAAAACCTTGAGCAGAATAACGCCGCTGCTCCCCCTCTGGCGCCGCCTCTGGGGTTTACGTGACCCCCACCCCCAACCGCGCGAGGTGATGACGCTATGAGGGCGCGCAGCAGAGAGCTGCTGCGCGGCGGCTCAGGAAGGGGCGATGTCGCCACCGCTCTTCAGCCTGCCTGAGGCGCGGCTACGCTTCACGGTGAGCCCGGCGGCCGTGCGGAGCCCCCTCCTCCCCCCACCCTGCGGGCTGGCGCGAGCGGAGCCAAGCGGATGTGGTCCGCCGCGCTCCGACACGAGGGCCGTTCCTCCCCCCCGCGTCCACTGTGCCCGAGTGGTACTCCCCTCCCCCTTGAGTGGAACATTCCACCCCGCACCCCGTGCCTGAGCGGTACCCTCCACCTGCTGCCAGTCTGTCAGGGGGACTCATTGGGGGCAGTGAGCCAGGGACACGGGTGGGTGATGGGCCGGTTGTAGACAAGGGCACTGACCGCACAGAGCCTAGGGCTGTAGCAGTCAGCGCCCCCGGCTGCAAGATTTCCAGACCCAGAGAGCCCCTGGGGCCTGCGGTGCAGCTCCACGGGCAGGGGTGGGGCCCTGGCTCTCCGTGCACCCTGCTCATGTGCTGAAACCTCTGCTCCTGCCACAACAGGTGACAGGCTCTCAGACAACACAGGCTGTTGGCCTGACCCAGTGCGGGACATCTTATGTCCTCTCCTTCCCTGCTTGCCTTCTGAGAGTAGGTAGGCAGAGGTCAGGAGCACAGCACTGGGTAGCCTGGGTGCAGAGCCTCCCGGGGTGGCTGGCTTGCATACACATGCAGAAGCATCTGCAGCCTCGCTGATCCATTCATAACCTGGTGCCACTGAAGTGAGGTCAATGCCTGCCTGGGACTCTTATGTCTGTTCCCTTTGTAAACTGTACTGAATGGAGTGTCCACGTGCTGCCTGGTGCTGGAAAGCAGCTTCAAACATTGCCTTTCCTCAGTGTAGCAGAACTTTGCCTTTGGTGCACCAGGCTCTTACCTAGAGCAGCTGTAATAATGGTCGGGCCCCTAAACCCAAAGGGCCATGCTTAAAATACAGATCACAGCATGTGGAAGGCTGTTCCTTGCTGATGTAGCAGATGGTTCACCCCACTGCACAAATATGTTGCTGGGAATTGAAATATGGACTGGAGAAGAGAAGACTGAGAAGGGATTTAATAACAGTCTTCAGCTACCTGAAAGGAGGTTCAAAAGTGGATGTAGCTAGACTGTTCTCAGTGGTGGCAGATGACAGAACAAGGAGCAATGGTCTCAAGTTGCAGGAAGGAAAATTTAGGTTAGATAGTCGGAAAAACTTTCTCACTAGAAGGATGGTGAAGCACTGAAATGAGTTAGCCAGAGAGACTGTAGACTCTCCATTCTTGGAGGTTTTAAAGACCTGGGTAGTCAAAGCCTTGGCTGGGATGATCTATTTGGGAATGGTCCTGCTTTGAGCAGGGAGTCAGGCTAAGTGACTTCCTGAGGTCCCTTCCAACCTTAATTTTCTATGATGCTATAAAGAAGAAGAAAAACATCTTTCCTTTCTTGTTGCAGGGAGCAGAATGCAAGCCAATGGCTTGAAGTTGAAGCAAAGTTAAGTTTAGAGTGGATGTTAGGAAAAATTCTTTACTGTTAGAACAGTGAGACAGTGGAATAGGCTGCCCAAGGAAGTTGTGAACTTATAGTTTCATAGTAACTAGGGTCAGAAGGGGCCTAGAGCAGGCCATCTAGTCTGACCCCCTGCTAATGGCAGGAACGAGTGCTGGGGTCACAGGACCCCAGCCAAGTACCTATC
>JAGPOW010000261.1:80810938-80856448 GCA_030014935.1 Caiman crocodilus | reverse complement strand
TCCAGGTCGAGTACGACCTGTCCACCACCACTCTCTGGGAGTGCCCCGCCAGCCAGTTCCTGACCCACTCAACCGTGTAGGGGTCAATGCCACAGCTCCTGTGGCATTGAGACTGTGTCAAATGCCTTCCTGAAGTCCAAAAAGACTATGTCAACAGGGACCCCTGAAACTTTCCATCTCTGGAGGTGTTCAAGAGATTGGGCAAGTATTGGTAAGGGATGAGCAATGCCTATGCTCTGCTATGGGTATTTCTTACATTTTGGGGCTTTCATGGTTGCCATGTGAGGCCAGGAAGGCATGTTTTCCCTCCTGCTGCCGCATTTTGTGGAGAGAGAGGGGTTGCTTTTCTTCGAAGCATTGGGCTTGGCTGTAGTCAAGGCTGGGGATTTTAACTGGAGAATGCCAGTTCTCCTGCTGGGACATAAACGTAGAGGTTCTTGGCTAAAGGGTCTTGCCCCTCTGCTCAGGATCAGACCAAATGCCATATTAGGGTTCAGAAAGGAATTTTACCCCGTGATCAGATTGATACAGACTGGGGGGGTTTGCCTTCCACTGTAGTAGGGGGTGTATCCCTCTTCCTTGGATCTCATGTGTATTTTAACAACTTTAGCTGTAGCAGGACATTGTCCACTGTGGTCTCTCTGCCTTACTTGTGGTAGGTTAGGGTGTTATGTTTTGGGGTTTGACTCCAGTTTCGCTCATAGATTAGACAACGGACTAGTGTAGGGTGATTTGGAGAGGGATGATCCTGCTTCAGGCAGGGAGTTGGACTAGATGACCTCTGGAGCTCCCTTCCAGCCCTACTTCTCTGTGTATCTGTGAAATGATATGTGTAAGTTCATGTAGCAGATATGTTATGTGTGAGTTGATATCTGCTATCAGTCATTAAAAAGTGGCCTCTCAGGCTAGCTTGTGCTTGACTCCTGGCTCTGTAGTGGGACTTACTTGCACCTTTTGTTACTTGTTTCTAGAACTCAACCCGAGATGCTCTACATAACAAAACTCTCAAACCTTTATTGAATGCCTTCAACCAAATTCCTGGGAGGTAAGGAGCTAATATATTACTTTCAAAAGTCTCTGTTTAATTTTTATTGATGTTGAACTGTTCATCAATACAGACCATAACTTTTTTTACATTTCTAGTGAAAGTGAAAAGAAATGTACCCTGGATCAAGCTTTCAGAGTTGTTGTAGAAGAGGAAATTGTAAGTACCTCATGTCACTGCGGCTGTCTCTTGATTAAAATTGGAAGTATACAGTACATAATCCTTTATATGCAACAGCTTATCATTTGAGTAGGCTGTATTGATTACAAATAAAACATAGGAACTACTAAGAAATGAGACATGGAATAGGGCATGCATGTCAAAGATTTGGCCCATGGACTCCTAGAATTCAGTGGCAGGTCCTACTGCCTAAATTGGGTATCAGAGCCCTGTTGGGAATGGATGTTAGTAGCAAAGGGGCAAGGGACAGGTGCATTAATTCCTGTGACTCAGACACCCGTTGTGGTAGTAGCCTAATAAGGCAGGGGTGACCGGGGCACCAGCCTAATGCGGACCATTGGTGGTGGGAGAGAGGAGGTAGTGCACATAAAATAGCAACAGCTGCCCTTCCAGAGCAGCCACTGACAGTGGCCCTTGCACTGCTGCAGCTCAAGATGTTCATGCATCCAGTTATGCTTCTACAGGGTGGTTAACATCACTGCCTCTTCCCCTGCCCCCCCAGGTTGTGTAGGTGGTATAAATCTGGACCACGGAGTTTGACACCTCTGGGCTAGGATATATCCCTCTGGTTGTGCACATGCAGTTCCTCCTGGGGCAAATATAGGCACATGTCCTGTTAGCCAAGAAATGTTTCACAAGTGATTTTTTTTTTTTTTTGTGGTCACATAGTAACATTTTAAAATTTCTTGTAGTGGTTGTTTATAGCAATTTTAAAACCTGCTGTACTTTAAGTGTTGGTTGTAAATCTATGCGCTGTAATAGTGAATTGGTATGCATTCTCAATTATTGTACAGGACCAACAGTAACTGCTAAAAGAATATTTTATAAAGTAAAACAAGACTGAAAGCACTTAGAACAAAGAATGCTTTGCCTCATAGTATAAACTGAAGATTTTATTCTGCACTCTGAAAAGAAAACATAAGAAATTGGATTGTTAATTTTTAAAATGGCTTTTTAATCTTACTTTAAAAGAGTATTACTATCTTTAACATTTCAACATTTTAGTGATTTTTGTTACATTTCTATGGTGGAGCAGGTATACTGCTTAATTGCAGAAAGAAACACTACATGGCAATTTATGAAAGGAATCAGATAACATTTACAGCAGCAATTGTGAAGAAATGTAGATGCAATGTAATTATTCGTGATAGAATATTAATATCCAAAGGCAAACAAATTTTATCCCTGCAAAATACGGTGCAACATCTTTAATACGCAAAAGCAGTTAAGATACAAGTTTTTACCTTGATTTTCTTGCTGAGGAATGTTACTTCTAGACAGGGTGGATATGATTTAAATCAAATAAATTGTGAGTTAAATCATGATGTAGATCTAAATCACTGCTCAGGAAGCCTTGATTTAATCATTGTTTTTTACAAAAAGTGCATTCTTATTGGTAGATTTTCCCTTCTACCATACCATTCCCTCACAAGATCCCAAATCAGTGAAGAGGCTATACTCAGAAACTTATCCCTCAAGACTTCTGGAATATTCTTAAAATGTAGACAGGATTCTTTGGGTAAATCCAATATTGTTTATTAGACCACTAAAATAATAAAAGATATCAGATTTACCCAAAGAACCTTATCTGACTATGTCCTTAGACAAACGTGGTGACAATCAACACCCCAGCTCAAAATATTTCTGTTTTTGTTTCTAAGTCCCTCCTTCCTTGCATTTATCCCCAGACTCCTCCTCCTTTCCCAGGTCTACTCCATCCTCAACAATCCTCTTTTCATTTAACTTCTTGAAACTTTGAACTTTCAGAGAGAGGTAAGGGCTTGACTCTGTGTACACAAAGTTGCAGAGAGACAAGAGGGCTGATGGGTAGGTAATTAAGTCTGTTATCGCTCATCTCCATATACTGCTGTTAACAAGGATGTTGTCTCTAGAGACAGAAATCCGAAGTTTGAGAAATGAAACTGAGCATCACAGAGATTCATAGTGATATCTTTTAGACCAGTGGTTCTCAAATTTTTTTTTCACAGGCCACTTGAAAATTGCTAAGGGTCTTGGCAGACCACTTAATAAACTTTTGTCTCTACAAATCAAAGCACACAACTCACATTTTAATATCAGTTGTCTTACTTTACAAGTACAGATATTCTCGATTGTTCCACAGCCTTTCTGTGGACCACCTGAATGAAGCTCGTGGACCAGAGGTGGTCTGTGGACCACCGTTTGAGAACCTCTGGTCTAGACTGAGCACTGAGTCCTATTGGGTAAAGTGGTTTTCTTAAGATTGGGCCCCTAATATAGCCCATGGCATGTTGTGACCCATTTATAAAACTTTTCTAAATAGGTTACATGAATATATTGTCTCAAATAGTATATACTTGGAAGTTATAATCCCTATTCCATGATTATATCTTTGAGCTTTAACGTATCTTAAATTAAAAGTATTTTTATGTAGGCTTATTTTTTTAAAAGCATCTTAAAAAAACAAAAACCAATGAAATAAAAAAATGGTTGATTTTTATCCACCCTACTACTAGAACACTTGAACTGATGAGGAAGTTAATGTTGATTTGTACTTCTAACAAGGTTTGAATTTTTGTAATAAGACTTTCTTGTTTACTAAATATAATGGAAATATATTGACATTTGGATTTGATATAGTAAACAAAGTTCTACTCTCATTTGTTTAGATAAACAAGGCTATATGTGAAAATCTCTTGGCCATCATTTCTCTTTCTATCAATGGAGTCACAGAAGGTGAGCAGTATCTCAGAGCAGGTTGTTGTATATAAATTTGATTTGTATTACCATGTTGTTGTCTTCCTCAAATATCTACAACATTCAACTCCTCAAGTGCCTGACTTGGGTCAAAGAGTTGGATGAACTTTGTATAGGTGAGGAGGGAAGTGTAACTGCTGTTCTGATAACAAGGAAGCTTTTGCATGGAGCAGCTAATTGTGTTCTTTAAATTTGTAGCTTCTGTATATTTGTGGGGGAGTTCAAGATACAGTGGGAGTCTGAATTCATTTCAGTGTTTCTCTCCTTAATAATAGCAACAGTTAATTTATGACATTTTTCATGCCTGGATTTCTAAGCATTTTACACAGATGGATGTCATTATTTTTATTTTATAGATGAGAAAAATGAGAGAGTTTAAATAACTTCCCTGAGGTCACATAAAGAGTCTTGTGCAGAGCCAGGCATAAAATCCAGTCTCCTAACTATCTGTGTTGGTCAGCCAATAGCAGTGCAGTGACTGACCTGCTAGGAAACAGTTGGCTTTCATAACATTTGAGCCTCTGCCATTGAGGATGTCTTGGAATTTATAAATGTGACTCAAGAGCTGATTTATATGGAACTATTTGAAAAATGCTCAATTGAATTGGAGAAGAAGCATGTAATGTAAGTGTAGTGTTGTTAACTATTGGCATTGCCAATTTGTTTTCTAGTAGGTGAAGGGATTCTTGTGCCCATCTGGGTAATCTTGTAGGATGATGGACCCCACAATTTTTCCTTTTGTCTTCTATAGAAAGCTGGCCAATATATGTAGTTCTAAATAAATCATGTTTTTAAAAAAATCCCAACCTCAATCGTTTTGGGGGCTTGCTGAGCTTTGATAACTTTGTGTTTCTCATTACGGGTACTTCTGTACTGCCCGTGTGATAAGTCTTGTGCATGCTTACATTGTAGATTTTTTTTTTTTTTAAACTCTTCTTGGGAGATGCATGGAAGTTGGATGGGTAGTACAATTAAGTTAGTAATTCTGATTATATTCCCCACTTCTTAAAGGTATATGCACAGCTTCAACTCCTTTTGTGCTCCTGGGAGATGTTCTGGATTGCCTTCCTTTGGATCAGTGTGACAAAATCTTCACTTTTGTGGAGAAAAATGTTACCACGTGGAAATCGGTAAGTATTTTCTCCAAGGTGCCTTGTGCCAAAGATTGTAGTTGTAGAGGTGATTTACCAAAATAACGGGCCTCTGTCCTTCTTTTGTTAAAATAGTAATACCATATTTCAGTCCTTGCATAGGGGCTGAGCCGGGGGGGTGGGGGGGGAGAAAGGAGGAGCGGCAGTGCAGGTACAAGCCTGCACTTACTTTCACAACACTAGACAGTGAGGTGGAGGAAGGAGGAGAACTGGCCAGGTAGAAATTCCCTGTGGCCTCCTTCAAAGGCTCTCAGGGCACCTGGTCTGGTGTCTAAACAGGGCTTGCTTCTTTCATTTGTTTTCAACCAATTGTTTTGTCTTTTTACTACCAGATTTTCAAAGGCAGCTGATGCTGTTCCTAATCGTAGGCATGTTCCTTAACTTTACATGCATGCAGAAAACATGCACAGGAGAAAAATAAAAATTGGGTACTTAGAAATAATTGTTTTCCTTTTTTTTTGTAGTGCCTGTTTCTTAAATAGGTGAAATTCAATTTAGAGCAGTAGGTCTCAACCAGGGTTCTGCAAGATGTTTTTAAGGCTGCTGCAGGTGTGCCATGCAGTATGGTTAGGTATGCAGGCACTAATGAATCACAAGGTAAATGCAGAGATTTTAAATCTAAAGTGTCAGAAACATTTTGACCTGTTATGGTTTGAGTTCTTTGCAATAGAAAGTTTGCTCTAGTATTTTTTTATAGTCAAAAAAGTAAGTGAAAGCTAAGAGCTGGCATTTTTGGAGGTGTGCCTTGGATCTGAAAAGGTTGAGAACTACTGATTTATAGGGTTAACAAGGGGAAAGAGCCAGGAGAAATTATTATTTGTATAATTTGTAGTATGGTCTTCTTATGATAGTAATGTGTTTGGTCTGTTTCAGAGTACATTTTATTCAGCTGGAAAGAATTACTTGCTACGAATGTGCAATGGTGAGTATGGGTTCTCCACTGAGACAAAGAGTGAGCAAAAAAGCTACAACACAGGTAATCAAAACTAGAATCTGATGCAGCAAGACATTATAATGTGTTCAGGAATAAAGTAAAGTATTGAATCATGTTTAAAATACTGTAATAAGTTGCTAGTTGTTTTACTGAATAAAATACATTATAATATCAATAAGTAGGATGATACGGATCTCAGTTAAACTGCTTATCTAATCTGAGGTTAGTTCTCAACTGAGGTCATAGTTCTCAACTGTGATTACTTATTTGGTGCCTAACTTCAATAATCCACACCAGAAGAATCTGGCGTTAGAGTTAATAGGCATTTGTGTGCTTTGCTGCTTAATCTAAGTTTTAATTGGATAAATGGAAATTTTCCTATAATTTTCAGGGAAGAGGAGTATACTAGAAAGATGTTGAGGTCTTAAATATTTCTCAGAAATGTTGCTAAGGACTGTATTAGAAACAATGGCTGGATAGGATTTTCTTGTACTGGTCTTGTAGAACACGTAGTATTAGAAACAATGGCTGGATAGGATTTTCTTGTACTGGTCTTGTAGAACACGTAGAAATGTACTGATAGTCTGAAGGAAGAAAGCTCATTTAAGTGAGCAACATTTGAACTTTCAGTTATTTCAACATGTCGCATTAAAAGGGATGCAGGCCTGACTCTTGGCCTCCATAAAATTGTGCTAGTGCAAAGTGGGTGAGAAGCAGAATAGTTATAGTCCACATGATAGCAGCATAAATCATCTTTAATGTTCTCTCATTTTTTACATTACAAAGATCTTCTAAGAAGATTATCTAAATCACAGAACACAGTCTTCTGTGGAAGAATACAGCTGTTCCTGGCTAGGTTGTTTCCTCTTTCAGAGAAGTCAGGTGAGATTTTTGTGTATTTCTTCAAGTGAGAAGAATTAAGAGAGATTAAATATACTGCAGTCTCTCATAAACGTGTTTTAGACTAAATCCAGTTTAACCAAAAGTGTGTTTCTAGCTCTACCCTAATTGATATGCATCAAATATAGAAGTTATAAATTGGTTTTATTTGTACTAAATTAAACTGGAAAGTGTTACTTACTGGATGTAGGCAATAATTACTCACTGGTTGTAGGTAATAATCACTATCTGGCTTCATAAAGTTCTTAATATTGGAAAGAGAGCTACATTTTCTTTAAAAAATGTCTTTTTTTCCTAATAGGGCTTAATTTACAAAGTCAGTTTAATCTGGAGAATGTCACAGTTTTCAATACCAATGAACAGGAGAGCACTCTGGGACAGAAAGTAAGAATGGCTACGTTTCTTTTGACTATTTTTATGGGAAACAGTTTTATAAACCTAGAGGAGTGTTTGCACAAAAAAACCCCACTACCACATTTAAAATATTCAAAGTTCAGGGTACAGTTTATCCATAAAGCAGATTTCTGGTCTGCGAATTGGTTTGTTTTTCTGCTGTATTACTGTCTTCCACTACAGCTAGGCTGAGATGTGAGATTTTTTTTTTTTTTTTTAAATAAATGCCTCAAATCCCAAATTAATTTTCAGCACCAACTCTTTACTCCTAACAAGATTTTCCTTGTGTGTAGTGAAACTGGCTAGTACCAGTGAGCAACTGTGCTCTTACTTATGTTTGTAAAGCCAGTCTGCCCATGCAGTTCATTGTAGGATCAAAGCCATGAATATCTGTATGTCTTCCTATTGCTATGCAGATGCAGTGTAGTTTGTGAGAGAATCAGCAGTGCAGGATGCAGTAATTTAGACAGATTTTCTTGTGTCAGTGTCCTAAACTTGCTGATGTAAGATTCAAGTATTACTTAAAAGACAAGTTACAGATGCCATGTTTCTTACAGAAGTAAAGAATCCAAAACCATACTTTGGTGAATTATTTTCGTCAGTATCCTTTTGTGGCTCTTACCTGCACGTCTCTATCTGCACACTGGCACTTCTATACATGCTGTGCTAGATAAGCTAACTTTGTCAGAGCAGCCAGAATCTGGAACCAGCTTCCAAGGGAAGTGGTGCTGGCTCCTACCTTAGGGGTTTATAAAAGGAGGCTTGATAACTACTTAGCTGGAGTCATATGATCTTAAATTTACTAGGGGTCATATGAGCCCAGTAGTCATTCCTGCCCAGGTCAGGGGGTCAGACTTGATGATCTGCTCAGGTCCCCTCCAACCCTACATTTATTAATCTATGAATTAAAGAAAATATAAATAAGTTTTCAGAGCGTATGTTGGGCTAAATACTCCCCAGGGATTTATATGCAGAAAAACTCAAAATTATGCTAAATTAATTATTATTTTACAAATTAAATGAGGTATAACACTATTTGAACTTAAAAATATATATGCAGGTACTTTGTGTGGCTGAGGGGGATGTGTGTGTGGGATGGGGGGAATGTGTATGGGGAGTTTGTGGATGGGTGGGAGGTGTGTGGTAGTTCCCACCACACATCCCCCACCCCCCCATGGTACACAGTCTCTGCTGCTGACAACTCAGTAGCAGCAGGTGGTGGACTCTGGGGTGCTCCTGACCACAGCAGGCAGAGCCCCCGGGTACACACGCCTCTGAGTCCCAGGGCCTGCACATTCTGGCACAGAGTCAGCCTGACCTGGCATGCACGTTCAGATCAGACTGAACTGGCTCTGTGCCAGCATGTGGGACTTGTGGTACTGCAGGTGGGAGCTGTGCACCATCAGGCCAGGTGGGTTCCATGCCTCCATGTGCAGCGTCCCACTGGAGTACTGGAAACCTTACATAGAAGCACAGAGCCAGCTGGCCTGGTTCAGTGGCTTGTGGACTGGGAGCCACGTGTCATTGGGCTGGGTGAGCTCCATGCTTCCACATGAGGCTTCCAGCACCCCAGCAGAAAGCTGTGTGTGGAGACAAGTGGGGGCTGGCCCGGCCCGATGGAGGGCGACTCTGTCCCTTGGGTCTGTCCCTTGTGTCCATTGGGTCAGGCGGACTCTGTCCCTTGGGTCTGTCCCTTGCGTCCATTGGGTCAGGCAGGCTCTTCCTCGTCTCCACATGCAGCTGCCTGCTAGAATGTTGGAAGCTCCATGTGGAGGCACTGAGCCAGCCAGCCTGGCCTGATGGTGCACAGCCTATACCCACTCTCAAACCCCATGCCTACCCACAAACCACTTGCCCACCTCTTGCAGGCAGAACCTCCCCTCCCCACTTACAGAGTTGTCCAGTTATGTGGCTCTGTGCCTCCACATTATGGAGGTGGAGGTGCAGTACCTGCCGAAGTTCTCTTGACTTCTTTTGCCCTTCCTGAATGAGTAGGTCTGCCGGTGGTGTTTCCTTACTGGAAAAATGTTAATGGGGCCTTATACTGCAAGTTTTTATTTAATTTTCATGCTGGTTTAAAACTTGAATTGCAGAACTTAGTACTCTATCCTTTAGCAGCACTTCAGTAGTCAGTTTACAAAGATTTTTCAAAAGATAGTTTATGGTTATCGTGAATAGTGAAAGCTTAGGGAACTAGAACCATGAGTGACCTGCAGTTTAAAATACAGAGGCTCCATGTACATTTTAAATGTACTCCTTTTGTTCCTGTAGCACACAGAGGAGAAAGAGGAAGGACTGGAAGTCGAAGAAGGTGAAATGGGTGATGATGAAGCTCCTACAAGTTGGTGAGTGCTTAAAGGTTTAGTTTATCTGTCAAAACTGTTATAAAGTGAAAATTTTCAGTAGTGTTAGCTGCATGAAAACTCCTTAAACATTGTTGATTTAAGAAGCACCATTGCATGCTGGAGTCAGAAAATTGTCAACTATTACCTTAAAACATTACTGCCATCAAACAAGCAAGGAAAGGAAAGTGTGTTAGCAAAAATATTGTAATAAGAAGTTGCTAGTAGTAGTATTAAATAAAAGACTGCATGATAATATGTCAGTAGATTTATTTAGATCCCAATTAAACAGTCTATCTCATCTGTGATACTGTAGTATTTAGGCCGTAGTTCTCAGATGTGATTACTTATTTGAATCATTAATCCATATATGAAGATTCTCGCTTTAGAGTTTATCATATGCTCAGCTCAGTTAATTCAGTTGAAGACTAAATTGAAGATTTTATCTAATGTTATTAAATTAAATTGAACAACATATAACTTATATTAAAATACCAAAAGAACTCTAAAAGGAATGCAAAAATGATATACTTACAAATGATACACATTTATGCACAAATGATACACATTTAATCTTTCACTAACTGCTTATCAGCATCTGAATGGCATCTGACTGCACTGAGATTTGAAAATCACCCACTTAAATTGATTTGAGCAATTGCATTTGTCCTCAGTCAACAAAAGCTCCTGTTTAATAGGAAAAAAACTAGTTCTCTTTGTGTGGGATTTTTTTTTTCCAGATTATCCACATCATATAGATTTGTGGCTGCAGTTGACTAAAATGGAAGGATGAAACCAGTGCACTGAATGCAGTGTGCTTTTTACTAATAGACGTTTGTGTCAGAATTTATACAGCAAACTTTTGCTCAGGTCATTAGGGAAATTCCTAGTTTAACTAGTTTGATAAGAAATGTGCTGTTAAATACTGTCTAAGTGTTGCCCACAGGGGAGTATCCTTTAATCATCTTGTTCTGTTCTTTGAGACGTGGTTACACAAATGACTTGTTGTTAGTAATATTACTGAGTAAGAGAAGTGACTGAATTAGAATGCAGTAAATGTAGGCACGTAGTAGTAGCCATTACAATGTGAAAGGGAATGCATCAGGATTCTGTTATATGAATCTTGGGTAGGGATGCACCAATAAAGGTTTTTTTGGACTGACGCCTATGGCCGAATATTAATAAACCATATCAGCTGATACTGATCTGATTGCTGATATGCAGCTTGGAGAGCAGTGTCCAGCCAGTAAGTCTGCTGGGGAGAAGGGGCATGGTGGGGGGGAAAGACTGGGAAGGTAGATCAAAACCCCTGCAGCAAGGAAGGAAGTGGGGCAGGGGTAGGCGCTGCACAGGCGGGACAGGGCACAGGATGGAGCCACAAGTGGTTCATCTGGGGTATGGGGGAGGGGTGTGACTCCAGTGCTGCGCACGCCCCCAGGGGAGCCATGGACAGGGCATGTGCTTCCCAGATCTGCGTGCAGGGTGAGGGCAGGCTGCCACTGGGCTGGGGCTTAGGGCGGTGCTGGGCTCTTCCTGGCAGCGGGGTTGGACCAGGGCTGTGCTCAGGGCAGATAGTGGCAGTGCTAGGAGGGGGATTCAGCGGGGGACTATGGTGAATTTTGGGGTGGTTTTAATCCATTCCATAGCACCCCCTCCCTGCCCTGCCACCACCTCCCAAAATGCATTCCTTGCCCAATGCCCCCTCCAGCAAAAGCCCAGTGTCGCTCCCAGCCCTAGCCTGCAGTGGCAGCCTGCCCTTACCCTGCACACAGATCTGGGGTGCACATGCCTCCCCTGGGGTTGCACATAGTGTCAGGAGCCACCTGCACCCCCTGGATGAGCCACTCATGGCTCTGCATGCACTTCAGCTCTGCAGCACCTGCCCATGCCTCGGTCCCACTCCCCTAAGCATGGTGGCCTTGATCTGCACCCCTACACTTCTTCCCCCAACCAGACCTCCTGGCTAGATGCTACTCTCTGCTGCTGCGCTGCACTCCTGGCCACGTGCATGGTGCAGCTGCACCCGTGTACTCGCCATTTATTGGCAACATTATCGGCCACATCAGCCAAAAAAAGCCAGTTGCCAGTAAGGTCAGTTTTCCTTTTATCAGTGTCAATACGATATGGACCAGTGTATCAGTGCACCTCTAATCTCAGTTCAGATTAGCTAAATGTTAAGTAGATGCAGATGAGCAAATAACAATCTATTGAACTACACAAATAGCTGGGATGACACATATCAAGATTGCTTTCTTTAACTTGTGAGATGAGAGGAATGAAAAACACTTTAGCAAATCTGTTATTGTTAATAATGTTCTAAAGGTTGGAAGTATTGCTACAGACAGATGCTTCTGAGGAAGGTGTGCCCTGCATTTCTTTAGATCAAGAAATGTTGTTAATGTATGCTCATAAAGGGACTCAATATAAAAACTACATTCTAAATGATGCCATAGTTCAGGAAGGTGGTAGAATACTTGCTTATATGTTGTTGTGAACCAAGGCCTATAAGAGGAACAGGCTTAGAGCCAGGAACTGGGAATTCTCTTTTACAGTTCATGCATTCTGCAGCTCCAAGCAAAATGATCTATAAACACCAATACAAAATCTAATAATCTTTTTAAAAAAATCTGCTACATAAGTTAATTAAACTAGAGAAAAATAAATAATATTCTAACTTGTTTTAGCTACGGTAATCAGAGAGGTAGAAGTAATGGCGTAAAAATTACCTGGATATGGTTTTTCCTTATTACTTTGACATGCATCTCTGTTCTTGTGAACTTTGTCTCAGTTGTCTAATTGGCAAAATGTGAATCACAGTATTTACTGTGGGGTTTGCAGCATTTATGTTTTCTTTCAAGTGGCTATTTTCCAGCAGTAGCATAATCATATTTAAAAAGGTCTCTTATTTTCCCTCGGCAAAGTTCATCTTGTCTGCTTTGTTCTCATCATTTAAACCAAAGGCTGGTAAAGAATCTACATCTACAGATTATGTCTGAGGCCCCCCCCTCTAATATACTGTGATTAACACAGTAACATGTAATCACACCACAAATAGTAACCCTGCCAGATTTTCAAGTTAATTTATGGCATGATAATAAATCAGATGAGCCACTTAATTATTCTACATATGCATAACTTCTTTGGGCTTATTAATATCTCACCTCTAATTGAATGTGTGGCATGTCAGGGCTGAACCTTGATAGGTCCCAGCGCTCAGCTGAGTGTCAGGATCTGGCATGAGGCAGCCCCAGACTCTGGGACACAGCTGTCACCTACCCTATCAATAGGAAGGATCTGGAGGCAGGGAGAGGCAAGTGCCATGAGGCCACCATCATGACATATCTCTGTGATATTACATTCACTGTGACCCAAACTTTTAAAAAGTAGACATGCAGCTAGGCTTCAGATAGGTTTTTTTCCAGGTACACTGGGACCCTGGGATTTGAAAAAGGCTCTTTCATCTGTGGTCTTTGTGTATGGAGACTTTTATAAACTGCATGTACATCCCAGTTGCACATGTGGTTTCCTGACAACCCTGGACTGCCATGCACCAGAGATATTATAAAACTGCTTCACAGCCCAGCTATACAGGCAGTTTTTACAGGTCCCAGCATGCTGGGACTCTGAAATTAGGATGAAGTTCCTTGATCCTGGAGTCCCAGCATTCCTGGACCTTTAAAACTTATGTCTGCAGCCCAGCTGGGCTGCACATATGTTTATTTGACATTGCAGTGTGCCAGGAAAACAGGCTGAAGGAGAGTGCCAGGAAAACAGGCACCAGGAACCCAGGCTCAAGGAGACTCTCCTTGAGCCTGGGTTCCTGGTGCACTGGGACCCTGGGATCAGAGAGCAGTTCCCCAATCCTGGGTCCTTAGTCATACAGAAGTAGGGTTGGAAGGGACTTGCAGGGGTTTAGCGCTTAACTGAAAAAGGCAAATTCTGGTAATTGCAGAGTAATTACTAGCTCCAGAGTCTGTATTGAAATCCAGTTTCTAGTCTCCTGTTTCTCTAGCCATTGTAAGATACAAGCACTGCCAGAATACATCTCAGCCTGTTTAAATGGGGGTTTCCTGGAGAAGGAAAGAGATGCATATTACTTTCAGATATCCATAGCCTGGCTACAGAGCATTATTATATGCTTTGAGAGGAAGCTGCCTCCCCCTTCATTCCTTGGGGTACTGTTGAAGTTGTGTGGTAGGGGTGTGCAAAGCTTCAGTCTGTGATTTGATTTGGAGAAGATTCAGCCCGATTCAGAGGCCAAATCACCAAATTGAATCAGGAGAAGAAAAAACCTGTGAATCAATTTGGAAAAGATTTGGAGATTCGGAAGGCAGTCTTTCAGGAGAACAGAAACTGAGAAGAGGAAGGGGAAGCAGGGTGGGAAAGACTGACAACTCTAGCTGGCCAGTGACTGTGATCTTTCCTTCTGCAGAAGGGATGTAGAAACAGCATATAAGATTCTGTCTGCAGGCTTTCTTTGCCTTTTGTGAGCTGTTTCTGCCTGCACAACAGCATCTGAAAGGTACTGGACTGGCTTGGCTTCCTGCCTAGTCAGTCTCTTGCTACTTTATGTTCTTGGAAAAGATTGGATTTACAGAAACTCATGGACTCAATATAGACATTGGATTTATGACCTTACAACCTGCTGGCCATCTGACTCCCCCGGTACCTCTCCACTTTTACCTGCTACATTCCCATTTTCCCCCTATCCCAGCCTGTCCCTCAGCCTGTGACACCTTCATTTCCATTTCCACTGACTGGCTTGCTTGCTTGCATTGCATGCCAGCCTCTGGCTTCTTTACTATTCCTTCCATACAGGAACAGCACACACACCAACTGCAGATGCTTCCTCAGCCTTACAAAGAGTTTTTCAATCCGAAAGCTAACTAAGATATATTTATCTAACTATTCAGTTGGTCTACTAAAATATACCACATTGATCCAAAGGACCTTGGCTGCCAGTACCATGTCCTTAGACTAATACCCCTAGCACTTGTCCTCAGTCAAATAACCGGAAGGACGCAGGTCCATGGGCACATCTGAGCCCCAGGCTAGGGGCTGGCAGAGAGAGTTCTTTGGCAGCTGCTGGAGAAGAAGCTCCTGCAGGAAAGGAAAGAAAGGCTCTAGTCTGTGACAGTTTGGCTGACTGAGATGCTCCTGGTGCTACTGTGCTGTAGTGCACTGCTTACCTGTTGTTATTTAAAGTGGTGGACGGGGGTGAGGCTATAGGGGAGGAGGAGACCTCATTGGGGCACGCTGCCATGTCATGTAGAGCTGCCCCAGTGCTAGTTAGGGCGCTCCTTAACAAGCAGTGTCACCCATGTCATGACTTTTGTCTTTCAGCAGCCAGTTCCCAGAAGCCTTTGCACCTTCCTCCTTCAAACCTTGCAGGCTCCATGGCCTCAGCAGAGGCTAGCATCCCTGCAGTTTTCACCCCACTGTGCCTTGACACATACATGTGACACGAGTTTTGCTTTCAAGAGCAGTTTCCCAGTGACCCCTGCACTTATCTCCTCTAAACTTGGCAGGCTTCATGCCCTGAGAAAGGGCACCATCCCTGCAATTTTTATCCAAATCAGCCAAAACATGACAAAGTTATAAGTATTTCAGTGATTCCCCGTTATAGTTTATGGCCGAATCTCCTCTCTGAATTGGTGTTGATTCAGCCGAATCAATTCGGGACAGTGATCCGAAACTCCAAATCCAATTACTCTCCTCCGAATCAGTTGAATACCAATTGATTACTTCCCTATTTGCACAGGCCTATTGTGTGGGGGCGGAGAAGAGGTCTCCTCCTCAATAGCAGCTAAAATGAGTATAGTCCTGTTGTCCAGGATTATTGGCTCTTCATTTATCTGACTTACAAGAATACTGGTATTTTCTGTGGTTCTGCATTGTAAGAATGGACATAATTTATTTAGCATATCTCTGAAAGCTGCATTCAGAATGAAGCCTTTTGTTTTCAGTTCCATTCCAATAGATTACAACCTGTATAGAAAATTCTGGTCACTTCAAGATTACTTTAGGAATCCAGTGCAGTGCTATGAGAAGGTCTCATGGAAAACTTTTCTTAAGGTAAATCATGTTCCTATTTTATTATCTACCTTTTGTGCAAAATTAGTTGGATTTATGAATTACATTTTTATATACCTAGAGTAGGGCATCTAACAAAGAAGAGATATATTATTTCCTGCCATTTATACAATGAAAATGCATTGTCATTACAATTATACTTTAAAAATATACTTAATCTTAAAGTACAGTCATGAGAATAATAAGATGACCTCTTACCTGTTAATCTGCAGAGACATATGCAAAGCCAAGTGCGCTAGTGTCTAAGTATGTAGCATTAAAAGCATTCTTGATAAAGTTCTTATGCACCCAGAGAGACAGGAGTTCACCACCATGTCAAGAATAACAACGTCCGATTTTTTTTTGATTTTTTTTTTTTTTAACTTATTGGGCTAAACTGTTTCAAATGTAGCTAGTGCATTTGCTTCCATAGAAAACTAAGCACTTGAGAAGTGTGGAGTTTTGAAACACTTGCTTTTGAAAATGTAGTGGCCCCAAATTTTTAGACACTATGGGATTCCAGCTCATTGAATGAGCTATAATTAAAGTGCCCCTGCTGCTATTTTGAAACACGGGCCACTGAATACATGTAATACTGCAGCACACCGCTCCAGCAGACTCAGTTGTTTGAGTCTGCTCCAACATGTTCTGATTGGAACTCGGCAGAAAGTGTAAAGTGTACCCCACGAAATTTGAATTTTGTCTACCCCATGTAACTCAAATTGAGTCTCGAGTCTATTTTTTCCATGTGCACATTTTCCATTAAGCCTGGAGGAAGTTTGAGGATTTTCAGACTAGAGGGTATGGATTGTGTGCTAGTATTAAAAAATGGGAACTTGAAATGGGGACAAGTATGAGCTTTGAAATGAACTTGCCTATTGGCCTTCACCATTAAAAACCATACCCATAGTTTTAGTAATGCTGTCTTAAAACAAACTAAGCCCTTCCTCAACAGATGGCAAATTCCTTGCATTTTCAGGAGCTTCTTGAAGTAACATTTCAGTAACATTCTTGAGGAACAGCTTGGTTTGGATTTCTGTCCAATTCTAAAATGATTCATGAAGCTTGCTGTCAACTTTTCCTGAGCAAAATGTTTTCATCTGAAGAATATTTGTCATCTTTTTTAATTGGAGTACATGACTGCCTTGGCCAATGCTGCAGTCCAGTGTTACTATTTGTAGTGAATAGCAAACTTAGAAATAAATTTACTTGCTTGGAACCTTTTGGGATCAGCTCCATTAAGGTTTTTCTATTGAAAACAAAATACAGTACTTGAACTTTTCTGTGACAGTACAGTACAGTACCTTGCTTTACAGTATTCGGAAGAAGTTTTGGCTGTTTTTAAAAGCTACAAGTTGGATGACACACAGGCCTCACGGAAGAAGCTAGAAGAGCTGAAAACAGGAGGAGAGCATGTGTACTTTGCAAAGTTCCTAACTAGTGAAAAGGTGTGTACTTTACATGTCTCTGTGTAAAAAAAAAAATAATAATAATAATAATAATAATAATAAAATGAAAGGCATGCATTGTAGTAGAGTGATACAGTTGCATATATTGTCTCTCATTTATATGCTGTAATTGTATCGTTGGAGAGCAAAGGTAAAAGTTTAATGCAGGGGTCAGCAACCTGTGGCTCCTTGTGTGGATCTGGCCCAGGAAGAGGTCTGATTCAGCCTAGGAAGGTGCTACCTGGCCCCTGTGCAGCACAAGGGATTGGGAGGTTTGCAGCTGCATGGAACACATACCTCACTGGAGAGAGGTAGAATAAGTGAGGATAACTTGAGCTCTGGAGTGGAGAGATTTGCAGTGTATGGTGGTGGCTGGGTTACTAGCTTCTGCTCGTGGCCTGTTGTATGTGGGGAAAAGTTGCCAAAACTTGGATTAAGGCCTACTTATTCTGTTATTGCATGTAGAGCTGAATTTTTATACTCAAAATAAGCATGCACTTAGGTATGAGCTGTATTTTCTGCCTTATACAGTTCTTTTGAAGCTGGTTTTGCAGTTTTCTAAGAAACTCAATTCTATAAACATTACTATAAAGAATTGCATGCTTTTGTATTGCTGTGTTCTCTTGGTGGCTAAAGCCTGAAATATTGTACCTCCTGGAGTAATACACACCTTTGTTTCTTGAATAACTCTTTTTTTAAGCTTTTTCCTTGTTCTTGGGGTCTTGTGGTCTCAAACTAATACAAGAAGCTACCCTTTCTGGTGCATGAGGAAAAAAAAGTGTCCCATGCTATTACTTTACATATGAGAAATCATTGCATTGTGTTGAGAGCCTCATTTCTAGTTTATATCATCAGACATGATAGATTGTTAAAACAGTGAGTGAATCCAAATTCTTGTACTTGTGGAAGTGAGTCATGTCCCAAGTAAAATGTTGTACAGATCAGCAGCATAAAACAGCTATAATGGATGTTTAAGGACCATACGAGACTATATGCTGCTCTTTTTATATTGTTCTCCACACTTAGATTTCACTTTAATAATCACCCAACCGACAAATCCTGCAGTGTCTTAGCCAAGGCGCATATTAGTAAAAATGGAGTGCAATAGCCTCAACTATACTTGTAAACAGTTATAGAATCATAGAAAATGAGGGTTGAGAGGGACCTCAACAGGTCATCTAGTCCAGTCCTTTGCTCAAAGCAGAGCCACCCCCAACTAAATCACTCCAGCCAGAGGTGAGTAGTTTGAACATATGGGCAGTCTAGAATACAGATTCTGGTATGCTTTAATAAAATCAGATTTCTATAGTAGTAGCCCCAACTTGGCTTATCAAAGCTAGGCATATTTTATTTCTTCTTGAAAGTTTGAAGAGTACCTAAAAATGAGAGTAATGAGACATGATGAGTCATTTCTGCTTAGTGACCTGTCTTGTTTTGTTTTTTAAACCAAAATCTCTTGCATAGCTCATGGATTTGCAGCTGAGTGACAGTAACTTCCGCCGTCACATCCTGTTGCAGTATCTGATATTATTTCAGTATCTAAAAGGACAGGTCAAATTTAAAAGGTAAGATAGAAATCCTGATCTTAGTGGGAGATATTGGGTTCTGAGGTCAAGCAGAATAGAGGATTTTTTTTAAAGCTCCTTTTAAAAGATTCTTTAGAACTTAAGACCAGATCTGGCAAGCAAATCTGACTTTTCTGTATGGCTTTTGTTGCAAGATCTAAGTCCCCTTAAGCCTCTGGTAGATGTTATGTGTATGTCACAATTAACATGTAGATTGTGTCATCAATGGTGATGTGCCACACGTTTGCCCAATTTTTAGTGCCGTAGAACAGCAAAGATGTAGAACATCCTTGTGGTTGAGTTGTGTGGTGCTTTAAATTGAAGGTGAGACATACCTTGTTTATGTGCCAACTGTTAGCCCAGGGTCTTGAGCCGGGCTGAGCACATAGTTTTGAACTTGCTGAATAGGGGGAACTGATTGATTCCCTCTGCTCAGAACCTATAGAAGACCTGTGCCCCAACAGCCCCATGAAGGGGCTACCCTGTGTGAAACTTCAGCTTTCTGGTACATGGATCATGATTCCAAGCTCCACTTGTGCTGGCAAGTTGAAAGGGTATAGTTGATCCCTGACTCCCTGGAATCACACATCCTGCCATGAGTGTGTGGCATGGCTGGTTGCATGATTGTTGGGATAACATTGTACCATTAAATTAATATCTGCTAAGTGCCTATGTGTGTAAAAAGTGTCTCAATCCGAACTGGCAGGAGCAATGGCTACAGATCATTATATTTATAATGCTGAAACAAAATCCTATATTAAAAGACCCAGTTTTAGATGTGTTGGAACACAGCTGTCTAAAGTAGAACAGAAATGTACTGTTTAGTTATGTGTTCATTTCTTGTGCTGTGCGCTGTATGTGTGTGAGTTTGTATATGTGTGTGTATGTAGACATGACAGTAGCCTTTACTGCAGCATCTCACTGTTGGTGCCTTTTATCAGCAGATTTCAAAGCACTTTTTTTAAAGGAGGTTAATATCATTACCACCCTGAGCCAGAAGTAGAACCCAGTTCTCCAGAAGCATAGGGCAGTGCCCTGTCTGTCAGACATTACTGTCTGAGACATTACTGTGATTCAGACACAATATTCAGTTCCCAATGTGGACCAGAACTGAAATAAAACGAACAGGGCACCAAAAAATATTCTAGGTATTTCAGTATAATGCTGATGTTTTCAAAATGTTACCAAGTAATTAAACACTCTTCTGACTACAGGAAATGTTCTGCTCAAACCATGGTTAATTAGCCGTAATCATAGCTGAATTAACCCTTAAAGTTAGCTAATGCTTGACCAAAAAAACCCCAACCAACAAATTCTTTATGCTGTGTGTTACAGAATAGATTTAATGGGGGACTTATTCCCAGAGTTGCACTGGACAGTGGACTTCTTTTTTCACCACTGAGAAATGAAAATGAGATTTCAGTTCATATTATAGTCCCCTCTTGCTAATGGACCAAGTCACAGATCTTGCAGATATTTCATTTTCCCTTCCATCTCCCACCAGCAAGTCCTGTTGAGATTCTTGGCACCTAAAGAAAGCAGTGACACTTCCCAGAAAATCTACAGCCTCCCTCCCCGCCCCCCCCAAGTTGTTTGAGATGCCTGTGTTCATTCTTTAGTCTGTAAATTAATTGGTGACTTTGAAATCTGCTAGGTTACTACATAACTTCTTTCTTTGTATTTAGAAAATTGTAATACTGTAATAACAGATTAGAATGTGCTATCCCTCATGGACTAGGCTATTTTGATTTAGTGATTTTTTTTATTTTTTTTTTTCTTTCCCACTCCAGTTCAAACTATGTTCTAACTGATGAACAATCCCTCTGGATTGAAGATACTACAAAAGCAGTTTACCAGGTTTGTACAAAAGAGTCAGGCAAACAATACTTGCTCTAAATCTTTTCTTGTAATAAAACAGATTCCTTTCTCCCATGTGTTTGGTGTGCTGATAACACAGAGCTGTAGTGCAGGAGCTTTCTGTTTAAATTGGTCTCTGTTATCTTTGCAAATTTGAAAGAATTCTTGGAATCTTCAGAAATACCAGACATTGTATCTGCTGTCCATCAATCAGTAACCCTGGTTTCCTTCGCTTACCTTCTTTCAAATATGTTAACTAAATAGTTCATATGTAGTAAAATATGATTTCTTCCAATTGCAGCTTCTTTCAGAAAACCCTCCAGATGGGGAAAGGTTCTCAAAAATGGTAGAGGTAAGTAATTAAAAATGAAAGCTATTGCATGTCACAACAGGGTCCAGCTAGACTATAACAGGATGCCATCAGTTTGTAATCTAGCCAGCTAAAAAACATGAGGTAAAAGTAGCTATACCTTCCTTAGACTTTCCATACCAGTTTCTGTTGGTATGCAGTGACATTTTCTTAGTTTGTTCAAAAGCTTTTTCTCTCACCTATTGTTGGGACAGTTTTGGGCATCCCAGATGGATACATCCCCCAGACACACGTGACTATAATGGGGGATGGGGAGAAAGGACACTGACTGCGTAAAAGAATTAGTTTAAATCAGGGTGTTCAACCTTTTGAATGTGGGGCTGGATCACAAACTTTTTATCACCCAGTGGGCTAGCAAGCCATATTCAGAGACGTCACAGGAAGTGGTATCATATCAGGAAGTGATGTCATGTGACCTTTGCTGAATGAAGTTGCAGGGGTTGAAATGGTGCTGGTTGACATGGCATGCATGCCTGGGTTGACATGGTGCTGCAGGAGCTGCTTGGCTACAACCTGGTTGACCTGGTGCTGGAGAAGCCTCAGGGCCAAGCCAGGGTTAACCTGAGGCCCGCCCGGCCTGCCACTCCCATGCCTGGGTTGACATGTTGCTGCAGGACCCACCTGAGCAGAACCAGGTCGGCTCCGGCCAGGAAAAGCAGCATGCAGCTTCCCATGTGCTGCTAGGGACGGTAGGAGGCTGGCCAGGTCTGCACTGGCCAGCAGAAGTGGCGGCAGAGCCATGTGCTGCTTGGGACTGACCGGTGCAGGCTCATCCTGTCCCAAGTGGCGCACAGCTCTGCTGCCGCTTCTGCTGGTTGGTGCAGACCCGGCCAGGTTCCTCTCATCCCCAGCAGCATGTGAGAAGCGGCCCCCTCGGGGCCTTGTGCACAGGAGGCCAGGCCCAGAGAGCCACAGCACCTGGGGGAGTAGACACCGCCTTGCTGTGGGGCAGGGCAGGGCGGTGGGGCTGGCTTGAAGCAGGCAGGTGAGGAGTCAGGCGCGGGCCAGCAGCCACTGCTTGGACTCCCGCACAGGGCCATTCCCCCGGGTCCCAAGGGAGTAAATAGCTCCCTTCCCCTCACTGCCGGCTGAGTTCCGAGGGCCAGCCCTGCCCACCTTCCTGCGGTCCCGCCACTGCTGCCACCGCCGCAGCTCTGCACCAGCAGCTCCGCACTCTGTGCCACTGCCGTCACCCCACGCTCTATGGCAGCGGCTCTGTGCCACCGCCGCTGCAGCTCCAAATAAAATGGCTTGGTGGATCACATGTTGGACAAGCATGGTTTAAATGATGTTCCCCAAAGAAGTATTCAGCATATAAAGAAGTTGAAAATATCCCTTTCTGATTGTTAAACAGTCTTAGTTGCTTATAGTAGCACATTAACAAAAAATTCAGATGCTAATTTTGAAGGTGGAAGTGTTCATTAATATTGGGTATTTCTATACCTTTTTCAGCATATACTAAACACTGAAGAAAACTGGAACTCGTGGAAAAATGAAGGCTGCCCAAGCTTTGTGAAAGAGAGGTAAACAAACATACAAGTAAAGTTGGAAATAAGCCTTTCTGCTTTCTGTAAACAGAGTAATTGCAGAGGACATGCTCAGTAACAGAAGTATCTTTACTAAATAGTGCAGAGGGGTTGAACAGTGTGTTGTGGGGCACATCACTCTTTGCTCTTTGAATCTAACAGATTTCAGGCTGGAAGAATGGGACTGCATAAGTTATGTTACTTTTGTATACATCTTCTCACTTGAGATATGGATTCCCTCTAAGGGAATCCCTGTTGGTATGACTTCAATGGAATAGTATAGACTGTAGATCTCTGCTGGAATTTTACATAAAAAGACTCTTGAATGACTAGTTGTCCTCAGGTGACTAGTTGTCATTAGGCAACTACTTGGTTGTGGTTACTGATGTGAAAGAAAGAAAAGGTTGCCTGGGTACAGCCAGCCAACAAAAGCTTTTTGTGCAATTTGATACAGGCCATGTGCAAAACTCAGACTTTAGACGAAATGTGTCTAAGGTTACGTTCCAGTGCCTTTCATCCTCACCCCTCTACACAGATTAACCAGCACCTTTAGCAGAAGTTAGTTCATTGGGTCTGGGGATCTGATGGAATTGCTTCATGATTCCAGTTTCAAGAAATGATAGAATGGGCAAGGGAAGAGAGAAATTTGCTAAGAAACTTTAAAGCCACATGTAATTATAAAAGGCTCAACTTCACCAGTGGCTGTTCTACTTGTCTCAGTCTCAGCCAGGGTTTGAAAGTTCTGGGTAGGTCTTCTCTTAGACTCCTTGGTGGTCCAGGGTTTCCATTCTGATTGTGTAGCATTGGGTGTGTTATGGAAAACAAACTTAAATTGCCAGATAGATGGTGCGCAAGTGACATAAACAGAGTAGATTACATATAGACTGCTGGAATAAATGGAAGATTTGAGGTGTGATATGAATCTGATTCATAGTTGTCTCTTGAATTAAAGATGTAATATAGTATCGGGCAAATGCAAAAGGATATCCTCATGGCTTATCTCTCCTATGTCCAGTTTGCACTCATATTCAGCCACAAACCATATGAAGGTCTTTAATTTGGACCACCAAGTGCCATTCTGACACTCAGAAAGTGAGTTTTTACTTTTTACTCTTAGACCACCAGATTTGAAGCCGATAAAACCTGTGAGAAAGAGACCAGCTCCAGAGGATTTCCTAGGAAGAGGACCTAACAAAAAAATTTTGATGGGGAAGTATGTTAACTTATTGTTTCCATGGTGCGTGGTATTTTTGTATCAGTGACACTTGTGCTGTATAAAGTGCAATATTATTTTGTGAATTAATTTCTGAAATGCTACTTGGGCTGATATCAGGGTCTGTTAAATTCTTTCATACCTCTAAAATTTATCCCCTTGAAAGTTGCTTTTGTTTGGCCATTTCCATCTCTGATTATTTTCTAGGCCATCTGTTTTACTCATTGAATCTAATTTGCCTCTCCTACCTTTATATCCTCACTTAAAATACATTATTTCTGTAAAACCTATACATACTGGTCTCTGTAACACTCCAAAAATCCTTGTGTATCTTTCAGCATTTTGTGTATCTGTATATTTTTTTATGACTAAGTTAATTTATAAGCTCCTGGGGCCATAAACTCCTTATTGCCAGTACATTGCTTTGCAAAATAACTAATAATGAAATACAAAATATTACAACCAAATACTGTACTGATTTAGTTTCATCTTTATCAGTAGAAGAAAAAGGTTCTTTATTTTACCATTGTAGAAGTTTAGCTAGCCTTGGGAAGGAGAGCTTCCTCAACCTTCTGCTGAACTCCATGCCCTTCTTATCAGTTGGTTAACTGAGAGTCCGCTTCAGAATAATTAATTAATAGTAATTAATTATTCCATCTAACACACACATCCCAGGGACAAGCTTTTCAAACTTTATTCTGTTTCTGATCCCAAATCACCATTCGATTCCTAATATGCCACCTCCCCTAATAGTTTGCAAAGACGAATGGGGCTTGTCATTTACTGATATGAATCCAAAACATTCCAGGTCTGTGTATGTCATATGAGAAATTCGGGCAGAATACTTCTTTCATCCTTCCACCTTAATCGTTCATTAACTGATTTAATCCACCTACTTGTGTTCCTCTTTGCAGTGAGGAGCTCACACGGCTTTGGAACTTGTGTCCTGACAACATGGAAGCTTGTAAATCTGACAGTAGGTAAGTAGGAAAAGGTATTTCTTTACCTCCAACCCAACTTCCAGCACTATGATTATGTACAATTAAAAAGCTATTTGTTTGTTCTAGCAAGAGAAACATGCAGAGTATTTATATAAGTAATGCAGTGCTGTTTATGCCCAGAGGGACAGGTTATAGCTTAGTTCGTTCCTTGTCTCAAAAATCTCCTTTTAATCTAAAACATCTATGTCTAGGAGTCTAATAACATTTTGTCAACAGTTCTTGTTGATCTTTAATAGAATAAAACCATACCTAAAAGCCCAAATTTACAACCCTTTCGAGATGAGTGGTATACACTCAGGCTAATAGTCACATTGTTTACTGCAAGGGTGGCCAACCTGCTGCATGGCTGCCACAAGTGGCTTAGGCATTTTTGTGTGTGGCATGCAACAGATTGGTGAGGAGGCAGGAAGCACACTGGCAGGTAGGGAAGGGACCAGAAAGCAGAGCATCAGATCAGGCAGGGCACACAGGCCAAGAAGCAGAAAGATGAGCAGCATATCAGGTGAGGAAAAGGGATCAGAGTGGTACTCAGTGAGGGTATGGGTCTGACGTATGTCATGCCTGCCAAAAAGTTTGGCCCCCACTGGTTGGCTGAATAGTCTGCATAGCAGGTGAGGGTTGCAGAATTGGGTTGTAATAGATCCAACTGTTTAAGTAAGGGTGAGTAATGTGCATGAGCGAACCAGAGAAGACCATGTTAAGATAAGGAAAGATTTAAGTGTGTGAGGTATGAAGCGTTCATTCTTGTTTCACAGGGAGTACATGCCAACACTGGAGGAGTTCTTTGAAGAAGCTATTGAGCAGGCAGATCCTGAAAACATGGTTGAAAATGAGTACAAGTAGGTTTTCTTTATTTTGTGTTTTCGTTAATGTTTGTTTGGGTTGCTAAAGGAAAGGGTCTGTTCTCTGTAGCAGTGGTCTCTGTGCTGGCCTGCCCTTCTGCATGGAAGGTTAATAGCCCTCAAATCACATGGTAGGGATTTCAGAACATTTGGGATCTGTTTCTCTGTCTTGTATAAATGAGAGTTAACTTTATCATTATAGAGCTGTAAACAATTCTAACTATGGATGGAGAGCATTAAGGTTACTGGCACGCAGAAGTCCCCACTTCTTCCAGCCGACAAATCAACAGTTTAAGAGTTTACCAGAATACCTAGAAAACATGGTAATCAAATTGGCCAAGGAACTGCCGGTACGTAATGTGACCCAATACTTATTTCTGTTAGAACTGACTGGCCTCCTGATTGTCCCTTATTCTGTAGACTTGGCAGGGGAGAAGATCTTGGGCTTATGGCAAAGGAATTATATTTGCAGGAGTGTTTGTGTGTTAATATAAAACTTGCAAATAAAAAGTTGCAAATAGTCTGATGCATTAAAGCCTTCATGGCGTTAACTTTGGAACTGATGATTTGCTGTTAAGCGCTTAAAATTTGGCTTGTTAAACAATTGACTGACTCAGAATATTTATAGAAACATTAGGATTTTGTGTGCTAAGGGGCAGCTTCTCTTGTGCTGCTGAATAAAGCCACAAAAAAAAAAGTGATGCTGACTTTGGGGCCTTATTTCCTTTAATGGTGTATAAAGAAAGTCCAAAAGATTGTGAGATTAAATCCTTTTGCCTAAGAAATATCAGGATTTACTGTTCTAGTTATACCTATTTTGTTGCAAGTCAGTCTTGGAGGACTCAGGCTTTGTGTTTGCAAGTTTTCTCAGCTGTTGAGATGGGAGAAAAATATGGTTTTCAGATATAACCAGAAAAATGTTTTTAATCAGTCATTTGAGTTAACTGGCTGTAAATATATATATATTTTTAAAGTTCTAAGCACTTGCATGATTCTTCCTTTTCAATCAGATTTTACTTTGTGTAGTTTAGCTCATCATCCAGCAGATCCTACAGAAAAAAATCACTAGATGAGACCTTAAGTTCAAACATAGAACAAATGGGAGTCTTTTGTTCAATCTCTCAGACCTTTATTCATCCTAAAGAAGCCACCGGTCCTTCCTGCCTCTGCCCTGCCCTCCCAAGCACCCTGCATCAGTGTTGGTTTTTGTTGTATGTCAACTTCAGGTAATACAAAAAGGAAACTGTGGGGAGGCTTGAGTGAAAAATAGGGAATAGGAAGGACAGGAAAGGCATTGAAATGCTCACTCTCCTGGACTTATAGGGAGATGACTGATTTCCTCTAAAGCAAGGAATCTTTGTGTGTCAAATACTTAGCTTTTGCTATCTTGAAAAGAACTGGAGATATTCCTGTGAGACCAGGTCATCTGGCATTTTTTATTATTAGAACATTTGTTACTAGGGTTTTGGATATACAGAAGAATAACAAATGGGTATTTTTTTTACAAATGGGTTCTGTCAAATTTTCCATTCTAGCAGGCATGCCAGGGACCATCGCAGCTATAAAATTTCTCTTTAAACACAGAAGTCATCCAATGATATTCAGTTCTTTCATTGTAGCCTCCTTCTGAAGAAATAAAAACAGGCGAGGATGAAGATGAGGAAGATAATGATGCTTTATTAAAGGAAAACAATGAAAGTAAGGCTTGCATGTTCTTGGTCTTTTCAGTTTCACTCTTGATGCATATGTAGAAAGCTGCGTTTTACCCCCTAGGTCATCCATCCTGTTTAACCCCATGTTTCTGACCTGTAAATGTTTAGCACTGGTGTTCACATGAAAAACAGTGGCCATTTCACATCCCACTAAGCTAGCAATCACTTAGTGTCCCAAAATGTGCATCATTGAGTGTCCAACTAAAATTTAGACAGTGACAGTATGGTTATGGATGGAGGTTTCTTTGACTGCTTCTCTGCCTGTCCTAGCCGCTCTTTGAGCATTAAATTACCATGGGATGTCTGCTTATAGGCTGACAAGGTACTTCCAGGACAGAGTCTACTTACAGGTCCATAACACCTTGTGAAATACTTCCTGTCTTCATGATCTCTATGAGATCCTTACCGTATTTCTGTCTAAACACCACACAGGCAGAACCTTGCCTATGAGAGGAAAATCCCTCCTGATAAACTCAGTAGCGTCTTTTAAATTCAACCTCACATTTGCTTCCTGTTACCTTGCCATATTCTTACTCATAACTCTTCTCTGCCGTCTCCTTTGTCTGTGCATTTGCCCTTCTCCATCCTTATCTGTGCCTTCATCTCATTCCATCTTTCCCTCTGTGGCTTCCTGCTATTCGTGCTCTACCCAGCATCTGCAGACTGCTGCAAGTTGCAAGTGAAATTGCTCCATCTCCAGAAACCTTTGCTAGTTGCCCATTCACATCCCGTTTGAGGTCAGATAAGTTTTCCTGTTTAAAAAATTTTGCAGGCTTCTATGTACATGTCCACTCCATTTTTCTGTTTCATCCAGCACCTCTTCTCCCTGCCTTTCCAAATCCCACTACTGCTAGAGTGCAAGTCCTCTCTTTAGCTTAGCCCCACCTGGAACAGCCTTCCTACCTCCACCTTGCTGATTTTCCATTTCATTTTAAACCTCCTAAGGGAAAGCTGGGGTGGCTGTGAACTGATGCAGTTAGTGGACACTGTGCTCCTTAGCAATTGTGGAAATGGTCAGAGTGCTTTTGTCATCTATTGTTCATGGCTTTCAGTTCCTTTCACTTGGTGTCATGAGTTTAGTTGCTATAAGGGAGTGTGACTGATAAGTATCAGAGGGAGTTAAGCATTCAAAGTATGCCATCTGGCTCTTGAAACTGTGTGAGGGGAGACAGCAATGTAAAACAGGATAACCCAACTCTATGTTTAAGTAATTCATCTATTAATATATCTTGAGAAGACTGTGTGCAAATATGTGTAGCCATTAAACCATACTGATTGCGGTCCATGAGTTCCTACAAATTTGTAAACTCACTTGTACAATCTCTACAGCATTTGTCTTCCCAGCAAGACACAGTTTGTTTTTTATCTTGACGGCAAAAGTGTAAATAAGAGAGAGTATTTTAAGTATATTAATGTAGACAAACTGGTTTAAAAGCCTGGGCATCATAGGCAGGAAGACTCAATATATTCCCTTTCTGGGCCTTCAGTAATAAGATTTAAGGAATGAGGCATTTTATTTTATACAATATTCATTTCTTAAGCATATTTAAACAAATTTTGTAGCAGCAGGACATTGGCTGCTGTGGTCCCCCTGCTTTACTAGTGGCATGCCAGGGTGTTATGTGTTTGGGGTTGCCTATGCAGTTTTGCTAATCGGTTAGACAGTAGATTTGTGTAGACTGATTTAGATAGTGTTGATCCTGTCATAGGCAGAGGCTTGGACTAGATGACCTCTGGAGGTCCCTTCCAGTCTTACTTTTCTATGATTCTGTGAACAGAGACAATCAGGTTCACTCTGCATGATTTCACTGACATACTTTTTTCCAAATACAATGATATTCCAATGACAGCTTTAGATGGAGAGACAACCATCAGTACTGGGATTGAAAATTGCAGTGACTAGCAGGTGACTAGCCAGGGATTGTCGGTTACAGGGATGGTTGCTCTTGATATTCAGTTGCTGTACCTAATCATACCAGTGTTGTAAAAACCCACAACTTTGTTATTGAGAGATGTCCACTAGCAGTGAAGTTCCTTCCTAGCCCCCAAGAGTGAATAATTTATGTAAATTGATTGTTTTTAAACACTGCTGAGATGGGGTTTGAAGCATACAAGGGTTTGTTTTTTGGGTCCTTGGTTTTTAACTGAAAGGAATAGAACAGCCAGATTCTAAGCCTAAAATCCAAAGGAGCTTTACCTGCAATCTAAATCTCTACTTTTTTTTAAGGTCCAGAAGTCCAACGGGACAAACCTATGACGGGGGAACAAATTGAGTCATTTGCTAACAAGCTGGGAGAGCAGTGGAAGGTGCTTGCTCCGTACCTGGAAATGAAGGACCGTGATATAAGACAGATTGAGTCAGACAGTGAAGATGTGAAGATGAGAGCAAAGCAACTGCTGGTTGCCTGGCAGGATCAAGAGGGGGCACATGCCATACCCGAGAACCTGATCACTGCACTGAACAAAGCTGGATTAAATGACCTTGCTGAAAGCCTAACAAATGATACGGAAAACAATAGTTAACTTCTCTCAGAGCAAAAAAATTTTGTTGAAATAATTGTGACTATTGTTGCTACGGGAGATTCAATAGGTCTCTTCTGTTTAGTAAACAATAAAACCTTTTTATAACATTGTTTAGTTGCATAGAATTTCTGAGAAATGAAGACTTCATTAGGAATGCTGATCCAGAAATAGTAAATCTCAGGTCTGCCTTACATTTTGGAAATGGGAAAGAGTTTTTGATGCCTCTGGTAGACTGGTAGCTTGGTACCTTCAGAAGATAGGCCCCAGAGAGACCCAGTGGTTGTGTATATTTGTATATAACTTTTATGTGGCTTTTGGGGGTAAAATTGGCACTACTGACTTGACTCCCATCTCCCAATAGAAGAATGAGGTAGGAGTAAGAGACGTACAGTGTGGAAATGTAAAATGGATAAAAGGAACTATGAGACTTGAGCATAGAAATCTGAGACCATGAACCTAACTCGCAATTCAGAACTGGCCTGGACAGTTTTGTGGATAACAAGAATGGCCAGTACAGGATGCATTATTTTTTTTTAAACCTGCCTACTTCAAGCCCTGACATTAAGGGTTAGGTTGAAGCTACCATGGGGATGGAGGATTATCATATTTGCCAAGGAGGGCATGGCTTATTGCAGGGGGAGGGGAGGGAGCAGGTTTGGGAGGGGTTTTTTTTGTAGCATTGGCTGCAGGCTGCTGTCCAGTGGGATTGTTGGACTGGGTCTAATGCAGTATGGCAATTCCAGCATCTTTGTCAGTTATGTGAAATATTTGGATGTGGGTAAAACATTAAGGAGGGGGGATGTGGTTTACTTTAAGGGTGAAGCTGGAGCTCTGTGACAGAGCTCTTCTGATAGGAGACTACACTTTAGAAGTAGGATGTTCTAGGGCTTGAGGTAGTATCCTTTCTTCTGAGGGGAGTTGTGGTCCTTGTTGCATAGGTCTGGATTTCTTCATTTTAGGCTTAATACAGTGCAGGGAATACAAATACCTTTTTCTCTTTATTTGGCAGATTATCCTTGTTCTGGATCTCTAAATGGAAGTTTCCAGTGACTAGAACCTGATGTTAGTTCCCTTGGTCACTGTTTCCTTGTCCATGAGAACTGGGGAGGACTAGGCAAACAATATTGAAGGTAGATAGAATTAGTTGAGTATGAGAGGTTCCCAGAAATGCTTTTTGTTTCCAGCTTCTGTGTTAATGGTGAAATGCGTCTCTGGCCCATTGTATGCATCACAGAAAAGACCCTTTCAGATAGAAGTAATCTTTGCATGGTTGTTCATTTGCATCAGTTTATGATGTACTGAGTAAACTCTACTTGATAACCTGATGAGCATATGCTCTGACATAGTACCTTCTCCTGAAGTGTTCCGACAAGTTTTCAAAGCATCATCTTAAAACAGTTGTATTGCTATAAAAAACCCTCACCTGAGTCATCCATCCCTCTTAAGAGAAGTAAAGTAGGAAGGCAAATGAAATACAAATGCCATTGTGCTGAAAGGAGGAATGTCCTCTTTTGCTGGAGTTTCTTTTCTAATATTCCAAATAGTGCTCATGGTAGAATACGTTTATGAACAGCCTCTTGAGGGGGAAAGTGTTGAAGTTTATAATCAGTTTAAAGGCCTGAGAACTGCTGCCTAAAAACAATTTTTCCATGAGTACAGAATATATTTTGCTGTAGAAATCAGTTGTTGCAGGAAACATTTCTCAACAGCAGGCTGGAGCAGAGTCATCCAGAAGTTTTGCAAAATTATGTTGAAACATGTACATACTTCCCTGCCTCTGCAAGAAGCAGAATAGGAGCAGCTCTGCTTTGTAACAGTAAGGACATTGGAATCACTGGGCAACTGTATGATACAGGAAGAGGAGGCCTTTCCTCCATCCCCAGCAGCACTGGAGGGAATGGACAGAAGACAGAGTACCTGAGGTAGAAGTAAGACTCCACTGCCTAAAAATGGTTTTATTGATTTATTCCTCCTGCTGCTGAGCACTTCCTTGCATAGCAAGCAAGGTGAGGTGCCCTCACCTTTTAGTCCTTACATCCTACAAGGAAACTGCCAAATGCTCCAGCTCTTCTCATGGTATCATCTATTCTAAGAAACTTCTAGGCATAGTAACTGACATTGTCAGTTGAAGATGCCTCCTATAGGAAGCTGTAGTTTCTCTGACTAGCATAAAATCTTTTAAAATCTTAGCAGGGGCCAGTCCTGTTCTTAGCTGGTTTTACAGCAGCTCCACAATCCCAGCTGGACTGTAGGAAGGAAGCAGTGTCAGCTCTATTTAGAAATCACTTATAGCCCAGTAATTTTGGGGTCTTAAGCAAGATTTATGGTGAAGGGCAGCCTTGGCAGAGTACAGGATTGTAGATTTGGAAACAGGAATGTTACTATTCTGTGGACTGACTTTATGCACACCAGTGCTTTTTCAGAGCAAGACTTTATCTGCTAAATGTGGCTGGACTACATTTTGCAATAAATGGTGGAAATGTGTGCTTGACTGCTGTGACTAACTACTCTTATGCCTGGTACTCCAGCATCAAAAACAGAACTCAGTATTTGCTCCAAACATTCCTTGTATAAATTGCTGAGGCCATGCACATACCCTTTGAAGTGTCTGCTCACCACTGTAGAACAATCTAATTACTCAAGCCAAGTGGGAGAGGTCTGTATTGTGGACTTGGAGCCTATGAACACCAAGCTTCATTGCTGGATTATTAGAGGCTTGAAGCATATCTGCACCACAAAACTTACCTTGCTTTATAGGGCCGTTTTAGGAAATTACATTTTAAGCACAGTAATTTTGCTAAACCAAGTCTTCAGATTAAGGAAATACTAGAATTAATTTTGTCCACACATTATCATTTCTGTCTTACCTGTAAAGGACTGTGATCAGGTTAAAGATTATTTTTCCTAAGGTGTGCCTAAGGAGTTCACTTATATCATGTCTGAATTTGTTGGCTGTAGGATCATGCTTCATTTACTCAAAGTTGGAAAGGTAGAACTAGTTTAGCAGTCTGAAGGAAGAGCACAGATGGTTATTAGCCAAATGTTAGAGAACTTGAATTCATGTGCAGCTGTATCAGACTTAGGAATGCTAGGTGAGCCATTTTTAAATCGGTTGTCAGAGGTGTTTACTAATTTCATTGCCTGAATGCCCAATTTACAGAAGTGCTTAGCATTTTCAGTTGAAGCTGGGGGAGTGATAGATATTCAAACCCTGCTGGGTGGCTTGATTGACAGACAGCCATCTTTTGTTGCTGGGATATACTTATTGATGGCTTTTAGGTCAGTTCCATGAGGCCCTAGGTTCCACATCAGTGGAGGACTTGAGGTGTGATGTAAGGTTGGGTATTGAGGGTAGATACCTGTCCAACTGCAGCATGACTCATATTAGTGCAGTAAAGGAGAAGGGGTATCCTATAAGTAGTCTTTACAAGAATTGCAGATGCAGTCAGACTAAAGGTTGCACTTCCTGTCTGGAGTGCTTGAGTCCATGAATTACACTTAAGCATGTGGCTTTGAGCCAAGGGATAGTTTCTTCCCAGTGCTGAAGCACTTAAAACTGAGTAGATTTACACCTTATCAGATGCACATGCTTCCATAAGCAGTAGCTTACTTCATCTGATGTTGAGAAATATCTGATAGACTAAATCAGAAGTGCAACAGCTTTAAGGTGCAAATCTACCCTACCTTCTGCTTGACTTCAGACTAACATGGACTACCTCCCTCTTAAGCCATAAGCATATTTCCTCTACTAAGATTTATGTAGTTAGACTCTTGGCTTATTGTTTCTGGGCACATCTGTGACTTAAAAATGTTTACAAAGCATTGAATTAGACTTACCCTTTTATGTTGCTATACAAGAATAGGAATAAGCAAAGTGTAAGTGTGCTTCTAAACTACCCTAAAGCTTTAAAAAAAAAATATCACAAATTACCAGATTTCTTTGGTCATGTGTTATAAGGAACCCAGCAGAACTTAAGATCCTTAGTACAGAAAAAATCTAGTAGTTTAGGACAGCTAAATGTGGCTGTACTGCATTTTAGAATAAATGGTAGAAATGCATGCCTGACCACATACTTTACAACAGGTTTACATGCTGACTCTGCTGTTTCTAGGTGTGAAATACTAGACTCCTGCTCTCCCCAACCCAAATTACAAATGGAAACAAGATACTTCTGTACTAATACAGCTTCCTTAAAAAGCCTGCCTACCCAGTTAGTACAAGAACACCTTTTGATAAAATAGCTCTTCAGGTATAATGGTACCTTAATTCAGAAGCTTAATGCTGTCTGGATCCAAAAGCAAAGCGTAGTAGTTAGTATTCCTATTGGTTATAAGAACAGTTTCCATGGATGACCTCAAGTAAATAGCAACCTCCCATCATGCAAGAGGCATCATAGATCTGAAAAATTGGGAGCGTAAATGTTAAATACATAGAAGGCATCTTTGTTATTGATCACAATTTATTTTAAAGTCATGAAATGCCAGCAACAGAACAGACTGAGTCAGCAGGTCAGGCTGGACAAATACTTGATTGTAGCCATGGTTGTTGGCTGTGGGCAGCAGCACTGAGTTACATAACGAGGCAACAATATCTCTTCTACCTTCCTGGCAAAAGTCAGGCAAGGTAAAGGATGGACAGCTATTGAACTGTGGTATAAACCATGCAAGAGCAACAAATGATGTAAGAATAGGTGTGTAATAAATATCTGGTTGATGAAATTAGAGGGGATGAAGAAGGGACAGGAGGAGGTGCATGTAGAGCCACCATTTTAGATTTGTTTTTTAAAGAAAATACTGTTCTGTAAGACATCAAAATTGTTTTAAGTGTTGTTGCCAACACAGTGGCAGCACAGTCCATCAATGACTAATTGTTTTTTGGTACATAAATTGGTTTAAAATAATTTCCCTCTTCAAGTAAGAGTGGTTTGAACAAAAGTACATCTCCATCATTAAAGCGCTGGGGTTAAAGAAATCATCAGTAATCATTTATTTCACACCTAGGCAGAAATGACAAAAAAAATGAAGACTACTGTTCAGCTTCATCTTCAATTACTTCAATTCTGCGAGGCCCGTAGAGTAGAACATAAGCTATATGCCAGTCTCCGCCCCCAGATAACCTCAAAATGTCTTCAGGTGTAACAATACTGACTTTGTCATCATCAAACTTGATCCATTCATCTACAGAAAAACAAGAGAGAGACTTGTAATTCTTGATGACTAAAAACCGAGTAGGTTTTAAATGCTTAAGTATCCTTTAAAAGAAAAGGATGTCATTGCAAGGCCAAGGCTCAGTCTACAAACATACCGAAGGAGTTAACAAGTACAGTTAGGCAAGTTCTTTTCCAAAGCTCTTAGTACCTTGTTTCCTTTTAACCCATGATACATAGTGACCAGAGGAACTAGATCTTCCCTGATGTGTTAGTACTGCTTGCAGGCCATAATAACCACAGTTGTTGGAACCAATATCTGGGGAGAGAAAAAAAATCATCAACCTAATTAACAAACATTAGTGACCACAAGCTCCATGGAAAAAACAACCTGCATATAGTTTTATAGTTGCCATGACTGCCTACTAGCTTTAAAAGCTCTTGCGGATCATACATTTTGGTTTGAATAAAAAAGTCAGTTTTATTCCGTTCCATCAAGAGGTAGATTTTGCTTATCTCATATAAGCAGTCTAGTGAATACACTCACACTCCAACTGCAGTTCTCCAGGTTACAACACAGTTTCATGATTGCAAAACAACATTTTACATAAATAAAGTTCAAGAATAGCTGATTTTGTATCTTTAACTCTCAATCACCACTCAAGCTTTTCAACATTTATCCCCCTTGTGACAGAACTGCAATTCATAAACAAGGACATCCCTGAGGGGGTGCAAACTGGGGCAACCACCCTGGACCCTGTGCTTTGGGGGACCCCCAAGGCCAGAAGGAAGAGCCGCAGCGATTCTTTGCTGCCGTTGGCTTCATATCCAGCTGCTGGGCACTCCCCCCACCTCCCAAATTGGTTTCCTCGCATCCAGGGGCAGGGCTCCACCCAGGCTGATTTGTCCCAGGTCTTGCACCCGGATCAGGGTGTCTCTGTCACATGCAATATACTTTATCACATAGTGGAATCACTGAGTTCAACTCTACTACCTAGATTAAAGAGAACTGACAGGAGGAAAGGATCATATGTTATAAACTGAGTCTACTGAACTTAAAATGGATCTTATTTTACTTGCCAACACTGCTTTTGGAAACTATTCTCCTTCTGCCCCTAAGGTAGTCTAGTCTTCTCAGTAAACTACTAGAAAGTAATTCTGAAGGTTGTGTCTCAAGTTTTAATTCAAATTTACAGTAAGAACAGATAGTCTTAATGTCCCAGGGTTATAAACAAAATTGCGTAGAAGACTAGAGCCATAATTCATGTGCAAAGACAGCTCTGAATAACTTCAGTACTGATACAGGCAACCCCTGCTTAGCGCTGTTTCGCAATAACGCTCATTTAAAATTGATACCCAATTTCAATTAGTGCTCAATGAGTCATAACAAAACTCATTGAGCACTAATTGAAATCAGGTATCAATTTAAAATGAGCATTACTGCGAAACAGCGCTAAGCAGGGGTTGCCTGTACCACAGCATAATCCCCTGGCCAGAGAGACTTGTTTTTCATAAGATGTTAATGGGTATAAACTGTAGTTCCAATGTCAAGGTTTTGCCTTTTGTTCTACAGCTTGACAAATGTATCAGAGAAAGAGAAAGGATGTTCTACAGAACTGCAGAACTTGCCTGCAATGCACAGCACCATCTGAAATGGAACACGAGGGCAGACTCATGAATGCATACCACACTTCTCTTCTGAGGCCCTGCATTGCGATCACCATGCATCTGTCCAGCTGGTGTCCTTTGGGAGGGGTCAGCACGTCTATCTTTTGATGGAGAACCACTTATTGAACCCCAGGCTGTAACTAGCAGCCCAGAAGCAGCCTCCAAGGGGTTAAACTGAAGCTCCCAATCCAGACGTTGCTCCCAGGCAGCAACATTCCAGATGCTGCCATTTCTGGGGTTTCCTTGGCAGGATGTGCCCACTGCATGGTGTGGCCTGGTCCCCCAGCCACTCAGAAGTTGGACAGCACTGCTCTCTAGCCCCCTGGCTGGGCTACTCCATTATTTGTACAGTGCCAAACACTGCCTCCAAAATAAAAGTAGTAAGAGTGGAGATGAATACAGTAATGAAGCTTCCTTAGAATTTCACTCTCCTCTGACCAGAAAAGGTTAAAAAAGCCCTCTATCTTTCAAGTGTCTAGTGCACAAAGGGGCACCATATGCTTTGCCTGTGGAAGACTATGAGGCTGCTGTTATTAAACAACTTTGATTAATGAGATGATAATTAAGTGGAAGCCACTGAGCTTTCTACTTCCTAATATTTTAGCAGGCTTTCTGAAGATTCATTTCAAAATCATGAAAGAAAAAAAAATAAAATTTTTCAATTGGGACAGTCGTTACAAAGTTAATTAAACAAGGCAATTTTTTTAGATTTTAAAATTTAAATGCAGATTTCAAATCAGTAGACCTCTCCAGTATTTATTCACTTACCATCAGGAAAGGAAAATGGTTCATATTTTACTTCTTTCTGTACCCCATCACCTTTGCTAGACTGGAAAACAGCATACATGATATTTTACAGATTATTTTTAAAGACACTTTAATATAGCTGAAACAAACACAGTGTCATCTTTTTCAACAGATTTCTAATGCCTTTATCTTTTTTTGGGTGTCCAAATACAAAGTAGTCCTATTAAGATGTCTCTAACTGGACAACCAAAATTGATGCAAAACTAAATCACTAGTCCATTTGGAGAGTGTAAATACAAATACAAACAAATGTCTGCTCTGCACTGGACTGGACCACTTGTTCAACAGACAGACAAGCAGCCAAAAATGAACTAGCAGGTTGGAATACCAGAAAGATTCCGCAACAGGAAATTTTAGTCTCAGGAAAGCAGAAATAGACTATGTCAATAAATTTTTGATAGTATCAACTTGTTTTTTGTCCATCCTCCCACTCCACTCCTTCCTCCACCGACAATCGAAAGGAAGTATAATCTTTCATTAAATACCTAAATTAAATTTGATAAGGAACCTAAAGATAAACAAGCAACTTGAGTAATATCTATACATAGCAGCATAATTTTATGGGACTATTTAAGAATATAAACCAGCATAGCAGATAAAGTTGCTTATAGAAATAGCCTGTCTTATAACAAGCAAAAACATGTAGATCTATAACTATAACCTTTTAAAAATGTGGACTTTTGGATCAATACATGTCACTTCAATTCAATACCATATACCTAACAGCCCTGTAAAGCTAGTGAGCTAAGAGTCACCTGCTAATAAAATTACCAATATTTGACAAAAATATTTTCATGTATAATGAGAATGTTCTCACTGGTCCCCACTCTCACTTCCTGTACCATATTTTAAATCAGTGGGAACTTTTTTGGCAGGCATGTCACAAGCTAACCTGGAAGTGCCACTCTGACTCCCTTCCCCTGCCCAATCTGTTGCTGTGCTGCCTGTCCCCTCACCAGTCTGCCAGGTGCCAACTGTGGTAGACAACTATGCAAACAGCATCTCTGTGAATTTCTTGGAAAACTACAACAAAATAAACTGTTCCCAGGTAAAATCTAAGTTGCCAAAGAGAAGACAACATTTTTTCTTTTAAGATAATCATGCTGACAGCTTAAGGTATTAAGAAATGCACATATGTGTAAAAGTGACATTTTTCATGTTCCATTTTCATTAGTAAAAAAACCGCCACACAAAACAGTCTTTTTACAGCGTTTACAGCCTCTACAGTCTGCCTTTTCAGTGAGATTGTGGCACTGCAAATGTTAATTTGAGTGAACAGATACTGGTGACTTCCAGGGTCCCTGCCACACAAAGTATTGCGTGAGCCTGGAGCAGCATTGCAAAGTATTCAGGCAAGGTTCCCTTGAAGCGCTAATCTGGAATCAGTGAAAAAAAATCAGTCAAATGAGGTATTTCAAAACAAAACATTTCAGGCTTAATGATCAAGTCTCCCAGAAACAGCCTCATTTATATGGATGACTTCTCAAATCTGAGTTGGCATGAAGGACATTGAAGTGCACTGGTATGACATTGCTGACCTATCCATGACAACTGATTTTTAAAGCCAAAGAACGCTGTTATTTCAATATGCTTATGCCAGTGATTCTCAACAAGTGTGCTGCAAGCTGCTTCTAAGGGTGCCATGGGTGCTGTACAACACTAGCACTGTTAGGTGTGGAAGCATCTACACAGAATCCAAACAATAAACCCAGATATTTTAAAAATACTGACCTGCTGTGATTTTTCTGAGTAGTTTGCAAAAGAAGAATTGCTCTGTTGTAGTCAAAAACTAAGTGAAAGCTATGAGCTAGCATGTTCTGAGGGGGTCCCTTGGGTCTATAAAAGGTTGAGAACCACTACCTTAAGGATATCAGCTTAGCAAACTGACCATCATTTACTCAAGCTATCACTTAAGTATATTCATCTGAACAATAAACAATTCAGGCCAGAACCTAGAAACTAAGATATGGTAAAGATCCTTCAGCACACTGTTTATGCTAAATTTCATCAAGTCAAAATCCATCAAGTCAAAATTTCTTAATTAAGAAGGATGGAATGAAAATATTTAATGGATCAACATGCAGGGTGTAAATAAGCAGTTTATTTATATCAGCTCTTATTAATGGCCCGTCATTCTGTTTTCACGAATTTCTGTGAAACCAAAGTATCAAAATATCTGGAAGTACATAAAGCTAAAAAACTATGAAACTGTCAGGTAACCTACGTTCTTTGGCTGTTGATTTACTTTTTTGTCTTCTAGGTCCTTGAATTTTGACCGATATGGGACCATTTTTTCTTGAAGTTCTGGTGTACAAAGTTCATACACATCCAACATAAGAGGAAATTTAACATCCTAGGAACAAGAAAAGAAAAATCAGGCTATTTACTTAATCTAATATTCTCCATGTAATTTTTTTTGTAGAAAGGCAAATCTGTGTAACTTTAAAATGCAAGCAAGTCATATGCTGATGCATCTGTCTTGATTCATTTGAAACAAATTAAGACCTCTAGGACAGGTTACAGAAATGTAAGCAATTGACTGATTAGTTCTCTGCTAAAAGACCATAAATATTGTGTGAACAGTGCCTCTAAAACAGAATAATCTATAAACTACAATACTTATATCAACTAAATACATCTGAGGACAAACTTTCCCATTGCGATTGTTTTTTTTCATCCTGTATCTAAGCAGACAACCATGTCTGTTTCAATAAGCTGTCAATTGGAAACTTATGCCCACCTATTGCTATTCTTATTGCTTATACATATTTGTGGCATATTGTGACTGAATTAAATATTATGTTGCAACTAGTTGCGGCAGAAATAAAGAATAAAAACATGTATAACCACCTCATGTATACATGAATTGTCTAATATGGTGATTCTCCACCAGGGTATTGTGGCACCCTGGGGTGCCCTGAGCTCCTTTCCAGGGTGCCACAGGTGGGTGGCCAAGCAACGTTAGCACTGTCAGGAGTGCAACATGATTAACAGGATGAACCCAGAGATTTGAAATAGGAATATATGGCATGGATAACATTTAGCCTTGATGGGGTCTTTCTGAGTTCTTTGGAAAAGAAGAATTGCTCTAGTATTTTTCTGTAGTCAAAAAAATCAAGTGCAATTTAGGAGCTGGTATTTTCATGGGGTGCCTCAAGGCTAAAAGGTTTAAGAACCAGTGATCTAATGCATCCCAAACAAGCTAAGCACACAGACTTATTATCGCCCTCCACAGCCATCACTGGGGTAAGTCCATACACTCATGCCTGTTTCATTGTTTCAGGCTCACTGAAACAAGAAATACCATATATGCATTTCACAACTTACATTCAGATCTTTCCTCCAGTTCTCACCAAACCTGTCTTACTGCACATAACCTCCAGATGGGGGGGCAAGAGTGAAATTACTCCTCCCCCTGCCCATTTTCTGCTTTTTGTGGGTTATGGAAGAGGGAGAGAAAGCTAGTTTAGGGCTTGGCAGACTAATACAATTCTAAGATCCTTCAAATATGCAAGTCTTTAAGATGATTATACCTCAGGTCATTCTCCTTCTTCCTCCCTCAAGTTGCATTCAGTTTACATATACGCTCCTCCATTTGTTCTGCATACATTTTCATAAACATGGACCACACAAGACTTTCTTGTGTTATATATTTGATTCCTTCCTAGCCTGACAGTCAACAAGTGATCTTGGAGGACTGCTACCTGAACACTAGAAAGTGGAACTGCTGGTCAAACAATCTCCCTGCAGCCATACGGCACACCCTCAGTGCACATGCCAAAGCCTGGAAATTAGACAGTGCATTTGGCACAGAGCATCCTTGAGTATACACCACAAACTTCTCCACAAACTAAGGCCACACTACCCCAACTACACAGCCTCACTCTGGGTTTTGGCATGCCCAGAAACACCAAGTGTGAAATAAGAGCGCTTTCTCCTGTCAAGATAGTTCCAAAAAGGCAAACGCAACCCCTTTAACAAGAGGTAAAAGCAGTATCAATACACTGAAAACTCAATTTTAAAGAAAACAGCGTTTGATTTCGTCTTGTGATAGCATTAGTAAAGTAAAAAAACATTTCTTTATTCAAAGATATTCTGTATTTCTGTTTTACTATCTGCATTTAGAAGCAAACTGATTTTCTTCAAGTGTTCATGAACTGGAACATGCTGATCACTAGATGCATGGAAACGCTAAAATTTGACATACTGATAAAGGCTCCTACTGACCTTGAGAACTTTGGCATTCACAGATTCTTTCTCTTTGTAAAAAAATCGAACCATCTGAATAGTCAGGTAGGCAGGCAGGCGACTGATCTTGGACTAAACAAGAAAATATTAAGATGAATTATTATTTCAAATTTTTACAGAGAAAATAGCATCAAACTTGGCACCATCTTAGACTACAAGTTCTTCTCGGCAAGGGCTGGATAATCCAATGGGTTTGTACAGCACCTAGCTCAGTGAGGACCCACTCTGAAAGCTGTGGTAAAATAAAATCATTCTAAGGTTTAACGTCTTCATTCTACTAGAGGCACACAAGGCCATTTTGCTCAGCATGCCACAGTCAACCCTGGCTCTGGGTAGCTGCTGCTGGCGACAGAGCCCAGGCTGCTCCCAGCAGGGCTTGCAGCATCCCAGGCTCTCAGCTGGCAGCAGCTACCCGGACCTGGGGTCAGCTACAGCTGCGAGGCTGCAAACAGCTGTGCCAGGCTCTGGAGCCTTGGCATCAGCTCTACTGGTGCGTGCACCCACAAAGGCAGTGGGGGAAGGGCCTGAGGCAGCACAACCCCGGTCTCCGCCCCACTCCTGGCACAGAGCTGGTAACTGAGTCCCAGAGCCCAGCACAGCTGTTTGTATCCAGCCTGGGCTCTGGGCAGCTGCAGCAAGCAGACTGCAAACAGCTGCGCTGGGCTCCACAGCTCCAGCATCAGCTACACACTGGCGGTGACTGCGCACAGTATCAGTGTTTTGGGCCATAAGGTTCTTGTCAACAAGATGAAGCTAACAAGATTATAAAAATAGCAAGATAATAGTACTACTCACAGATTTGATGTAGAGAGCATTTCTCTGAAGGGTTGGAGAGAGTTTGGTGATTTCCTCTTGAAGACGCTGTAAAAGATGTTAGGAATAATATATGTGGATGAATTACAATACACAGAGGCAGCACAGGAAAAGACAAAGCATCTGCATATAATACATGGCTATTGCCCTCACTCTTCCTATGTCCATCTTCTTCCTGTTGCTATCATTTTTCTGTTATACATGTATTTAGAACCTAGGTTCCTCAGGATAGGGACTATATCCATGTATTTGCTCAGTACCAGTACAGTATCTTGAAAACCAACAAATTTTCTTAACTTCTTTTCCTCTAGAAAATGGCATGGCTATAAGCTAGTTTTACATTGTCACATTTTGGCTATAAATAATTCAAACTTGAAAATACAAGAATTAAGTTAAAATTAATATTCTAAGTGTAATTCATAGAAAAGCATAGATCAGGGCCCTCAGCTAAGTAGCAAGATTCTCATTCTAAGATGTACATTAATAGACCAGAAGTAGCATGGCAGCCAAGGCTAATTAGCAAGAGCTACTTGAGGTTGACCAATCAGTACCCACCCAGGTTCTTAAATGTTCTGAACCCACCTTCAGTGTTAAAGCTCACCTAAAAATCATGAAACTTAAACATATCAGCAAAACTACAGCATTATTAATAATGTTAAATGTAAGAATAAAGCAATACACGCATTAAAATTTGAGGTCAAATCCAAAACTAACTCCATTCCCACATTGAAACTCATGTCATCAACTACCAAAAATTAAACTTAAACTATACAATATTCTAAGGAGGTAGCTCTTGCTTGGTTTTAAATCCAGATGGAAGTCAACCAAATTTGTAATCTGGCACTAGTTGTATAACACAGAAACGATGTTATCTGATGTCTGAAGCATAGCCTACAAGCTTATAATAAAGCATTGATTGTTGAATTCAATTCTTGTTTGGTGGCTGATGACCATTAAAGAGAAACATTTAACAAGAAAGTTCTGTTTTTCACCAGAAGTGATAAAGTGACAAAGCTGTCAGTCTAAGTTTTCTCTGGAACTATAGAACCCACCTGAATAGGGCCAACCAGAGGGCTGTTTAGATCTAGGAAACCTGCTATCTGGTTCCTTCCCCCGTGTTGATTTAACAGTTCAAGCCACTATGTGCGTGGCTACACTGATATCCACATCCTAAAAATAAAAATGCTAAAAAGACCAGAATATCTCCAAGCCCCAAACAGAAATCTCTTCTTGTTTGTACTAGCTATGAGAAAGGAATTACAAACTCCTTAGCTTCCAGTCTTTTACGCAGCTATAAAACAGAATCTGGACCAGCAGTCCACGAGACAGGCAATATCTTAATGGCACCACACCTCTCTCTAAGGGGCCTTCTTCAAAGTACAAGAAAAGACTGGCCAAAGGCCTGGTTACTGGTGTTGCAGCTTCTCTCCCCAAACTTGAGGGGAGGTCAGACTTTCTTCACATTTCTTGAGTTAGACATCTGTCTAGCAAGCCTCAGTTACCCAGCCTTGCAACACCTCTTTCCCAAGCCTTCAGTTAAAGCAGACAAAAGGCTCATATTAGCAGCATGCAATGTGACCCAATCAAACAGGAATTGGGTTGCCATTATCAACAATCAATCAGTTTGGGGAAAGAAGTCTTGCTAAAATCTACAATTTTTAAACACCACAAATGTCTGCATAATGCAGTGGGCCTGTCTCACCAGCTTTCCAAAAATATCAAATCCAGACAGACTGTTTTTAGTAAACTGACTTGGTATATTTGGGAGAAAAGTATTAGAGTGGTGTTCTGTCATAGTTTCATAGTTGGCAGGGTCAGAAGGGACCTGAGTAGATGATCAAGTCCGACTCCCTGCCATGGCAGGAAAGAGTAATGGGGTCAAACAACCCCAGCAAGGTGTTCTAGCCTCCTCTTAAAGACCCCCAAGGGTAGAAGCCAGCACCACTTCTCTCAGAAGTTGGTTCCAGATCCTAGCTGCCCTGACAGTGAAGTAGCACTTCCTGATATCTAGTCTGAGTCTACCCTCTGGCAGCTTGTGACCATTATTTCTAGTCACTCCTGGAGGTGCTCAGGGAAAACAGGGACTCCCCCAATGCCTGCTGGTCCCCTCTGACTAGTTTGTGAATGGCCACTAGATTTCTTCTCAGCCTTCTCTTGCGGAGGCTGAACAGGTTCAGGTCCCTTGGCCTCTCCTCATACGGCCTGCTCTGCTGGCTCCTGATCACGCGAGTGGCCCTCCTCTGGACCTGCTCCAAGTAGTCCACATCCCTCCTGAAGTGCGGCGCCCAGAACTGGACAAAGTACTCCAACTGCAGCCTGACCAGTGTTGCATAGAGGGGGAGAAGCACCTCTTTTGACCTGCTTGAGATGCATCTATGGATGCATGACAAGGTGTGGTTGGCCTTCCTGACCATGTCTCTGCACTGTCGGCCCATGTTCATTTTGCCATCAATAATGACCCCAAGATCCTTCTTGTCAGTGCATAGGCAGAAAAGGGAGTCAGGAACCCATCCTGTTCTCATCCGCCCACCCTGGTAACCTGTCTAGGTCCAATTGTAGCCTATTCCTCCTTTCTAGCATGCCCACTTCCCCCCACGTCCTAGTCTCATCTGCAAATCTGAACAGGGTGCTTTTCACTCCCTCGTCCAAGTTGCTGATGATGTTGAACAGTGCGGGTCCAAGGACCAAGCCCTGTAGAAAACCCCACTGTCCACATCCCTCCAGGTCAAATAAAACCTGTCCACCACCCTCTGGGTGCAACCTTCCAGCCAGTTCGTGACCCAATTGACTAGTTTTTTAATGAGAATGGGGTGAGAGACAGTGTCAAAGGCCTTCCTTCCTAAAGTCCAGAAATACTATGTCCACAGCTACACTTGCATCTAAGGATTTTGTTACCTGGTCATAGAAGGCCACCAGGTTGGTCAGACAGGACCTGCCTCTAATGAACCCCTATGACCAAAGTAAAAATATCTACACACAAAAATCTTATAAAAATAGCTCGCTTTAAAAAAAAAAAA
>JAGPOW010000261.1:80752446-80801178 GCA_030014935.1 Caiman crocodilus | reverse complement strand
AGGGCAGGCTCTTTTTTCCCGGGCGCCACCAGGGGTAACTAGGACCAATGGTCACAAGTTACTGGGGAGCAGGTTTAGGTTGGACATTAGGAGGCACTACTTCACAGTTAGGGTGCTTAGGATGTGGAACCGGCTTCCCGGGGAAGTTGTTCTTGCTCCTACCTTGGGCATCTTTAAGAGTAGATTGGATAGGTACTTGGCTGGGGTCTTGTGACCCTGGCACTTGTTCCTGCCACTGGCGGAGGGTCAGACTAGACGGCCTGCTCTAGGCCCCTTCTGACCCTAGATACTATGAAGGAGCTGTTTGCACTGCTTGTCCCAGCATGGCAGTGTCTTCTATAGTCTCTAGTTTCACAGAGTTTGGCTATTTCAATTAGGCAGTATGTAGGTGTATTGTAGCCTTGATCAGGGTTGGTTTGTGATGGATCCTTTAACACAGTGCTTCTCAACGTGGCGGTCTGCGGACCGGTGCCAATCCACAAGCCACCGGTCGACGGTCCGCAGCAAGTTGCCAGGAAAGAAAAAAATATATCTTCAGAAGCATAAGCATAATGTCATAGCGCCACAGTTCGTACATTCCAACACTCCAGGTGACGTCACGTCATGCGAGGTGAGGAAACAGAAAGCAACAGCTGGTCGCGTATGTGTAGCACTGTTACACGCAGTTGCTGCCACCGGCTGAACCGGGCACCAGTCCCTGGCCCACTGGAAAAAAAATTGCCAGTCCGCCACATCGGATAGTTTGAGAAGCACTGCTTTCAAGGGACTGGAGAGCTAGTCTGTATAGCACAAAACTTGGAGAGGTTTCCTTTGGCATCTCTAAACCACTACTGGTCGCAACTGTGGAAAATGGTTAGGGGATATTGCACTCCAGATCCATCTGGCTCAAGGTTCTCCCTTTGGCATCCACTTTTATGTTCAGAGACAGGATTCTGGCCTAGATGGATGGCAATTCTTAAGTTCTTAACTTGTGTCCATTATTCTTGTAGGCCACAGGAAGGCACTGAGGTACATTTTCAGCCCTAAGTTAAAAAGCCATTATCATATGGATATACATTGTAAAATTATTGGTCATACATGGTATAGAGCAGGGGTTCTCAAACTGTTTCTGCCTGAGGAAGGGCCCGGCTCCCCAGTCCTGCCCATATATCCTCGGGTGCAGTGGATGGGGAGCCCTGGGGCCTCAATAACTGGGGCGGCAGCAGCACGGAACCTTGCCCACATGCAAGATGAAGGCTGTAGGGCTGGGCAGGGCATGGGTCCGCCACTTCCTTGGGACTCACCTCAGCCCCAGGGGGCGAAGACAGCTCCTCCCTGTACTGGGTTGGGCCAGGCAGACCCCCTGAAACATGCTCACAGCCTCCCAAGGATCTGCAGACCCACCTCCCTTCCCCATTTGAGAACCATTGGTGCAGACAATACTCTAAAGCCAGAATGGCTACTCTGCTTTAAGTACCATGCACATCTTCTCCTTTTGATTAAGGACAAAGAAATGAAATTGTTCAAAATGTAGAAAGAAACTTTCCCAGTCTAGGGACTTCCTTTTTATTTTTCTCTTTACCCTCTGCCCCTCCTTTTTTAAGCATTCTATCTGTGTGCTGTCCATCCCAGTAATTTGAAAACTAGTTGGTTTTTTTTTTGGTTTTTTTTTATAAATTAGGGGGAAAAATGCTTCTAATAAAGTATTAAGAATATATTTGTTTTCCCCTGCAAATGTAGAACAGCCAATATATAATTCTTTGTCTAGGGTTAGAAGCCTAGGGTTAATATAGCAAGAGTGATAGGTCTAACTTCAGGTGCATCAGAACCACTATTTTTGTTAGCTAATGCCTACAAACATTATGCTTGGTTCAAACCAAAAGTGCCATTAGCTTAAGTGAGCTACAAATTAACCCCCAGATTTATCACTGCCTCAAGTTATGTTGTCAATAGCTATTTCAAAGATACTATAAGCACTAAGTAAACAAACCGCAGTTAAGATCCACTTTTAAATAAGAATTAACAATGCACTGGAAAGTTCAGTTATTTAAAAGATTACAGGTATTTGAGGTTCAAAATATGCTTACAGCTGAGGCTAACTGTTCCTCTGTCATATCTTCTACAAAGACAGGTCGAGCTACTGGTTCCTCAGGCAGTGCATCTGCAGAACCTACCATTAATAAGGTCATCCCCTGTAAACACATCATGCATAGACAAGACACATTTAAGGGTATCCACAAAGCACCAAAAGGCAGTTATTTCTGTATAAAAGGCAACTGTCTACTTCTACAGAAAGTAGTAATTTCAGACAATTCCCACAGATACACTTAAGAACATTCTCTTGTGATGCTTGATTGATCTTGTGTTTCTAAATAAAATGCTAACTAAGAATCTACAGTTTAATTCTGTTTCTACTGAAGAAAGAAAGGAAGCGGAGTTCAATTTTTCTCCAATAATGTGTCATATTACGTGGAAAGTATGCAATTCTGCAACATTCATCTTCGTCAAAAATACCCCTTTGGCCTAGCATGCCAGCCAGTAGACAAGATTTTTCCAAGCAGTTAGCTTTAACTAATGGTTCTGCTATGAGCAGGCGGGGTTGGACTAGAATGCCTCCTGAGATCCCTTCCAACCCTAATTTTCTGTGATTCTATGAACATTAGACTCCTAATATGATTAAAAATTAACAAGCCACAGAATATCTTCAATGAAACCTTTTCAAATTCCCTTAATTTTTGGCCTTTCAGAGTCAATTTTATTCACATTTCAGTATGGGAAAACTACTTGGCCTTTCTTTTCTTTGTTTTTCAAGATACTTTGGGTTTCAAGCAATTAGTTAATCAGTGCTGCTGTACTTAGATTTAATTGGATAAAAAGTTCACTGGAATTTTCGTATTTAAAACAGCAGTAAGCTTCCTCTTCCTTTCACATGCATTTTGGGGAGTGCTTAAGATAAATCTTGCATAACTTTGGAGGTCTGTGCATTTACACAGTATAGGAATCTTAGAAAAGGTAATAAACAGTTATCAACGATGACCAACATTTTAGAGGTGGACACAGTAAGGGCAAAAAACCCCCTCACAGATGCTATGACCCTGGGACAGCATGAGCAGAATGGCCATCCTATACTCTTGGTATTTCCCAACCACTCCCCCACCCTTTAATGAATCTAGCTGCAGGTTCTGAAAAATATGAAAAGACAGAGTATATCCCAAAATTAGCAAACAAAATACCCAGAAGCTTCCTGTACACAGTATAAATTCCCTAAAATCCTACTCAACGTTGTTATCAATTAATGAAACAAGGCTACCAGTATACGGTATGTAGCACTGGATCAGAATTCTACCTATCGAAGTATTTATAGGGCCTTCATTCACAGCAGCATTCAAGTGCCTTCATCACAGCAGCTACAATCAACTGCCAAAACTCACTAATAAAAGCCTGGTGCAAGTTTCTACCAAGAAGGGTCAAGCAACTTCACTGTCAGCTCTCATAAAGAATTTTTCCTCACCAGACTGCTGCTGAACAAGAGAGGGAAAATTCCAATAGAAAGTAAACCATTTGGAAAAACTTACAAAGAATGTCTGCGCTGCCTATTTGGTCAGAATACTGGACAAGCAACATGGATTCATTCAGTAATTGTGTCATGCTGCAGGAAAGGGGGCAAACAACTAACTGAACAAGTCAGTTAAAAAGGAACATGCCTAATATATACCATGAGGACACCGCAATTTTACCACATGTGGTTCTTCTAAAATCTCAATAGATAGTAAAACTTAACATGCTAATGGCACGTTTTCTATTTAAACAATTATGTTCCAAAATTGAGTGTACCCTACAGAGTACCAAAGGCTTTTGAAGTTATGAAACAGTCAGGACAGTTTTAAATGCACTTCTCCAGTAGTCTCTTTTTCCTCCCAAAGGCTGCCTTTTTCCCCCCTAAAAGACCAAATCTATCACCCCATTGAACAGAAATTACAAGCTACTTAATTGAAAACCATCACTAATTCAATCATTCAGGAATTTACCAGTCTGGAAGTAAAACCAGTAGTATTTTAATCAATTTCAATACTTACATTCTTTATTTTGATGTTGCCCCATTCTTCATCCTATGATTGAAGGGAAGAGAACAATTGTAAATGTCACTATCTTATGGCAAAAGACTTGAAAGGCAAATTGATATTTTCACCAAGTCTTTTTTTCTGAATAGCACATTAAGTTTCCATTATAGTAAAATATTAACTAATCTGATTGTTTTGCATGCTGTATCAAACTAATAAGCAACAAGGTACTTTTCATTTCTAGAAGACTCTTTCCATTTACAGCTGCACTACTATTGGTCAGATTAAAACATCTCTTTTAGAAGAAAAAGAAAGGTAAGCTGCCCAAATTCAGTCATATTGGTATGACAAGTGTCTGGCACAGAAATGCGTCATCTCTTCAGGATTGTTTTCATTGGCCTGCAATACAAGAGCACAAGCTAAAGTTCTTTAACAAGCTGTGCAGCATTCTGTTCAAACTGCTCATTTCTTAGAAAAATAAGAAAAAATATTGGAGATCAAGATGGTACAAAGAAGTTGAACAATTTACCACTAGTTTATCTCTTTCAATAGCAATCATCATGGACATTGCAAGAAGTTTTCCTAGTAACAAGCAACTACAATACAAAGCAATATAAAGCTTAATGTTTTCAACTAAGGCAACCCTCATTTAATGCTGTTTCACTATAACGCTAATTTTAAATTGATACCTGATTTCACTTAGCAAGCTTTTTTATAATGCTCACTGTCACCATCTTGGGTAATTAAAAACAATTGCGGTCACCATCTTGGGTTGTCAAATACTTTCAGTTTTGCTTAATACTTGTTTTTTCAGGAACCAATTAAGAGCTGTAAGTGGGGGTTGCCTGTATTCAGAAACACCGCTAACCATTTTTTTTAATACTGTTAATGTTGATTACACATTACATGGGAACAAAAGTTTGAGAAATTAATACAGAAAAGTTATGATATCTACCTTCAGAGTTCCTCCTTTCAACATAACTTTTTGTCTGGCTGGCTGAACTCCAGTCAATGCAAAAAGCTGTGCCTTGAATACCATTGGAGGTTCATCAGTATTCAACTCTACGCCATCGAATTTCTCTTTTCCCCATTTTACATTAACTGCAAAGATAAAATAATACAGAATTAGATAATTTTCTGTTCAATTAACTTTAGATAATTTAAAACTTCATTTTATTCAAGACCTTGAATCATGTCAATAAATTCAGTTTCAGCTTGATTATCCATATAAAATTATTCAAGATACTTCTTTACTACTCACAATCCCAGCCTCAATACATTACTTCAGGAAACTATAAAATAGAATTCTGTTAGGCAAATGCAAATTCTGTTTCCAAAAGCATCACATACATTCAGAATCCACTCGTCAGCAATGAATGCAAGTTTCAGAATAAGACCAACAACACTGTTTCTGTCATCAATTGTTATATGCAGAAACTGGAAGTTATTTCCATCAATCTACTGACCTGGAAGAGCATGACTACAATTGATCGTGTTTCCAGATGTCTGCTATCATAAAATACAGATCCTCAACATAATTGCTACAGACTAATTTAGCCTAGATTTTACTACAAAATGAGGAACAAATACAGCTCTCCAAAGTGAGCTACAGTAGGAGCTATCATGGGTACCTGGTGTTAGATTGCCTAGTGCACACTGGCTGTGCTCTGCTATTTGCTATCCTGAGATGAAGGAAGCAGACACACAATTGGTGCACAGGTTAATTTATACAAACACAGTTGTATTATGTCACTTTCTGAAAAATAACTTTACTTAAGAACAAAATGACTTACGCCTGTATAAAGCTGCTGTGTCTTGAACGTCCACTCCACCTTTATTAGAGTGGAAAGCTAAACTTAAACAAGTTGTATGCCTGCACCCTAAAACTTCAAGGAATGCACAGATGATAGACCTTCCTCCCAAAAAGAGAGAGACAGGTAGTTAACCTGTACACTTAAAAAAAAGCCCAAAGTTTCTACTTAACAGTTATAATTCTTTTGGCTGCAGAGATTATTTTACATCTAGTCATATGATAAATTTGTCAACTGCATATTCAGACAAATTGCTGCAGGTAGAACCACAAAAAAAAACAAACAGCGGACATGCCGTTCCTTCTTAATGGAACGTGAATTTTATAATTCTATCACTGATAACTGCTTTAGTTCAGACGGGCTTTCCATCTTCTAAGCCATGTGCGCTAGCCGTGGCTATGTCCTGCACAGACCCTACCACATGCACTGTGTGGATGCTCCCCACTCGCCCACTGGTGCAACACATTGCCTCATGGACACCTCCCTACTGCTGCATAGCATGACTGCATTCCCCACTCCTAACCCTAGGTGTGGCCTCAGACTCACCCTCAGCTCCTGTAGCTGAGAGATTGCTCCACCCCACAGGGCAGAAAGCAGCATCCATAAGGGGAGAAGTCTGGAGAGACTAGTTGTTATTGCAGCTAAAGGAGTGGGGACAGTCGGGGAGTCAATCAGGTGTGAGCCCACAGGGTGAGTCTTCCCAAGTGACATGTGGTTCAGACTGCCAGTTGGGCAGCCCTGTGATATATTAATCATTTCCTGAATGCGCTGTGTGGATATAAGTGCTGGACATTTATCTATTATAAGCAATAGTCCCCTTGGCAGTAAAGCTGGAAGAAACCATTCATAAAATACAACTAGAACAAAGTCAAGATATTATTGACCTAGGGCAGAAGAAAGCTTCCAGGGTAAATAGCCTGGTTTCACAACAGCTGTACATCTTCAAACTGGTGCAACAACTTTTAAGACTATTCAGATTGTTACAACATCATTAAAAAGAGTGCAAAGCAAAGCAAACGTGTTTTCAGAAGTGCATGATTCCTGGCACACAACTAGTCCTCTGCTATTGCCTGACCAGAGAAGGCAACACTGGTGACTTGGGACTTTTACACCTCTCTGCCACCCATTGGCTCAGGGCAGAGGAACACATAACGATCACAGAGGTAGCCTTAAACTACTGGCTTATTCACTGATCTGAAACCAGTCGTGTAAGAAAAGAATGTACTTATTTTTTTTTCTGTATAAAAACACGGTAACTCGTCAGGCCATCGCATCTTTTAAAAAACTTTGCGACCTCTTAGCTTCAGCCCTAACCGGGCTATGACTGCTCCCCGGGGGCTGGCTAGGGCACGCGATCTTCCCACGCTACCTTTCCGCCAGTTACTCGTTTGGCGGGAGAGGCACGATCCGGCCTCGGTCGGGAGCTGGCTTGGAGAACGAGCTCTGGGGCCCGGCGGCTTCTTGAAGCCTTTCGATGATCTGCCGCGCGGAGAGCCCTGCGGCACAGCGGCGGGGCTCGGCCTCACCCCCGCCCTAACCGCCGGTCGCCCTGGCCCGGCCCAGCCCAGCCCAGCGCCGGCGCGCGGCTCACCTGAGAAGAGCGGCATGGCGGCCGGAGAACGGCCCCGAGGCAGCGCGAAATCAGCAAAGGGCGGGCGGCAGCTTCGGCACGTCCCAGCCTCAGGGTCTCATTCAAGCCGGCCCCTCACGATGACGCTGCAAGCGGGGCCCAGACGCCGGAAGCGGGGCAGGGTAGGGCAGGGCTGCATGCCCCGGAAGGGGCGGGGCCTGATGACCGTGTGGCCGCGCACGCGCACGCCGGACGTACTACACAGTCCAGACTCCCGGACTCGACCCGGCAGCCACCGCGCTCGCTCACGCGCACACACCCGGAACCCCGCCCCATCCTGCGCACGCGCTCTCCAGAACCCCGCGTTCTGATATTCTCCCCGCGATTCTTTCCAGAGTCTCGCACTCTTCGTCCGGTGCGCTGGTTCGGCTCAGCCCTGCCCCAGGCCAGCGCGCTACGGCTGAAGGCGCAGGGGCCGCCGGAAAGCACAGCCCTGGGGCGACCCCAGCAGGTGCCGCGCAGGCTTTGGGGCAGGGACCGGAGTTCCTCTGGGTGGTCAGCGCTGAAGGCGGGAGCTGTGCCCGGGCCGCACGCTTCAAATCTGGCAAGGAAACAGTGAGCACCGAAACAGCCATGCCTGGGTCCAATACAATTTTAAACCTGGACGGTAGCTGCTGCTCGGTCCAGGGACTCGTTCCTATAGCTCCAGATTCGTCTGAACCCAGCGCATCTGTAGCCCGAGCTTTCAGCAGCTGCAGCACCCTTCAGCAAATGCAAACCTTGAAAATACATTCAGCTTTAAAGGGAGAAAAATGTGGGAAACTGGCTTCCCACTTACAGGCTATCAGAGCCCTGCTTGCCCCTGACACTTGGGGGTAGCAAATCAGGAGTGAGGGGCACTGGTGGATATTAAGATGTGGGTCCTGATACAAAAAGGTTGAGAAGTAAACCCCTAGGACCACCCAAGGTACATCAGCTACCTACACTTTACAGACAAACTAAAGTAAGTGAACCTTGTGTTGTTCTGGACTGCAGCCTCAACTCAGCACAGCTTCTAAGCAAGGCACCAAGGTGTGGAAAGTGCAGGCCCTTCTAAGCAGCTGATAACATGAACTCAGCTTTACGGAAGCTGCTGCTCTGCCACCCCAGTTCATTTGGTCCACGGCTTGGTGACATTTTTGTGCCAATTGTAAAAAAAACCAAAACCCACCAACAACCCCACACTCTGGACTTGGAAGGTGCTGGTGTGCCAAGAGAGCTGCAAAGGGACCCAATCCTTGTGGCAGTGCTTGCTGTGGTGTGTACAGCTGCTGCCAGCAATGAGCTGGGCTGGGGCTCTAGACATGGGTGCAGCCATTTGCCCCTGCCACCCACCCTAGAACCCAGGTTCCTCATCACAGGCAGCTGCAAACCTGCACCTTGGCCCACCTCCCTGCTGGCAGGATCTGCACATGCAACTTGGGGAGCATAGCAGAGAAGAGGCTAGGACTCCACTGTCCCTGGCACCCTCCTCACTTTTCCTAGAAGCACCTGCTACCACTGCTGGCTATAGAGCTAGCCCAGGGCTCCTGACCCCAGTGCACCTGCCACATACAACCAGGCTTTGTGCAGCTGCTGCCTGGCAGAGCTCAGGCTGCTCACAACAGGGTTTGCAGCTTCCCTACTGCCAATAGCCTAGGCTCCATTGCCAACAGCAGCTGCCCACAGCCCAGCCTCAACTTGCCGCAGCTCTGATGTGTGCTGGGGGTTTACCAACCCCTGAGTTTGTAAGGTACAAATCTACCTTGCAGTCTTCCTGACTTTACTTAACTGTTTTCTTGCTGAGAGCAGTTGGAAAGGAATAACCAAGCTGCGTACCTTGAGTGGTTTCTGGAGGACACATTTGTTTACCTCAAGTGGTTTCTGAATGTCCAAAAGCATCTATCCATGAGAAGTGATTCAGCCAAACACATTAAGTCCAGGGACTACCAAAAATCCCCAATGTCTGAGACAACCTGAAACCCAAATATGCACTCCTGCCTTCACACAATTTCTCAGTTCCTTCTTAGAAGAGTTGGAGTGGGAGGGGGTGTACACAGAAATCTGTTAAACAAAACATTTCAGCAACTGCCCATTCTCCAACAGAGAGGATGATTTTCTCATTTTCTTCCTGCTCTGCTACCCAACCTGCAGGAAGGCCTCTGCAAAACTGACCATGTGAAAAGCACCGGTTCCCTCCACCTTGTCTGCATTTCACCCACTTCTGGAAAAGGCTATTACTTGCGGGTCAGAAAAGAATATTACTTATGGGTCAGATTGATCCTGTGGTTCGAAGTCTGCTGCACTGCCCATCACAAGACCAGTGCATTTTAGGAAGCAAGTCCAGACTGCAGCAATCCAAGCTCATCTCCAACAGCCAGGCCCAGCTGCGCAAAAAGGCCCCAAATTCTACAGTAGGTTATGGCTTCCAACTTCCAGTGGCCTAGCAATAGCTGAGCTGGCCAGAAAGAGAGGCCCAACAGGGCTTGTTTGACACCCCTGCTACAGACCAACTTATCAGAGATGCATAAGCTTTCATAATTAAGAGTTCACTTCATCACATGCTACAAAGAGACATGCATAGAGCAGGCTATCAAATAGAAAGCTGTTTGACTACCAAGACAAGAAAGGAGAGGAGCAAACAAATAATAAACACAGAAGTACATAAAGGTCCAGGTAATGGGGTAAGAATTCAGAGTCCCTGTTTAGACCATACTTAACACAAACCAGTCTGTACATGGCTCTTGTTCTGCAGTTTTGAATTCAAAGTTGGCTTTTAAAGTTCCACTGTTTAAAAATAGCTACTCTCAGGTCAGTGATGAACATCCAGGAAAGGTTTCTGCCACACTTTGTGGGGCTTTTTTTTTTTTCAACTTGATGTCAGGTTGGCGTCCCTTCATTCTTTTACACAAGGATTGTCCTGTCCATCCAATGTAGACAACAGAAGGACATTGTGAACAGGTGAGACCACTATACAATGTTGGTAGAGTTGCAGGTAAATGAACCACAGACATTATATAATCCATGTTATTTGGTCAAGTGAGGATGTGATCTGTGTTGAGGGGGCACAGCTTGCATCTGGGTCTGTTGCGAGTCCTGGTGCTTCAGTGAAAATAGGAATTAAGTAGCCTACTGCTTGAGAAATTACACTTGATACTGGGGGGCTGGTCTGCTTGCTCCCCATGGCTACCTTGAGATGGCCATTTTCCAGAAGAGGGTGGTGATTGCTAATGTGTCTAAAATATTCTAGTTGCAGGAATATGGGTTACAATGAGAGGGATTCTGTTGTCCTCATCTCAGAGCTGTCATTGAAGCAGGTTGGAGTGGGGTCCAAGTCTGGCTGTGTTGACTAGAGTAGATATGATTTAGGGATTGTATTGTAAACGTTTAAGAAGCCCTTTTCTAGATCCCCAAGGTGTGCATCCTAGTCAGTGGGATCTGATTCAGCTACAACATAGAGCCTGGCTGTACATAATGGATCTAGTAGTGTAATTAGGCTGAAAGCTGTTTGTGTGGAGGTAGCTATGGCAGTCTGTAGGTTTCTGATACAATGTGATACTAACCCAGCCATTGCAAATTTTCACCATGGTATGTACAAAATGGATTTGCTGGGTGGAGTATTCCAGAGTCAGTTTCATGGAAGATTGGACCTTGATGGAATTTCTAGGGAGATTCCTTCCCATATGTCCATAAAATGGGGATCTCACTGATGCGTTTTGAGTAGACCACAGAGATGAGGGCAGCAAAGGAGGCATGAACTTTTAATTCTGTTGTAAATACACTGGCATACCAGGGGGGGCAGTACAGCAGGCAGGGTCAAGGGCACATGCATGTCCATGGCAGTGCCATTTGTTTGTAGGTACAGGGAATCCCCAAACCTGAAATAGTATTCCTGACAGTGGTGCTGCTTGTTTCCAACACACTCTTCCACTTTGTCTTCACACACAACTGTTCTGTATGGCTCGTGATCCATCCTCCTAGGGGAGGCTAGCATATAGAGATGTGACTTCCATGACAGCCAACATGATATTTGCTAGATGCATATCAATGGAGCCTAGTTTCTTTAAAAATTCTGTTGTATCCTTCCTGCTAATGATGAAAGCTGTCTGAATGGGAGATGCAGAGAACACAAAGGAGGAGGGAGAAGAAAGAACAGAACAGAAAAAGCCATTTTAAAATATTCAAAACCCCACCCTTCTCCTGCAAATGGCCTGTCACACCACTGCAGAGTCCAGATGAAGATTCCTTGTCATCAGAATTATTTAGCTGGATTTGTTTTTTTTAAATGCTAGGGTTCCTGTACATATACACCACATCTACAGTAAGTAGATATCAACATAGAATCAAAGGATTAGACAGGACTCTTCAGGATCATTTAATCCAATCCCCTGTACAGATGCAGGATTTGCTAATTCCAAATATACGTTTATATAGCTTCCTCTTAATCTCCAATGAAAGAGATTCCACAACTGCTTTCTTCACACTAACCCACCCAAATTGTAACTTGTGTCTAGACTTTAATATTTAGGTGCAACATACCACAGACATACAAATTAATATAATTTTACTCTCGAGTCTCATTCTCTTCAAGCAAAAAGCAGCATTTAGGAAGGCATTTAAAATTTGTAGCACAGGTATATATTAACATTTCCAAAGTGTTTTAACATTCTATAAAGCATGTCCAGTGCTTCACATTCTTCTCCTATTCCATAAATCACTCATAGCATTTTGCTCTAAATCTTCTTCATACCATCAGGCTGCTACTATAAGTTATGGCATTGTTGCTGCAAAAAGGAATGGTGGAGCAGTTTGAGCCTCAGGTACAAAAATCAGTTCAATATAATCTAATGTGGGAAGCAAATGCAACCCATTAAAATAATCTGACCATAGGTTTGTGGAAGGAAAAAAATCCTTCAAGTCCCCTTCATAATTCACATATATTTAAAGTACAGTAAATCTAAATTTGAAACAATTTATTTTACTGTCTACCAATGAAGATCAAAGGGGGAGAGGCGAGGAGTTTGGAGTGGAAAGAAACACCTTAATTAAAAAATTTCAAATGCATTTCTCTGGGCTTAACCAATTATAGAAACAGATTAATCTAGTTTTGTGGATAAGTGAATTAAATTTATTTCAAATTAAACCAACATTACCATCCATTTATATTTCAGCTTTTCCCAATCCATCCGCTACCAGAGGTGGGCAATTACTTGCTGAGTTTTGGCAAGCCATCGAGGACCACATTACCAGCAGTCAGGGGCAGATAAATATTAATTTTCTAAAATTTTTAGGGGTCCTGCAGGCCAGATAGAATGGCCTGGCAGGCCACATGCGACCCAGGAGACACATTTTGCCCACCCCTGCCCTACCCTTTGTATCCTCCCATCCTCAACCATCATACCTTTGGAAGATGAATACCCTAGACTGTCACAAGTCATTTGCAAATGAGGTTAGTGCTATCAAGTCAATGGATGGTGCTATAGTTACAGAAGTCTGTAAAACAATAATTAATACAATTCACTCACAGGTTTGAAAATAATCTAATGTCTCTAACATAACCTCTTTAGTTGGATTTTCTAAATTGTATGATGGCCATTGATGACAGAATGATTGCACCTGTTATCTCCCCTTCCCCAAAACATAGGTGGCTATGTTAATCACATATTCACTACTGTTTTCAGGCCCTGGTCGACTACTGATTTGTTTCACCTGCAGTCACAGAACATGGTATGCATCACACATCCTTTTTTGAGGACAAGGGGGTTAAACATCAAGCATTTATTAATTTATGTAGCATAACAAAAAATTCTTCCGAGTCCCATAAGCACAGTTACAAATGCAAACTGTACCTTGTAAATAATTCAAACAAACACAACCATTTTAAACTAAAAGAAAAATGTAAACATTGCATGAATTATACATGTTTTGATGGATACTTGTATAATCCGTTACAAAATTTTCATACCAAATTTTTTGTGCGCTCACAAAACATGTAAACTTGAAGTCATGAGAAAACACCATGCCAGTCATTTTTAAAAGGGTCCTTCCATAAATTACTTTTATTTCTCATTAAATGAGCAGAGAGTCATTACCATATTAATAACAGATATGTTTATTATTACATATCCATCAGTGCGGCTTTCAATACCACTTGAAACATGCAAATCGTCCTGAGGACGAATCCGTTTTCCAGTGCTTATTTAATACACAACTGCAAAGCCATTATAAATTACTGAGGAGGTATTTGGTTAAAAAATAAAATAAAAATAAAACCATACTGCTCATACCATGAATGTATTCCTGCTACAAAGCAAGAGTTTGACGGCACTTATACTGTAATTCCTGAATTATCAGTGGAGTTTTTAAAGGGCCATATGTGTACTATTTTGTTGCTGTGTTGCACATTTTTGCCTACATTTTCTGCAGACCTCTTGCTTTTTAAATGAGAAATCTTTCTTTGTAACAGGAGTTTTCATTCAAAGATTATATTCAATTTAGGAAATGCATCTAGCATCTACAATACTTTAACCAATTAAAGTTCAGTAAAAACCACTGATGCATAATAAAATTGTTGAGATTCTACACTTATCGACATGGCAATAATACAATTATCTCAAATTAAGGCACTAAAAGGACAACGCAACACCCATTAAAAGTGTTCTACGAATAATTTACATTTCAAACAGTGCATACATTTCTTAAATGTTTGTTAACTTAATATATGTTATCACTTAAAATTGTAAAGGCAATACATTACGCAATTATAGAAATGAATGTACCCCAAAATATGCTTCCAAACTTGTTTTTTTTGTACTGTTAGTTTCTAATACTAAAATAATTCAGTATGGCTTGGCAAAAATGCATAGATTAAATGCAATCATCTGTTACCCTCCCCACCAGCCCTTTACAAACTTGCTGAATCAGTATTTTATAAAGCATAATGCAAAATATTTAACACTTTGATCTGTTCCATTACGGGTGATTAGCATTAAGGCTGTTAAGAACTCTGCAGTGAAGGCACTGAAGTTCAAGTGATTATACAGCTTCATTTTTAAACTTGATATGCAGTCTTTGAAAGCAGAAATTTCGAGTCAGAGAAATTTCAGTCCATCTCATTTTGAGATATTTTTCTTCTCTACTCAAGTTTATGTGCTTATTTTGATATAAATATCCCCTCCGCAGGGTATAGTTCTTTTTTTTTTGTTGATACAAGGAAAGCAAACTGCATTTTCTTATGATTGATAGGCATTTTTAGAAATCCAAAAAGGCAGCACCTTTTTCATACACCTAGCTAAGCTTTATTTGCTTTAACTTGCATTACATAGTAATAATTAATCTAATCTATCTTTAGGCAAACCCGCAATAAAACACCCTCAGCGTGCTTTCTGTGCTGAAGCAAGGAGGAGACAGTAACAGCAATCTTAACCCTGAAGCCTGTGATAGTTGTGTTGAAAGGAACAAACAGCCTCTCTGCACTGCTTGGTGTGTTTAAAAGAGTCCTGTTTTTCAGACTGCATTCCATGAAGTTTCATTAAGTACTGTACAGGTGGTTAGCTGAAATTAAGAAATACAATTAATGAAAAAATTGTATTAGATGCCTCTAATTAATGTTAACTAAAGAGATAACATGAATAAATAAGTACTTGTATTCCAAATAGCAACATTTAATAACTTAAATGTCTTATTATAATGCTATAAGCCCACTTAATCATTTGAAAAGTAAAAATGCATATAATTTGATATAAAATTAAAAGTGAATATTTTCTGGTAATTTTAGTCTGTGAAAATTAATTTCCATCATCATAAATTAAGCTAAGTGGTTATGAACAAGTGTCAGGCATTTCTATAACGTTTCAAAATCATACTGAGATGAAAAACAAGGTCAATACTACGTTAATGCAGTAGAACTGGCAACTTTGGAATTCGCAAGCTCCAATTCCACGTTAATTAGAAGAAAAGAACATCACAAGACTTATATAAAAGTACTGAATTGTAAACTACCAAAATGAACAGTGAACTTTGTCTGACATAACATAAAGCAGATGTGGGCAATTATTTTGAGCAGAGGGCCGCTTACCCAGTTTTAGTAGGCTGTCAAGGGCCATATGGGTAGTCCCGCCCCTTGATAGGTGCCCTGCCCCGGTCACCATCTTGGGACCAATGTCTTGGGACCAATGTCCCAGGGCCAGCACTGATGGGGCCCAAAGCGGGGCCCAGAGTGGCAGGGGTCTGTAGAGCTGGCCTGGGCTGCACCAGCATGGAGGGAGGAGATTACCCAGCTCCACAGATAGTACTACTACAGATAGTAAAGTTATCATGTAGTCCTAGTTTTTTATTTGAAAGTAATAATAGATTAAATGAGAAGTACTAAGTGAATTTATTTACAGAGTTACTCTTAGATCCCTATCTACACATTACACTTAAGAAGTAATTAAATTTCTTAGCAACTTGTTCAATCCATTAAAGATGTAATAAAACAAGGAACATGGTAAAACAAAAAATGTGGAATAACTTTATTGCTTGTTCTTATCACAGCATTAATTGAACAAGTGGCCATAGCAACTGGAAGCCCCATCAACTGACTACTCCCAGCCCCATCAGCTCCAGGGTCCAGAGCCACAGGAGCTTGCTATTTGCTGGTGAAGGGGGGGGAGACTGGGATTGCACTCCCAGCCTGGCAATAGGGCATGCTTGGATCTAACACTGTCCCACAACCATGTGTCCAGCCATATGTGAGACCCTTACTAGGGCCTGACACAACAAAGTGAAAAATTGGTGGAAGCTTCAGCAGACCTAGATTAGACCACACAAAAACATCTAGTCACACGTCTAAATTTACAGAATTGAAAAAATGCTTTATCTATCAAAGCACTTAAAGTGCTTGAAGGCCTGACTCGGCATCCACTAGGGAAACAAGATGGCTTTAGAGGGATGTGCTTGCATGTTTAGAAGTTAAGCACATGTTCCTGTATGTTACAAAACTACAGCAAGGTGGTGTTTCAACCCCTACAATTCAGTTGTACTACACTAATCTTTTAAGAACGTAGCAATTATCAGATACCAGGTAAACACTAAGAGTGCTATCATCTTTCCTCATCCTTTCCTCTACAGCTCAAAGTGAACAACAATTTTGCTTTTGAAGGGGCAAAGGGGAAGGGGGAGGAAAAAAGAGGGAGAACAGGGAACTGAGATAAGATTATTTTTGGAGTCTTAATATGCTCTTGGCCTCAAAAAGCATATGGAAGCAAGTTCTAACAAGTAAAAAAGAAAAACAAAACAAAACAAAGAACAACTCCCCCAAAGTGTGTCATTTTTCAATTCGAGCTGATAGTTCTGCATGCCTGTAGCAATTCTGTCACCCATCCCCCTGGACTCTTCTAGTAGTCTCACTATATAAGAGCATCCCAAGCAGTGGTTCTGCCCTATAAACATTTTCCCTCCCACAATATGCACTCAGCATTTATAGCATGTGGTAGTTAAAACAGAGTGTGTTTTAATTAATAGTGATTAAATAAAATAAAATATATTCATATTAATATTATGACGCAAGAAACTGAAATTTCTACAGACAGCTTTCTCTGCTGACCCTAAATAAATCTTCACTTCAGGATTCAAGAACAGGGTCTGGGGAGAATATGCTGACATTAAAGGTTTAATGCCCATTAGCCTGGAAGATTCTGTATTAATAGAAATCCAGATCCTAAACTGTTAGCATACATATATAAAAACTATTTCTGAACAGCAGTAGCGGAAGACTAGTATTAGAGGAGCTAGAAGAGGTTTTGGGTAGAAGCTCTGAAATAAAACAGACCAACAAAAAGAAAAAAAAATATTTTAAAAAACTATCCATAGGGGTAATACTTTTTTCCCTAATACTAATTCCCATGTTCAGGGATGGAAGAGAATGACTCTGGAATTACTTACTACTGTCATGTGACAATCACCAGTTCATTAAAAGGGAAGGTTACTCACCAGTAACTGGAGTTCTCTGAATGGGTAATCTCCCCCACAGATCCACACTCCTTTGACCTATTGAAATGTAGAAATGAATATTTCAAGAAAAATTTCAGATGCACCAAGTGCTGAGCATCTAAATAAGGTGGTGGTTTAAGGGAAGTAAAATTGTCTTCCCATGCTAGCTAAAGCCAGGACAGGTCAAAATCTATGAGTGAGTAAGATTCAAAAAGCATGAGAAGAGGAAGTGCATTTCTTCCTATGATTTTCAAGTGTCTGAATGGAAAATTTCTGTGTCCCTGAAGTAACCTGAAAAGATGCCTAGGAAAATTTAAGATCTTGAGATGAAGAAGAATCTTAGAAGCCAAATAACTAATTTAAAAGGATGCAGGAACTGACTGAAAAAACAAAATCTGTCTTTTCTTTCAACAAGAAGGTCGACAGCTATGAAAGACTTGAATACCAGAGCTGTTTTGCCTAATATGGCACTATTCTAGGGTTTTCTCTCTTTTTATTTTTAACATAAGCCTTAAAAAAGTAGAACCAAAAGTGAGACACAAGATAAGCAGAAGACAATAAGAGAGCCCATGAAGAGGAACTGGATTTCCATAACCAAAGAATATACAACATGCCACTTTGAATAATTTGCCATAACTGAAAGTAAGTTGTTACTAAATTGTCAAAAATAATCAACTAGTAACGGTGGACAGAAGCCCCTGCAACCAGAGGAGGAAAGTAGGGCATACTTGAGATGGAGTTCAAGCAGCCTCTAAGACTGAAGTAAAAAAAAAATACTAAAAATATGAAAATAAAATAAAAAGTACATACTAGTTTTACAAAAGCACAAAAAGAAACTGACACTGTGCAAGGAATACTGCAAAACAGAAAAGCAGCGATGTTCTAGCACAGTAATGGTCACAATAGGAATTGTGATACTCTAGTCATTTTGTATTTTAAATGATTATCCACAGTAGTAAAAAAATCAGCTTTAGAATAAAGTCTGTCTGCATACACATAGTTATTAAATAATTCCTTTTCTCCTTTCAAGAGAAGACAAGAACACATTCCAAAGATTAAAAAAAAGAGAAAGAAAACCTTCCTTTTAGTAATAGCCTTCTTTGCATTTAAGAATGGGAGATCTCCATTACAAATGCTACAAAAAATAGACAAAAAAGGACAAAACCACGGATGTGAATTTTCCAGAACTCATTATATAAAAGGATTGCTTCAAGTGAAAGGATTAAGTCAGACACTGGCAACCTACAGCCCACAGGACAGACCTGGTCCCGGAATAGACGGGCTACAGCTTGTGGCAGCTCAGGAAATCTACAACATGCTTTAACCAGAGCAGCAGAGGAGCCCTCTACCTATCTTTTTCCATCTATTCACTCCACAGCATCTGCTGTGTGCTGGAAGATGTGGAGATTTGAGGTCTGCAACTGGAAGGCTGCTGCTTGCAACTCCGTGTGTTGATAAAAGGTTGTTAAGCCCTGCACTCATTCTAAAAGCAACATACCAGTTTAGAAAGAACTTTTGCCTAAGTGACTGGGAGAGCAAGAGTTTTGTGTTACAGTACCTCAGAAGAATCAGAATTACAAGGTAATGCAATGAATATTACCAATTAATCTAAGCAACTGAATGTAGTATGAAGATTCTGCTACTGCTCCTTATGAAGAAAAGAATAAGAAGTTGCCAGAAGGGGAATATTTCATAGCAGCTGGAAGAGTCCTAAAGACCTAATTCAAAACCCACTGAAGCCAATACAAGTCCTGTTAGTGATGTATATGGGTTTTGGATGCATACCCAGCACCTTATTGTGGAACAGGTAAGAGGCAGAAGGCCTGGGTTGCCCTGAAGGAAGCACGCTGGCTGGACCAGCTGGAATGCTCTCTTGTGCAAAAGTCTAGAGCTGAAGCACTTGCAGGTTTTACCAAGCATGTACTCAGGGCATATTTAGGATCTGGTGGGAACAACAGTGATGACCTTTTTTGGTACCTTCCAGAAGTAGCCATAAAGTGAAACCAAGTTACTAAGGCAATTTGACTTCTGATTTTTTTTCAATTCTGATGCACCATACTTTCCAATTTTGATACACTAATTACAGGATGAGCCAGAGCAACCTCTCCTATGACAAAGGAAAAGCTTGACAGTTCAGGCTATACCTCGCTCAAGTAATCAGTACTGGAACACATCACCAGAGAAATGAAACCATATGTAGAAACCGTCTATAAGAAACACATACAGAACAGCTGTGGAACATGAAACTGTCAGGCTACAGCCTTGCAGACATTGTAACCAGCAGGATCTGCAGCCTTGCTACCTTCATCAGAAATGAACTGCCATACACTATCAAGGGACATAACACTTCCCAAAGTGCAACAGAACAGGACACTGTCCTGGTCAATGACAATTTTCAGCAGTATACACAAGCCACCCCCTGCCATGTTCTCAGTCACATCCCCACCTACTTACAAATCACATCACCAGTATTTTTCAATGTATATACCGCTGACTTCCCCATACAACATTCAAGAGATACATGCATGCCCACTACATTGCCATACCAGCCCAAGGAACCAATATGACAGAACTGGAAAAGATACTAAGTTCCAACATGGAACTCTTCATCACTGACTATCTCTACAAGTGATGCTTAATGCTGAGCATCAATAAATCAGTATCACCACTCTTCCATCTGGCAGCAACAGAGTGGGCTGACTGCTGGGAAAGGTCAGACTTATTCCTACAGCATTGTATACCAACACAAAATGAGTCCCCTGCTGAGCATGACCTTGACAGAGAAGTGTAGGTCAAACTGAACAGAGATCTGTATATGGAAGCTTCAAAGTAACGCTTCACAAGATGAACATCTTGGACACCCCGCTGTGTGAATGAAGTGTCCAACAAATAGCACAGAACTTAATCAAAAGCTGCAATCTTTAAAAATGCCCAGACAGGGAAGAAAGAATCTGCACACTGAGTGATAATACCAGACAGTAGCTTATAGATCTGGATGTTGGTATCTGACACCATACAAAGGAGAGGGAGACAAGTGAAAAGGGAGAGGGGGAATTTGGTGAAAGTCTGTACTCCAGGACCTCATGAAGTACAACTACAGAAGAGACAGAATCACATTACATTCCCAGTAGCATGCAGAAGACTGTCTCAGTTTGACAGGCAGAAGTCATGGGGTAGCATAGTGCCAAAAATACAAAGACAAATGTGTGAACGCCACTGCCACAGAAACGATTGTTGGTTGTAGCTGTGTTGGTCTAAGGACATAGGCAGACAAGATTCTTTGGATAAAGGTGGTATCTTTTATTAAACCAACTGAGTAGTTGGAAAATTTGTTCATTGCAAGCTTTTGGGTACAAACACCTTTCTTCAGGCACAGAGAGAGTTTCCACAAAGGAAACACATTCCAGCTCCTGCTTTATATACCTCTTTCCAGCTCTGCTGCTAGGCTGATGCCTGCAGAAACATACTGACCAGATAAGATTTCCTTGCTGGCATACCAGTCTAAAAGACAGGCTACATTTCGTCAAAGTGGAACATGTCTCTGGAATACCATGCAAGGTTCATCGAGTGCCTAAATTACAAGGAATCCAAGACATGCTCATTAAACTAATGTGCCTACAGATCTCGCCCCTCTTGCTTTGCACTTCCACCATATCCCCATACCTGGCAACAACAGGGGGCATGTAAGGATACGGGCATGCGGAGAAAGTATTTGTTTAGTATAGTGTAATTGACATCTTAACATCTTTTGAGATTCTGAGTCCCTCCCTTGCCACAAACTCTACTCCTGACAAGAAGAGTAAAGCTAGTAAAATTCTAACAACTAAGAAAAATTCCTTCTTGATGGTAGCAGAGGTAAGCAGCAAAAAGATGTTCAACTTCTGTAGAAAAACCTTTCCAGGGCCCCCTCTACATAGCAACAGGAAGAAGGCGGCAAAATCAAGTACCACTTAAGCCAGGGGTGGTAAAGGGGATATTTGGGAAGGCCCTAGGGGGCACGTGCAGGCAAGTGCGGTCAGAGCACCACCACCTCCCAGGAGCAGGGCCAGAGTGGGGGCGAGGGCAGCAGATGCCCTCTGGGGGCTGCACAGGCACCATCCAGCCAGCTTTTCTCTGAACACCTCAGATACTTCAACATCCTTCTTGAATTGCAAACATCAGGACTGGGCACAATATCCTGGTAACAATCACACGAGTGGCAAATATCACCTCTACTCCCTAAGGGCCGTTTCTCCCACCCTTTAGAAATACCAGGTGTTAAAACTTTTGGTCACAGCATCACACTGGGAGATCCTGTTCATCTGAACATGATTAACTACAATGACACCTCTAACTGCTTTCTGAACACTGCTTCCCATGTTGCAGTCCCTCACTCAGTAGGCATCTATTCTCCTCCTCCTTATACTTCACCATACTGAAATATTGGTTGTCTGTCCATGTTGCAAGGCAGACCAGATTGTCCTTGATCAGTGAGCTTTCCTTTTCATTACTTGTCAGTCCTCAGATCTGTGCATCAATTGCATTATTTTAGGTCACTGGTAAGTAACTTAACACATGGGCCAAGAACCAATCTCTGTGAAACCCCATTAGAAACATTCCTCATTGACAACGATTATCAGCGTACAATTACATTCTGAGACCCGAATAGCAGTTTAATACATTTAAAGTGTATCTACCACATTGGTTTTACTGTTCTAGTTTCTTAAATCAAAATGTCATATGGTACCAACTAAAATGTCTTACATAAATTTAAGTATATTACACCAACACTATTACCTTTATAAGCCAAAAATGCAACCTCAAAAATATCAAGTTAATTTGACAAAATACTTATTTCCACAAATCCATGTCAACTGGCATTACTCCGATTGGACTCTATTAATACTTATCAAATGACCCCTACATTAGCTGCTCCCTTATTTTGGCTAAAATCACTTTCAGGCAGACAGGCATATAAATTATACTGGTTATCCTGGATACCCTTTTAAATCTCTAGCATGGCTTTCTTCCAGTCCTCTGCAATTTGTCCAGTATTTCAAGACTTACTAGAAATCCACAAAAGACAGTCCACAAAACTGTCACCACCTCATGCTGAATTTTTGGATGCAAACAATCTAGACCTGCTGACTAACATTTATATTTATTAACTACTTAACTAGTTTAACATCTTAATTACTGCTGGATATGAAAGTGTTTATCATCAGATAATATGATAAATATGAATAAACCTGTCTTTTTTCTAAGCACAGAACAAAAGTATATATTGAATATTTTCCCCTGTCAGTTCTACCATGTCCAGCCAGCAATGGACCAATACATGTTAGCACTTCTTTTGTTACCTGTCCACAACTGTGGCCACATCATTCCCCTTATGTAGTTCCAATGGCTGTGACTTTTGCAGCATAAGTAAAAGTGACTGATAATCTTGGCAATAGTGGGTTTAATCACCTGGATCAAGGAGGCTGGTGCTCTTTGGTGTCTTTTGAATGGCTTTCTATTTTTCTGAGGGGCTGAGCTGTCCAGAAGGAAGGTTTTTTGTGGGTGGCAATCATCTGCAAGAGTAGCTCAGAGATTCTTCAGCTAGACCTAAAAAGCTTCTGCCTTTTTGCGCTCCAAATTCTGGAGCAGGTGCATTTTGGCTATCATATTTAATTTGAAGAACTAAGGGTCTAAATATCCTTCCAAGTAACAAATGCCTTACCAGGTGTACAGGCCATTAGCACTCTGAACACTTGACACTTTTTCCCATGTTAAGATTTATTAATATTATATGGCAAAGGTTAGAGTTGCCTTGAAAACAGACATGAAAATAAAAATTTTTTTAAATGTCAGCCTAAAGAGTCCATAAAACCAATCTCTCCACCCCTCCCCCAACTGACAGACCCATCAGAATCTTCCCAGGAGTTCTTTAAGCTGGCACTCCAATTTCCCTTCGAGATACATGGCTCACAATCTAGATCTTGTGGTCTGGGAATGCCCTGGACACCAGAAGTTGGAGGGTACAAATAAAAATAAAAGGTCCTTGGAAGGATCCCCCTTTTCTTTTTTCCAGGGTTAGGGTTAGGTTTAGGGATGTTGAAGTAGCAAACACAGGAAACTGCTTCATGGCCTAGTATCAGCTATTTATTCTTATTCTTTAGTCTGCTCAACGCAAATTGGACCAGACCTTAGTTATCCCTCCTGTACAGCTAAGCATAAAGATAGACTATTGGATCACAGAACCTGAGCTGTTGTGTCTGTTTTCCTCTTCATGACCCAAAGACCTCAATCATTAGTATAACACAACTTTAACCATGGAGTTATAACCAATCCTTCCATAATGTCATTTACAAACAGATTTTTTGCATTAAAATCTATGATTTCTATACTTAATTTCTCACCTAGTTTTTCCAGAAGTATTTTTAACAGCTTTTCGGAATGACTGATTTGCTGAGGATCTTGCAGACATAGTTCTAGGGGAAGAACGGACAAAACTGGCTGGTGGTGTCTTGGGGATTTTCTTTACTAAATGATTTACCCACTTCTTCTGGTCATCCTGACAGGATGCCAATAGCAACATATCCCTTGCTGAAGTTACATCATAACTCACTATAAAACAGAGAAGATGAAAATTGAATAAAAACATGACAATCTTGCTCATAATAATTTATAGAAATATGATAACATTTCAGGAGAGAATTCTGGAACCTACATGCCTTATTCACAGTGAAATGGGTTACATGTTCTTAAAAACATGTGACGACTATCAGAGGAACTGAAGAAATTAACCAAATACCTTCATAAATCCATTGACAATAATATTAACATGCAGACAGCAACTTAATTTACCCTCTTTTCTGTCCTAGAACACCAATATTCTGAACTGAAGGGGATAGCTAGAGCACAGACTAGCACTGCTTTGCAGAAGCATGGAGGGACAGTCTTCTTCTGCAGAACGCAGAGCCACTCTATGGGTGTTGTAAACAGCTCTGAGCCTGCAGCAGCCCCCTGCCACAATGTTCTACATACAAGGTTAGACCAGAGGACCAGAGCAGCTCACTAGCAATTCTTTTGTATGGCCCATCCTTCCACACAATCCTGTGAAATCTCACTCCTGCTGCAGTTCTGCCGCAGGAAGTAATGCTCCTATATGGAGGCAAAAGCAAACTTCCCTTCTTTAAGGGAAATATACTAATATCTTAAATCAGTTAAGATTTTTTAACTTTAAATATAATGTATTTTTCTTTGCAGCTGGTAGATTAAAGAATATGGGTAGAATATTCATAGAAGAACTTTCAAAATACACAATAGGTCTAATTACTTACCTTTGCATGGAGCAATTAATTCCTCCTTTTTATCTAAGTGGTCTTTATGGCACTTAACATGGCATCTTCGACATTCCAGTGCAGGAGGGGGCTTAAAAACATGCCAGAGGGGTTTGGCACAAGCCTCACAGTTGGCTGGAAAGTGGTATAATGTAGGAATAAATTCATGACCTTTGTGATTTAGAAAATTTGTCTTTTCTGCTGGCTGTGTTGATTCTACTTCCAATTCTTTCCTGCATTCACCCTCATTAGCGTACAAAATCTAGCAAAACATTGAAGAAGAGAGAGAGATTGTCATGTCAATCTACTGCTGAAACACTGTTTATTTTTATATATTGGTCACAATAAGATTTGACAGACTTTTTAGAAGGCACACAGATGGTCTTGATACTATTTAAAATTAGGGAGTTTTTACCTGGAATATTTTAGGGATTTCCTCAGTTTCTGCTCTATATACATCTCCTTGTGTTACAGGTCGGACATGGAACAGTTTACTGAAATTATAAGAATCAGATCTCAAATATGGTGATAATACTACATTAAAGGTTCAATCTTATTACCCTGGCTTTACATGAATAATCCTTAATCATGCAAATACTTCCATGTCAGGGCCACAAAATGGTTTTAGTAACATAGTATAGGAGCCTGTCTACAAAAACAAGACCTAAATATTTTTTAATAAGGGATGAGCTCCATCTTATTCTGGATACTATATGCATATACAGATTTACTTGTGAAGATGCAAGAGCTCCCTTAAATTAAAAAGGAATGCTGTGGAGTTTAAGTCACTTCTGTTACTTTTTGATAGCTTCTGAATTGAAAGACATTTCAACTGCAATGCTGTTATGTTTCTGGTTGGTGAACTGCAAATGCCAGGGAGTCGTGAAAGGCAACGGGGGCTTGCTAGCTGTTGGACATTTAATATAGTCTAAAGCAAAGAATCTCAATCCCCCATTCCCCGCACACCCTTATCCTTAACCTTTACAACTGCAGTTCACCCATTTTCGGAACTGCAACCTAGACAGCATAAGTCAACCCAAAGGGGGAAAGATCAAGAAGTCCAGGTCATGGCTTCAGTTTTCCTTTAGCCTCCCCTGCACACCTGCCCGGCATTGAGCAGGGAGGATACTTGTCATATGAAGGTATGGTGCATTGCACACATTCCCTTCTCTCTAAGCTCTGTGGAATGGTGTGGCTGCATTACTGGCGCGGTACATAGGTACATTACGTGTACCTATGGCTACTCACACTGCCACTGAATTAACCTGTATTTATTTTTCTTCATTTATATTTTTCCAAATACAAAGTAAACAATCATTTAAGTCTAAAACTTAAAAACAGAAACAAAAGTATTCCCTGGGCTTGAAGTTTTGAAAATTCATACTCATCTGCGTTGCATAATGGGAGATCCAAGATTCTTTATAGGATCTTGATTCTGAGTTTCTAGATTTGCTATCAGTCATTATATATAAACAGTTCATCTCCTGATTTTATCTCAAATACACGGCAGCATTACTTACTCTATATCTAGTACCATGGATGGATTGGACTGGTCCTTGTCCTTTTCATCATTATAGAACAAAATCTTTTTACTGCTTACTACAACGTACTGAAAAGAAGAACAACAGTTTTAAAAATCTATACGGCTAACCATTACCTCACTCTATGTCTACACAGACAGATTGAGTCCAACTAAATAGAGGTTTTCTATTATTGACTAGAATTGCCTAGTACTGGAATTATTTGGGAAAACTACTCAAAACTTAGATTCACAGGAAAGCTCCCTGTTCAAGACTGGATCATCCCTGACTAAACCATCCCAGACAAGTATTCTGTCTAACCTCAAACAATTTAGTCAGGGATAATCCTGCCTTGAGCAGGGGGATGGACTAGATGACTTCCTCAGATACATATTACTACTATTAAGTTCCTGCTGTGAAAACTGCTGTATCACTGAATTATTCCCTACAAAGGAATCCATCATTTTCTGACAAGGCTGCAAGTCTCTCCTAGAATGCAGATGCAGGACAGAGCTGTTTAACTTAGGGTACAGACATAAGTGGCATTTTTTGAGCGATCTGAACCCTGAAAGCACTCTTAGTTGCGTCATAACACATGTGCATGGCTGCCGAATACTTTGAAAACATTCAATCATGTGAAAAATTAACCCTGATTAAATCGCATTATATTAAGGTGCTCAAAAGCAGAGCCCCTTAGGGAATTTGCATTTCCTCCAGATACCTGAAATGAAAGTGCTGTTGGTTTTCCATGTCTGTAAGAAGCCTGATATTCTAATCCAAAACCCATTTAAGTAATGAAATTTTCTTTCACTACAATGATTACATTGTTAGCATACTGAGGTAAGCACATGAGGGTCAGTAGGTAAAAAAACTAACTGAATAATTTTAGAGATGATGATGTAACTCTAGGTATCAGAATGGAACCTACATTTTAGAATCTTCTTGCTCTTTTAATGCAATAATCTGTGTTTACACTAAATTACTCATTTTTTTTCCCTAAACATGAAGACAAAAAAGTCTTTTCATACCTGCTTCTTCCAGCCATGTCGCTTTATGTTTCCCTTGTTTGGTACCGAAAGCCAACCCTCTAGTCTCGACTCTGGTTTAAAAAAAAATACATATAATTTTTATGTGTGCGCATATATATTATAGAGAAAACTAATATAAAAAGAGTCATGCAGCAATAGGCAAATACCTAATAAACCAGCAAAATAGGAAGAAAAAGCGCAACTAAATAAAGTTAGGAAATAAGCATTTCTATCATGCTTCATCACAAAACAATACTTTATGGTCATACAGCGATTGCAAAATGGAAAGCTGTTTTCCATAATGCTAATTTCTAAACACTATTAAAAAAAAGTTTTAAAGAGAGCCAAGCAGGACCTCCGTTTGAAAGATATGTTGCAGCTTCAATGGAAAATGATTAAAGATTCTTAACAAAATGATTTAACACACAGAACAGCAATATGATAACAATAGCAGGAAGATGCAGCAAGTGAAACAAACCAGAGCCACAGTTTACAAAAAAGGGAGAGTGCAGGAGAGCAAGCAAAGGTACACAAGTGTCCCATTACTCACAGAAGATAAGAATAGAAGATAAATAAATAAGGAATGCAGGAAGAATCAACTAGATATAAAGAATGAGAGATAAGCATTTTATTCAGTTTCCAAAGGATAGTTTTTGGTGAATATTGTGCTAAAGTATTCTCCCCACATTGTAAGCATCCTACACATCATTGTTTTGAGCGTTCATGAAAAGGAATTGAGCTTTGCCACACAGACATTAAATATTTTGTTGCCAAACTCTGGTCATGGATTTTAAAAACGTCTATTTATTTGATGTTCCATACTTGCTTGGTATATTTAAGTACATTTAGAACTGGATAACATCAAAAAACCTGTCTAAATTCTATCACCTGCAAATAAGGAAAAAAAGCTTACAATTATATAATTATAGTTGTATAAAAAACAAACAAACAATCAATCAACACAGAAGTAGTTAGAAAAATGTGAGGATTCCCGCAGTGTGCAGACTGTCTTATTTATTCCTACAACTCTTTTCAACCCACCTTTTGCCTTTCAGTAGTACCATCCTTGTTTTTTACTTTTGTATTTAAATTGTTTTATTTTAAACCTTTCTGCATCTGAGGAAGTTGGCTTTTGCCTAGAAAAGCTCATGTCTTCCTGTATCAATCAGGTCTCTAAGTCCCGTGGGAGATGTTAAAATAATACAGTGCAACTGGAATCTGAGGAATTTTATGCCCTATCCCAAAAAATCATGCATTCAGCAATGGCAGATGTTCATGGCAGGATGCAGCGCTTGAGATTGATCATAAAATCCTTTATATCCCAATCCTGCAAATCAACTGAGCATTGCAATGGGTCACAGGGCTGCCTGCCCCTCCCCCATCCAATCTCAAGGACTTGTCAGGGGAAGGGAAGGTGGGGACTATGATCCTGGCTCTAGGTTGCCCCATGCTTCATCCCAAAGATAAGCTTGTCAGGATGAAGTATAGCATAGCCCAGGGCTTGGCAAAATATGGTCTGCAGGCCATATCTGGCATACATGTAACACCCACCAAGGCCCTAAGGTGCCACCCTGCCCTACATGTAACCTAATAAATAGAATATAATCAGATCTCTAATGAAAACAGGTGTTCTCCATTAAGAAAACATTTTAAGGGCATGGAGGGATCTTAGCAATGCTTGCATCATACTCCAGCCCACATAGTATGGTATATACAAGTCTGAGATTGAACATTTTGTACGCTGACATGATTATTGGGAATGATTTACTGTACAAACAAATGAAGCCAAAAGGTCCGTCTCATAAGGCCACTTGAGGAGTATCATAGCTATTTTCTTCATTCATTATGAGGTGCCAAGATACAATTTGGATAGTGTAGCCACCTCTGTTTATCTGATGGGTAGTTTGACATTTAATGTGTGTGTCAAGTGCTAATCTACTCCTAAGAGGTTTACAAATCTTCAGTGAAGCAGACAATGGTCAGTATCATTGAATAGCCATCTACCATCAACCCAAGCTTTTGTTTTATCCAGCTGTATGCTGGGTAACACAACCATTCTTAGGGCAGGGGAGAGCCAGGCTGCGGTAGGACAAAGACTACCAGACAAAAGCTAATGACTTACTAGCAACTATAACCTCTTGTAACACGCACAAGAAAATTAAGAATGAAAAAATCCAGTGAAAGCACAGAAAGAATTAAAGATGTTAGAATTTGCTGTTAGGTGGTGGATGTTTTCTAGTAAAGGAGAAACCATAGCAGAACCAGAAGAGATGGGCAGAACTGGTGGGAGTACACTAAGATGCTAAACAACCTAGAGAAACACCAACTAAAACCCACAGAACTGCCATAAAAGATGAGGAAAACAAGACAGAATCTTTTATGAAAGCACTTATTTTTCCATTCAAAACAACTCTTTTACATTCTGCCTATAAATAAAGTGAGGATCGCTCAAGAATTCCTTTGCAAAGACTAGATGCCTGGGACAGTCCTCAGAAAGTTAAATGACAGTGCGATTCTCCAAGAAGTTGAGCTTTTGAGAGTATAGATACATATCTTTGGACACTCAGCACTAGCTTTGGGGCCTGATGTAGCTGGATCAGTAGACTTCACATTCAGCTTGAGGTATATGCCTGAAAGGTCAGACACAGAAGCCAGTATCTGGATGATTAATAAGCTCATGGAATATAAAGACATGGGTTCCATGCAGCAGATGAGTGACCATCCAAACAGTACTGCTCTGCCATATACATACACCTCATATGCCATTCCTCTCTGAACCAAAATTAATCTTTTCTATGGAATCATGGCCATACACTGCTTTTCTTTGTTAAAAGCAGGTGGCAACTAACAAAATTAACAAGAGATGTTCCAAAGAATCTCTGCTCCTTTGAGGGGAAGGGGGTTGAGGGGAAGTAAAAAAAAGGTAGAGGGGATTGTGCTAACCAGTGAAAGCAGTCTAAACTGCATCTACACCTAAGTATCACAATGAAAACCAGGTCTCTTGAAAATGTTCAAGTCCATTGTAGAGACAGTAATGAATAGTGGCAAATGATACATTGTTCAGGATTGACTGTGCCCCCTTGGCTTAGGCTGACAGTAACTCTTATATTTTAGTTCAGGGAAGGGCAATCAGTGAGAAATAAACAGCTCTTAAGAGATTGCTTTATTTATTGCTTTATGTGAATTTCAAAGGCCACTTCACCTTCTTGGCTCACTTAATACTTCAGTAACAGTATGCCTTCTGAGAAGAGGACCATTTATTTCAAGGTTGAAACAGAGCAAAATCGAAACAAAACAGATATGGTCGAAACAGCCTCAAAATGAAATAAGGCAAGTTGAAACGTTTCGCCGTTTTGATGTCATTTTGACGCTGTTTCGACATTTCGCCCATAGGCTATAATGAGGAAGGTCAAAACAGCCTATAAGTTGGTCATTTCTAGACAGATTTCGATAAAACTTGCAGAAATGGTAGCCCCTTCTGAGGGCATAGAGCATGCCAGGTTTCAAGAAGATAGGTACAGGGGGTTCGGAGAAACCACTCCCCAAAATCTTGAGAGCCAAACTTGTGTTAAACCACTGCAGGGTCAAAACTACAGGAATGCTAGCCCTTGCTAGGCCACAAAGCCTGGGCTAGGAATGCTAGCCCTAGGCTAGGCCACAAAGCCTGCCACGTTTGAAGGAAATAGGTGCAGGGGGTTTGGAGAAACTATACCCCAAAATCCTGAAAGCAACACATGTCATGTGTATGTTATATCACAGTGGGGTGAAAACTGCAGGGGTCACACACAGTGTCATCCATGTCACGAGTTTTGCTTGTCCGCAGCTTGAGGTGCAGTTCCTCCCAAACCCCTGCACTTATCTCCTTGAAACTTGGCAGGCTTTGTGGCCCCAAGCAGGGACCACCACCCCTGCAGTTTTGATCCCGCTGTGGTTTAACACATACACGTAATATGAGTTTTGCTTTCAAGAATTTGGGATGCAGTTCCTCCCAAACCACCTGCACCTATCTTATTGAAACTGGGCACACATCATGCCTTCAGAAGGGGCTACCATTCCTGCAAGTTTCATCCAAATCAGGCCAGAAATGACAAAGTCATAGCCTGTTTCAACCTTCCCCATTATATCTTACAGGCAAAACACTGAAACAGGGTTAACACAGCAAACATTTCAATGAAACGAAATGAAGTGGAACAACCGTTTTGACTCTAAACAAAAAAGTCGAAAAGAAACACTGTTCTGTTAAAATGTTGAAACACTGGTTGAAATGAAATATTTCTATTTTGCACAGCCCTACCATGCACCAGTAGAGGCTTGGGATCAACTAGCTAAGCAGCAGCTCCGTGGAAAAGGACCTGGGGATTACAGTGGACAATAAGCTGGATATGGGTTAACAGCGTGCCTTTGTTGCCAAGAAGGCTAATAGTATACTAGGCTGCATTAGAAGGAGTGTTGCCAGCAGACTGAGGAAAGTAATTATCCTCCCCTATTCTGCACTGGTGAAGCCACATCTGGAGTACTAAGCCCAGTTTTAGGCCCACCATTACAGCAAGGATGTGGATAAGTTGGCAAGTCCAGTAAGTGAAACAAAAATAGTTAGGGAGCTGGGACACATGACTTATGAGGAGAGGATAAGGGAACTGGGCTTCTGCAATCTAGAGAAGACTGAGGGAGAAATTAATAGCAGCCTTCAAGTACATTAAGCACTATTTCAAAGAGGATGGTGCTTGAATATTCTCAGTGGTGGCAGATAACAGAACAAGAAGAAATGGTCTCAAGTTGCAGCAAAGGAAGTTTAGTTGACATTAAGAAAAACCTCTCATTAAGAGGACAGTGAAGCAGTGGAATGGGTTACCTAGAGAGGTGGTGGAATCTCCATCCTTGGAGGTTAAGGCCTGGCTCAACAAAGCCCTGGCTGAAATGATCTAGTTAGGGATGGTGCTGCTTTGAGCACAGGATTGGACTAGATGCCTTCCTGAAGTCCTTTCCAATCCTAAATTTTCTATGATTCTATATAAGAAGCCTGGAATACAAAAAATGAAGTGTTAAGTGATAATAGATAATACTAAAGGAAGGGAAAAGACTCTAAAGTGACTAATTAATTTTGTGAACTTTATAGATGACTTGTAGATATCCTGAAAAGGAAGGAACTTCTGATAAGAAAACATAATGATGGATTCTATGCTCATGGCCAATACATGAGTGACAGCTCTGGTAGCCTCAGAATTTGCAAGGATGGAACAAGTATAAAAGCCACTGGATATTCTTAGAGGAAAAAAATCTGCTTTCTAGGCAAATTGTCTAGTATATTAGCCAATTTGGGAAGAATTTCAAGCCTGTAAATAGTAAGAGTACAAGAGTTTGTAAAATGAGTTCACTGAAGGTAAACATGGTTGAAAATCTTAACACTTTTCATATAGGAAATGCTACCAAATAGGGCTGTGTATCAAATAATAAATTGAAAAAACTAAATAAAGCTAAATTCTCTGAATTCCTTTCTAATACTTTTAAAAATTAAGTAAATTAAGAACTAGAATCTATTATAAATAACTCTGAAAAAGACCTGGATGCTCATGACACTGGAAGGCTATAGGGGCCCCTAGAATTCAAGGGTGATATTAAGCATGAAAGACCTGGTCATCTGAAAGAGTATTTTTAGAAAAGGTGACATCTAACTTTGTTTTTAACACTGTTCAGAAATTGAGTTTGTGTGGTCAGATATACAAATTAAACTTACATGCCCATGTAAAATACTGTTCTGGAAGCAGTCCCTCGCTCTCATTTGAAAATAAATTTTAATACGGCAAAATAATCAATCAGACTTTACTGCTTGTAATTGCTTTGGTTTTAACTGTACTAATTTTACAAAACAAAATCTATAGTTTCACAAAATCTATTTGCCTGTAGTTAACCATTTCTCTGCAGACATCATGGTGTTATTCCTTTGTTTTTATCAGCTCAATCACAAGAACATATAGCTAAAAGTGCATTACATACCTTTCCCAATATTAATTTTCTACATATTTTAAATGGGTAGAAAAACATATGCAAAAGAAAAGGCAAATAGTACCTTTTAAAAAACCATAATTTTTTGGAGGGGGAAGAGAGAGGGAGGAAATTCCCAGTTTTCAGTATGCACAAAACCAAATTATCCAAATTCATAATCCTCCTACCTGAAACATTTCCATCAGTTTCATCTGCCTGGAGGCTTGCAACACTAGTAGAGTCCATTCCTTGCTGGAGGTCCAAAATTTTGCTACGCAATTGTTCTATATCACTTTCTTTACTATCCAACTGCATCTGAAGCTCATTCCTATATGTAGACTCTTCTGCTAGTTGCTGGATTTCCAAATACACAATAAGCATAACAAAGAGAAAATGGGAACAATACAAAGTATAAACTTTTGGTAAATATGAACTAATTCAAAAGCATTAACATTCATTTGGAATATTACAAGTACAATAACATAGAACTGTAACTCTCTTTGAAATAAATATATGCTGATTTTAAAAAGCCAGGTGAAAGATCAACAATCCAAGACTCAATTTCATGAATTGTTGCCATACGTAGAAAGCAATTCAAACATTAAAACAAATTAATTAAATGCTGCATTTCTTTAGCCACTATAATGAAACAAGCATGTAGTTTGAGGTTATGGACAATGAAGACAAATTTGCATGCTAGCAAACACTTATTCATACCTACAAAACTATTGTTAATGAGCTTGTGAACATCACTTATGCTATATGTGGCAATTTCCCCCTACTCTTAAAAATGGCTGATACCAGGTCTAGTCTATAACAACTGCTGCAACAATATAGCTTGCAGGGTAGATGCGACTGTATTACAAAATATCCAGAGTAGCATGGACAGAAATTTTTTAGTACATGTATCTGCAACATAACTGTAACGGGGTGGGGGGAAGAAGTGCAAGGATATTACTCATTTCCCTTGGAAATTATAATAAACCATCACACGAAAAAAAGAAACATTTTACCGCCTGCATTTCATTGAGCTCCTTTTGGTATTTTACTACCATCTGATTGAATTTTTCTTTCTCTTGGTTAAGGTCCAACTGTAGCTTTCGGTTTTCCTTCTCTTTTTTCCTCAAATCTTGCATGTTAGCTTTTTTTCTATCTATTTTAAAATCTTTCCGATTCATTATTTCAGCCAACTTGTTGACAGCCTGTTAATCAAATAATATTATGTTAAAAAAAGGGCATCAATTACAAGTCCTCTTGATACGACATTAACTAAAGTAAAAAAAATATTTTTGATCATTTGGGTGATAAGTCCATCTGTCATACTTCACCTTGACACTGCACTGGACACTGGAACTAAGGACATGCTATTGTTACTATATCTGTGAAACGAATAGCTACTTAAAGTAAAGGGTAAGAGGAAACATAGTATTTCCAACTTTAGAAAAAATGTTTTTACATAAAATACTTATCCAAATTAAAAGGTGTCATTTCAAAGTGTAGAATTCCTAGACTATAATTATACACATGAAAACATTTTCATGAGATGTAAATCTTTTCTGTGGCTTCAGAAGCTTTATTTTTAACTAAAAATGTTATTCCTTTAATAAGAGATTTACAAATCATCATTAAATGATATAAAAAGAGTAAAATTTGAAAGCTGTCCTACGATGCAAATTGAAATAAAAACCCCACTTATTAGAAACTAATGTCTGAAAATTAGTTACCTGTGTTTTAAGAGTTCTTTCAGTGTTAAGATTCTTCTCATACTGCACTTTAATATTACTGATTTCCTCTTCTTTCTTCAGTTTAAACTCTGTTTAAAAATAATTAACTTACTTAGATATCTATGTAAAGTTCTTTACTGAACGAGAAAGGGAAGATAATGGATCAGACAGAGAAGGCCAACGTGCGAAATACTTTTTTCCCCCCTTAGTCTTCATTAAAAAAGGTCAACTATCAGATGACAATAACATTAAAGGAGAAGACAGCACTCAGCCTAGGAACACTGAACAAGTTAGAGATTGCTCGTATAAAATAGATGTTTTCAAATGAGCAGCATTTGGTGAGATTTATCCTATAGCAGGGGTTGTCAACCTTTTTTGGGCAGGGTGCCAAAAACACCTGCAACCTCAACCTGTATGATGTTGGCACACCAATGGCAGATGGTGGAGGAGCCAGAAGGAGCGCAATGTTGTGGCAGTGCAGCCCTGGCCCCTTTCTTGCTGTCCACTGAGGCGCACACGCACCCACTACAAGCAGTGAGCTGGGCTGCGACTCCGCAAATCCCAGTGCAGCTGCCTGCAGCCTGCCCAGCTATCTGCCATAGCCAGTCTGGGCTCTGCGCAGGCCCCTGCTGCCTGCCACAGAGCCTAGGCTGCTTCCAGCAGATAACGAAGAGGCTGCAAGCAGCTGCACCCACCAGGGTCCACAGAACCCTAGCCTGGCTCATTGCCAGTGTGAGACACACGCATGCCATAAGGCAGAGTGGGGAAGAGGCCAGAGCTGCATGCCACAACAAGAAGTGGGCCCCTTGCAGCTCCCCTACTGTCCACCTCAAAGCGTGCATGCCAAGCAAAATGTCTTTGCATGCCAAGCTCTGACACACATGCTGCAGGTTGCATACACCCCCCCATCCCGTCTTAAGAGTATGCAAGGGATTTGCTGAAGTAACTGCCAAACAGTTGGCTATTATTTTCAAGAACTCATGGAGGTCAGCTGTGGTTCAAGCAGACTGGAAAAGGGCAAAACAGTCCCATCTTTAAAAAAGGACCCCAAAAATTAAAGATCTGTCACTAACTTTAGATCATTAAAATATACTACAGAATATCATATAACAATTAATTTGTAAACAACTACATCTGGCTGATAGCAATAAACAAGTTTAAATGGACTTGCCACGATCAATTGAAGCCTAACATACCTTCTATGACAAGGTGATGGCCACTGTGAAATGTGGAGCAAGATACGACTCGGGTTTTTTGACCCTATGCTGAAGGCCGTGGAAGGATATAGAGTATCTACTTTCAACTCTGGTGGTGTCTGACATCAGACAAACATGACTGAAACACTTATTTTGTGGATTCTATGCTTGCTTACAGATTATGTCTGCATGTAGCAAGGTATTCTTCCTGCATGAGCCACATACAACAAAAACCCCTTCAACACAAGAAAGGGGCAGAATTTGAACTCTAGGGGCACATCTCCACAAGTGGGAACATGCATTTCCCTAGGGATAAAAAGCAGCAGCACGATTTGTGCTGTGGCTACTTACCTCCAGGGGATGCTTGTGCATGCTCTGGGCTGGCCCCAGAAGACTTATCTGGTGTCCTGGGGGCCTCCCTGCAGCCCCAGCAATCTGGCAGCAGGGAGCCTGGCTGGTAATTACATGTGGCTCTGGCTGGCCAGGTTCCGGTTTTAGACTGCACACACAGCTGCCACATGTGCTATCCTGCTTTTTTTAGGCTTGGATTTTTTGAAACTGGAATCTCCCAGTGTCAAAAAAAAAATTCTGCGCTGCAAGTTTACAGCACAGGGAATGCCTGTATGTACAATGCCGCAGACGGGTCCACAGCGCCACATACTGCACGTGCATGCTTGTCTGGACGTGCCCAGGGAGTTCAAATACTTCAGACCCTTACTTATTTCAGTTACAGGAGTAATTATCGTCTTTTCTGGTAGAGCAGCCACTGGTGAAAATTTTACCCATGTTCATAGTACTTTACACAATTATTTACCGGGTAACAGTAAAATATTGGTACTGAGAGACTAGTCTGGTTCAACAGTTAAAGGACAGGACCAAAACTGGAATATATGAAAGGTAGTATAGAAGACAGGTAAGATTTGTATTTGTTATGATACCCAAACAGTATTCCAGACTGACTGCAATAATCATGCTTATTTGTATGATTTACAAATCTGGCAGGGATATGGAAATTTGTAACAGCTCATACATGGTTGCCTTTTAGAGTTAGAATCTAAACCTTAGAAGATGGCAATGGTCGGGAAAAGCATGAAAAGGTAAGCAACATCCTGGAAACAGTTGTGATTTGATTTGAAAACATGTTTTCCAGTTCAACAAATATGTAAAATTGTCAAAAGTGATACCTTTGGATCACCTGTCTCTATCATACCATATTTCAAATCATCATGAAAACAGTGTCATAAATGGAATTTTAAATTAAATTTTCAGTAAAAACCATATCTGTCCCGTTACACAAAATATTCAGCTGCTATCTTAAATATCCTATCATGACCAACTACTCCACAATACTGAAGAACATTCATACTATAATTTTCAAAGCACCTCTTAAATTGAACTGCCATCACAAAAGGTATGGGGTCCGAAATATGAAGAAAAAACGTTTTTTTCTGTGTTGCTTGACTTGTATGTTGACATAATATTAAATGATTAAAGTACTAGGCTATGTTAGTTTCACAAATGTAAGTTTTTCTTTAACTGAGCAAGAAGAATTTCCAACCTTTCCTTCCCAATGAAACAGGTTAATATTTGCCCATGGAAGCACATACTTCCTCAGCAACTGCTTTCACCTGAAGCCCCTTCAAAGAAGAAAAGTCCTAGCCCCTTTTAATATGTGTAGAAGGGGATCAAGTATAAAAAGATTGTATGTTCCTTAATGCTTAAGGAAAAACTAGTTAAAGCTAGTTTTCTTTCTGCAATATGAACACACACGTGTCTCTATTAAGCTTTCTTTTGTTGATGCTGAATTTAAAATAATAATAAAAAAATTATGCCATACCTTCTTCTTGCTTCTTGATTTTTTCATTTAGCTCTGTATTTTCTTTTGTTAGAAACTCAACATCTTTAGTTAATGTATTATTTGTTTCTTCCAGCTATATGAAAACAAAGATAGTTTTTAACAAAGCATTTGCTATATATATTTAAATTACATGTATTCTTTAAATTAATCTTAAATCAATAAAAGCATTTTGGGTCGAATCACTATTCTTAGATTGCATATTTATTTAACTTTTCAAAGCTGAACGTAAAACTTCCAATTCTTTTGCGGATGCGTATGACAATTATCCTTGAAAAGAGACCTATTAAGAGCTAAGTAGAGTCCCAGTATGCAACAAATACTAACAAACAGAAATAATATTACTCAAACAGAATATAATATTATTTACAATATTAGTCAACCAAAAATAGGAATGAAGGCTTTCCAGAATGTAATATTATTCTCAGATCATGGCATTCATTTGAGTAATATAATCATAGAAGAAGAGACTAGTGTAGATGAGTACTATATTTACTTGATTCCATGCTCCCACACCTGCCTTTAACAGACTCGAGTCACTGGATCAGATTTTCAACCTAACCTCAAACCTGAAAATAACTGCTGGTACACAAAAAGATGCTGGACTTTAGCTATCTGTCTTTATATAAGAAATAAGCAAATTGAAAATGCTTCATTATGCAGTTCCTGTAAAGGAAGACTTCTCCGCTAAACTGAAGAAATACATTGTTAAGTTTTTAATATTTTTAATTGAAGAATGTGTTTACATCAAAGTAACTTACCTGACTTATAATGCTATCCTTATCAATAATTTCTTGTCTATTTCTTGATGCTGCTTTCTTGCTCTCTTGAGTAACTTCAAAATACTGTTCTTCCAAGAGAGCTCGAGCCAACTGTTCTGACTCAGCTTTGGTTTCAGCCAGATCCAACTGTGCAGCCAGAGTTTCTCTATAACAGAATATTAAGATCACATTTACAGCACAAAAAACACTTAACTGTAGGCAAGTCCAGACTATACTTTTCAACAAATCATTTATTTTAAAAACATCCCCTTTAAAGGAATAAGAAACAAGGAAACTGAAGACTCAACAACTATAATGATACATTTTTTATATACTTTATTTATTCAAATCCAAGATGAGTTTCTCCCCCCTACTATATCCCCCTCCCACTTAACTTAGGGAAGAGTCCCTCATCCTGGATTTGAGTACAATGGGTGGCAGAGGAAGAGTTGGGGATAGGTGGCAGCAGTGGCTCCAACCCAGGCTCAGGGTCAAAGTTATAGCCACAGCCACTGCCTACCCCCCGTTGCCTCTGTCCCACTCCCCAACATATCCCACAGCCTCTGCCCCAGCACCACCTTCCCTTCAATTCCACAAATGCACACAATTGTTCCAGCTCCAGCCCAACTTGGTAACAGCAGCAACAGCAGCAGCTCTGGCTAGGAGTCCAACTCTAGGACCAAGCCAGAGCAGCCACCTCCACCACAGCTGCTGTGTGGTCAGGCTGGAACCAGAGCAACCACATGCTCCAAGCCCCAAGCTGGAGCAGGGCCAGAGCCCTGATGAAGAATAAACAGGGGCAGGTGGTAGGAAGCGGGAGACAAGTCACTTGATCACCCACCACCTGCACTCACACTGCTTTACCCACTTGCAGCAGGGGCGGAGTGGCAAGTTTAAGCAACTCCATAGGAGCTATGTGACTATTAGGATCTAGCACACAAGTTACAACCAATTGTAACCAGGTTTGAAACCTTTTTCAAGATATTATAACTGTTTAAGTGCTATGACACTGCTCTCATCCATTTTTCACCAGACTCAAGTCTTTTTGCAGGGGAGAGAACTTTTACAAAGAGTTTCTGTAAACTGTGTTGGGGACAGATTGTATTATAGTTGGTCCAATACAGTTAAAGCATAGTATTATTATTTTCCCCCAAGCCAGGTGACAGCCAGTGCAAAACTTCTGAAAGTATCAACTCATTGTGAAGGTCTTGCCTGTACAGCAAAATAAAGTGCCCTTTAACTATACAAAGGATAACTGTGCTGCAATTGAGTCCTAATTACTTACTGTAGCTGCAATACAGATGAGCCTCTAGTATAGGTGATTAATCACTAAACCAATGTTTCTCAACCAGTATGCTGTGCCACCTTGGGATGCTTTGAACTCCCTTCTCAGAGTCCCACAGCATGCCACACAATGATATTAGTTAAGTGTGTCACTGTGATTTATAAGATGAACCCAGAGATTTTAAGTAAAAATCCATAATTGCAGTCTTTCTAAATTCTTTGAAAGAGAAAAAATGCTCTATCATTTTTGTCCAGTCAAGAGTGAAAATTATAGCTTGCCTGTGTTACTTAGTTAAAAATGTATACAATGAACATGGAAATCTTCTAAGGAGGCAGGTACAGAACAAACTGCTCCCGTAGGATTACAAAAATAATAATGAAAAAGTGAAAGAGAAAGGCCAAGAAGGCTGAAGGAGTTGGTTCCTTCCTTCCTCCATCTTGGAGATAGAGACTCTCAATGGCTCTTGCTGTGTAGCTGAGAGAGAATAATATTCCCCCCTTTCACCATATTTAATAATGTAGAGGGCTCATCTCATTCCTCTTCCTCTCACCAAAATCAACAATAAACTGTCTTCCACTGGTTTTCAACTATTTTGTACTATTGATTTCTGCTGAAGCAAAACAAGAGCCAAACTTGATAAGTAAAATGGTGTCATTGTGCTGTGTACAAAGCACTAAAAAGATCTTTTTGAAATAAAAATGTAACATGGACATGGTGAATTCTGAACTGTCAAAAGATGATTGTAGCATCTTTAAGATCCATTTCCAAGTGAAATATTCTAATTGTACTTTTTTCCAAGACTGTTTTATTGGTTTTAAAAACAAATGGAATTTTCAAGTCAACAGCACACCTCCTACCTCTTTCTTCCCCCTCTTTCCCTGTCCCCCCTTCAAAAAAAGAGTACAGATGCCTTACAAAGACATGTTTTTCAATATTTCTAGAGTCCAAGAAATTGTAATTCCTCATCTCCCAAACTTAGTCCAAGAAAATAAATAAAAACAAAAGCTCCTATTCCATCATCTGTCGTGAGCAAATAAGTACTATCCAATGTCTTCCTCATCTTATAAAGTATACAGGGACATTTTCAATGCCCGTTACATTTTTCATAAGCAAGCATTTTTCAACCATGGGTAGGAAAATGAGATTTTTATTCTGATTTCCGCGCTTCAAAACCAGGTAGCATATAGGTAAACATATTTCTGTCCAAGGATTTAGAAAGCACATACTTTTCATTTTGCAATTCCTGTATTTTCCTTTGAGTTTCTTTATTCTTTTCCTCAATTTCTTCTTTTAGCTCCTTAACCTGAGTTTTGTAAAGTGTCTGTAATAGAAATAAGGAAGTCTAGATTCAAATCCATCTTTACAAGTTTCTCATATACAAGCAGCTTGAGAATAGTAATGCTACTGATATATTAATATCACTCCCATTCATGCTGATTAATATAGTCTCATGATATACATATATATATTTTTTTTACACTTTTCTTTTTATTGCTCCATCTACCTTTCAGACACTGCCTTTTTGTTCTGTATAACAAACACAGAACCAATGGACTCCTTGCCTGTAGTTTAGGCTTCAAGGTACTCTGATGAAATCCCCACAACTGTACACCTAAAAGAAATCTTATATTTATTACTCATTTGAGACTTGATAACTTAATGTAGGCTAGCCTTATCATAATCTAATGTAGGGGTCAGCAACATCTTTGGGCAGAGTGCCAAAAACACCTGCAACCTTGACCTGTATGGTGTTGGCCTTGCCAGAGACAGATGACAGGACAGCCATGATGACAGGAGAGCCATGAGGGGCCTCTATCATTGTGGCACTGCAGCCCCAGCCTCTTCCCTGCCAGCCACCCCAAGGCATGCATGTCAAGTAAAATGCCTTCATGTGTCATGCTTTGGCATGCATGCCAGGGGTTGCCTGACCTCTGATCTATACAGACTTGCTTGCTTTAAACCAATTTAAATGAAGCAGCTTTTGGAAGATTTGGGGGAAGGAGAGATGTATTATTCTGTACTTGCAAATCAGATGTTTTATGTATATAATATAAAAAAGGAATATGATACTTCACTGCCCACAGGAACCAAACACTATACCTGGTTTGTTAACGTTTTAATAAGGCTTGTTGCCATAGAGTAACCAAAGTATTTTCATGTTAGCTTACATTTCTTATATTTGAATAGATTTATGCATATTACTGAATAATGCCAAACTAATGAAGCACACAGTCAGTAAGTTGTTCAACATAATAATCTTCCACTGTTTTAAAATTCATCATGAACCTTACTGAAAAATATTGTTCAGCTTCAAGTTGATCCTGAAGTTCCCGCATCTGACCTTCATTTCCTCTATATTGCCTTCAAGGAAGAAGAAAAGTATATATAAAAAAAAAATCTAAAAACCATATAAACATGTAAAAGCACTTGCCAGTTGCAGCAATAATTTGTTTTTATTGCATTTTTAAATGACATAATTCATGAAGATCAATGGCTTGCCTTATTCTAAAACTGTGATTTAAAACGTGCTTTATAGGCTACCTAAGGGACTTTATAGGCAGTCCTAAGGGATGGTAATCCCTAATGAGTAATGAGCAGCGCTCTGAAAGGAGTTTGATTCCTGTCTTAAGTGGTAGGATAGCGTGGCCAAGGCACAATAAAAAAGGATGCTCTTGTTGGGAAGAACAATGCTGTCTGTTGTCAGTCTAAAGAAGCTATAAGGAAAAAGACGGTGATTTAATGAGGGAAAATGTATTCAGCAGTGGTCTTCCAATGCACTACCCAAAATTTAATCCTCAAGTAACAGTTCTTAGAACAGACATTCCAGCTGTTCCAGAAAGAAGCCAAGTGTCAGATATATGAGTTTGGAAAAGTTTATGCACAAAAGGATCAGGCAAGAACCTACAACTCAAAATAAAAATAATCTAATGCTGGCTGTACACTCACTTAGGAAAAAAAAGTGCACATCTCAAAGTGTTTTTGTTGCATGGACAGTGACATGCAATATACAGAAAAATTCTGCTGCATCATGCTCATGTACTACTTCACATTGTCACTTACTTAGCCAGTTGAGCCAACTCAAATTCCAATAATCTCTTTGTTTCCATCAATGTATTTATCTCTTGTTTCAGCTGCTTCTCAGAACTCTTCAAGTTGTCTGCCTCAGAAGCTTGAACCTTCAAGTCATTTTGTGCCAAAACTCGTTTATTTGTCTCTTGCTCCAGCTGAAGTATTAGATTCTTAACCTAATATAGTTTGACAATTCATTTTCAACATTTAAAATATTTAAGCATATATTTTCCTGGATTTTGTTAAAAGCGTTTCACATACAGATTATGTCAAGCATTACCATTTTGCAGGTTTTAAAAATTAAATAGTACATACAAATAAATATTCCAAAGAGTCTCATATTTCTTGGACATGTTAATCTCATTAACAAAAGAGCTTTCCATGTGGATTGTATTTGAGGGTTCATATGACCTCTCAAGAGCTTTCCTGTATCTGGCTATTAATTTTATCCTTGTTTTAAACACTTGACCTTTTCCCAGCTACTTCACATTAGAGATGACAATGAAAGAGACCCAAGAGGTTTGCTGTGAGGTTATCCTTCTTCTCTATGGATTTTAAGTTTTAAAAGTTTGTGTCTTTCCACTCATTGAAAGCTTTGGGGTCTATAGGCTGTGTAAAAAATTAAACTGCAGGCACCCACTCTTTGGATCCATCCTTCCCATTTTAATCCAGAAGAATGAGATGAGACTCTTAAAAACACCAATATGAGAACGCTTTCAGCTGACATGATTGAAACACTTTTTTGCACATTCTGAATGATCAGGTTCCAGAACACAAAGTATTTTGCCTGTTTTAAAACTGGAAGTTGAAGTTTAAAAACACCACAATTTAAAAACTCAGATGCAAGTGTTTCTGTTTTTACAAAATGAAAAAAAATGAAATGCAAAAATTGAATTAATACAACATTAATATAAGGATTCAAACACACAAGAGATATAGAAAAGTTAGGTTACAACAGGCTGAACTAGAACCATTATGTCATGCAGTTAAAACAAAGGAAGTTAAACATCTGTTTTACCTATGTGAGCTTAATTTTGCAACTTTTCTTGAGCTTAAGTTCAATTTTATTTATCGAGATCACACATTTTTGAAATAAACTATTGATTGTGATGATGCAAAAAATATGCTTGCATCTAAAAATCCAGCAAAATCCTGCAGTATTATTTACAGCATATCTATAATGCCTAGGACTCCATTTTATGCCAGATGGCAGTGCACTACCAGTGTATAGCTCTTATTTATTTTAAGCAAGGGCATCAAAAACATGTGGCCTGTGGGACTCCTGGAAGGGCTGGAGATTTGGGAGTAGGGCCCACCATCAAAATCTGGGGTGTGGGGCCCTACTGGGGATACATGTCAGAGGTGGTGGTGAATGGCAGCTATGCTGACCCCTGCAGCTCCCTGCCACTGCGCTCCCCACTGCCTGCCCTGCCACTACATATGGATCTGGTGCAAGAGACCAGGAGAATTTGTCATTCATGATTTACAGGAAAACCAGACCAGACAGATCTGCTATCTGGGATCTAAGGTGTGTGTAATTTAGCTTATTACGATTTACACTTATACTTCACATTTAAGTGGACTGTTGCTGGATACAACTAGCCAACACACAGTGAGAGAAGGCAATTTTTGTAGCTCCGTCGTCCCCCCAGACAGCCAGTTTCATGGTCATTTCACAGCAGTGCCACCTTTCGACACTGACCGATGGAAAGGCCCTGCCCCCTTGGCACTGACTGGCAGAGGCCCTGGGGGAGGGAGAATGAGGGGGCAGCTGACCTCTTGACTGCTGCCTACCCTGCCCTTCATGCAGCCCTGCCCCTGGTGCTGGGGAGCAAGCATTTTATTTTTATTAATTTCTTTTAGTTGATTTCCTGGGAAATCATAGCCAATGCCATTTTTTCAGTGATCATGGAGATAGCCCTTTTTCATGTTTTCTGCAAAAGTCATGAAACTAATTTAAGTAGATCCCTAGATACAACTAATATTGATGTTACATAAGCTTTTACCTAATTGGATTCAGGTCTTTATTTGTAACTTAATTAAGATTCTTTAACTTTTCCCTTTCCATAGAAAAGATGTTTGTCCATAATGTATTTTGTTAAACTTACTTCATCCTCTAGCCTTTCCTTTTGTTCAATAAGATGTTCCAGCTTCTGCTGAGACTGCTTCAGGTCAAAGTCCAGCATGGAACATTGTTTTTCAATCTGAACTATTCGATTCTCTGCCTTCTCTCTTGCAGCCCTTTCTTCCTTAACTTTTTTTTCCATTTCTGGACAGGAAACAAAAACAATTGACAGCACAAAAAGCACAAATACGACAGCTGTATGAGCAGACTTGCCTAACTGCACTCTTCACTACCTTAATATTTCATCCATGATTCCATTATTAGATTTCTGAGTAGCCCCCTTAGGTTGAGCTCCTGAAGTTACTTTACAGTCTGTTGCAAGTAAAATTTATAGGACTAAAGCAGCAAACACGTAAAGTGAAAATATTCTGTTTTTATACAAACCATTTTTCATACAAGTGAAGCACTTTTTTTAAATATATATATTTTAAAATAGAAACATACACAGAGCAAATGGTTTACTACTGGTGAAAGAAAAATCAGAATTAAAACCCAGAAAAATTACAAGTTCTTGAAACACATACTCTAGAAGCATGTCTACTAGGTCCATGTGAAGCTTTGGTCCCCAATTTGATTCGGTGGATATTCAGCCCAATTCTCCAGTGGCCAAATCTCTGAATTCGAATCGAATCAGACAACCCTTTAACCCCTTCAAATCGATTTGGAAAGATTCAGCGATTCAGACATAGACACAGCTTTAAATGTTTTTTCTACGTACCTCTAGGTAGCAGGCGGCTTGTGAACGCTGCAATGCTGGAACACATGGAGTATCCCACAAAAGCATGGGGGGCTACCCAGTGCACTTGGCAACTGACACAGAAGTGGACCAGAAACACTTCCGGTCCACTTTCAAGTCTACTGCAGAGCATGCTGTGGGGCTCCCCTGCGGCCCCCAGCAGTGCCTCCTGGGTCAGGGGGTGGGGAGGAGAGACACCCAAGCTCCCCACCTTGGCCAATTGCTGAGCCAGGTAGGCCCGGAGGGGGTGCTCAACATGCTCCCCAATGGACCCAGAAGTAGACTGGAAGTACTTCCAGTGAACTTCTGGGTTTGCCACTGAGCACATGGGGTGGCCCCCTCCACGCACCTTTGGGATACTCCATCCGCCCCAACATCACAGCATTCACAAGCTACACCTGGTACCTCAAGGTATGTAGAAAAAACATTTAAAGCTGTGTCTATGGCCGAATTGCTGATTCTCCGAATTGGCATCAAATCTTCAAATCTGGATATGGCCAAACTGAATCAGGGACAGTGATCCAAATCAACAAATCAAATCACTGTCCCCGATTCAGGCCAAATCTGAATCAAATTGGGTCTGTTTTGCACACCCCTAATGTCTACAATGCAACAGCAAGGAGCTCGGTCCTGTTGCAGGGTACTGTGTCTTACTGAAGCAAAACACTCCATCATAAACTTATAAACTATGGAAATACAGCAAGGAAGATGGCTTGAGGGCACTCCATGCTGCCGCTCTTGAGCATGCCAAAAACAAAAGCTTGGATCATAATGCCAGGATTGCCCCAAGGACCAATCCATTTGATTGCCCCTAGGACCAATCCATTTGATTGCCAGGGTGGATGAACACAGAATAGGAGCAAGTCATCAGGACTTACTTCCTTGGTGCTGACACCAAGCACCCTGTAGCTATATTGGACATATCCCTATGTGACTCCAGACGAACTTTGATTTCCATGATAACATACAAAGAATGGAAAGAAGCAAAGCAATCCACAATTAATTGTGTAAGTATTTCAAAACAGTGTACATGCATGGACATAAGTGAACGCTAGACAGAAAATAAATCATTCAGAGGTATCATGGTGAAGCTTTAGTTCAGACAGATGACTTACATAGGGGAAATACTTGTTTCACATAAGTCAACTGCTGACCAGAGATAAGCCTTTGAGCAACTTCACTTACTTCAGTATAGTCACATCAGGGACAACATCACCTAAGATAACAGCACTACTGAAGTGCTCTTTAGAAGTTAAGATTCTTTCCACATCTTCTGAAAACTTTACTGTATTTTCCATATTTTGAAATTTGCTAATAATAAATTGTATCTAGAGAGCTCTTTAGTTTAGGTGTTAAAGTTCTTTAAAAATCTCAAAATCTAATGTACACTTCCCCCCTTACTGTAATAATCTTAATAACAAAGTGAGAATTAGTTTAATAATTGATAATTATTTTAAAAACTCATAACCAAAATATACAGGAATACAATCAACAAAACTCAACTGTATTAGTACATGAACGTGAGCTAGAAAACCATGCTATTTATTGGAATGCAAATCAATGGTAGATTTTTTAAGGTATAAAAGGCAACTCAATAAGGACCCAGTCTAGGATTTGGGTGCCTAGATTTTTCTGAATCTCTGCCAACATAAACACCCCTACTAGGGTGGACATAATTAAGTGGAAGTTTGCAATTCTGTTTTCTTTGAATGCCAAAGAAATAACTCATTCTTTTAATCTTCATATCCTAACACAATACTAAACAGAACTCTACTAGCTGTATATTTCTGACAGACACTAAAAAGATTAATACTTTCCTACAGACAACTACATGTTACTGTACTAAAACATTTCATGAATGTCTTGTATTGTTTCAGAAACAAGGGATTCCCAAAAGTCTATCAGAAATTTAATTACATAATATTTTGATAGAACAAATGGCAACAAATATCTTAAGGTGTTACATTTTATTTATTTACACAAACCCTAAACCCTCCAACTTGGAGAAAAAGCGGTTGGATGAGAAGAAATCTCGGGTGATAACTTGCAAGTAGTAAAATTACAGATTATCTTTTTAAAGACACAGTACATAAACTTTCACATTTAGAATACACTGGACACATCCCCACTACAGTGATGCTAATGAACCTATGCTAATATGTACAAGTTATGCAACTACTCCAGGATCTTTAAGTAATGTTAGGTTTTGGATTTTGACATGCATATGTATTTTCTTCAAAATATATATTTTCATATATATTTTCTTCGGCAAATAAAAAGCTATTCTATAATGAGCACCGCATGTCAAAAACACTGGTGTTTTAGTGGAATTGAAATAAATAAGTAAACAAACCAGACCTAAAAAGCAATTTAGCTACATAGGGCATTTTTATACATGCAAGCACTATAGCGCCAGGTGCTTTGAAATGCTCCTGGTGCTGTGATGTTTGCAGTTGTGTAAGAGGTGAAATGCATGTCAGCATTGAGAAAATGGGGCAACACTCTTCTGAACTAACACACATTGGAGGTGCTTTAGTTCAAAAGTGCACTGCATGCTGACATGCATTTTGCCACTTATATAATTGCACATGGCGCAGCGCAGTTCACCTCAGGTCGCATGCGGAGCAGACTTGATAAAGAGTCTGGTCCATAGCAGTGGATCTCTAGTGCATCATGAGACAAAAAAAGTATGAGTATAAACGTCCCTAGCCTCTAGTTAGGCATTTAACTGCTAAA
>JAGPOW010000261.1:80722577-80752346 GCA_030014935.1 Caiman crocodilus | reverse complement strand
AAAGTAATCTATGGGAGCTTAAAAGCCTTAATTACTATTTTGAAAAAAGATATAAATCTGTACAGTATTTTGTGTGAAACTAACAGACAACACTTACCACACATTGCAACTGATTTTGCCTCTTCAATTGATTGATGTTTGTCAGTTAACCGTGCTTTAGTCACTTTATGCTCATTTACCTCCTGGTCTAACCGTTCTTGTAATGTTTTGAGCTTGTAGTTTAAATCTATTTCCAGGTTATTTTTTTCCTGAAAGTTATTATAAAAACATTCAGAAGATTTCAAAAGAAACTCCTTATCTTATTTAGCATTCTACAAGCTCAGAAGGTAATAAAACATCTCATTTTCAATAGACTATAGAACGTATTATTCAATAAAGGCATTATTTACTGTTAGCTTCTTTGTGTTTGTTGGTAGTTTAGATAAAGAGAGGCATTTGTGAGAACGGGAGAAACCCCCATAAAGACTAATGGAATCAGATTCTTCTCCAATTTGCATAACCTGTAAACCTGGAGCAACTCCATCAAGGTGGATTAAATCTTCTGTTGGAACCACAAATTCCTAACAGTACCTGATGTAGCAAGCTCAGTAGGTCTTTGAGCACAAGTGGTCTTTAGCCCTCAGGCCAGATTTGGCCTGTGAAGGAACCACATTATCTGGCCTGCGGGGCTTCCTAAGGATATAGAAATTTGGCAGCAAGGGAATAGTGCATTGTTGCACCCAGCTGCCAGATTACTGGACTTGTGGGGAGCCAGATCCAGCCACCTGGGGTCAGGCCAGAGTACTGGATCACAACCGTGGACCAACACATGCATCAAGTCTATGTAGGATTCATCCCACAAACTGACCCCATGCCACTCAGTCAACTCACAGGGCACTACTAGTGTAAAGTACTACATAGGGCCTGAAGGTTGGGCACTACTAGTGCAAAGGAACTTGACATTTCCCCATTATTTTATCTAATCCCCAAAACTAGAGTAGAAATGGGTGATGCTTCCCTGCTAAGGATTCTGTCACTCTAGCCTACTATGGGTGGCCTGAGGAGCACATTTGAAGTTACACAAACACAGGTCCACCTATGCTTCCTATCCATGCATTCAATATGGAAAAAGGTACAAAAAAGAGCAGAATTCCCATATGTCTGCTTTGCTTGCCTATCTGTCTTGCTGGGATCAACCAGAGATACGTAATGCTATCTCATTTCAGAAAGAAGAAAGAACTGGAAGTCAAGTGGCTCAGCCCTAGAAGTCAATCAAAGGAATCAGTACAGAACTAGCCAAGTTAGAATCAAATTAAGCTAAACATTTAAACAGTAGATGGAAAAAAATAGAATATTTATATTTAAAAATCATAAGGAGCCTCAGCAGACTAGTCTGGGCAACTTGCCTATAGCTGAAAAATGACTGCTTGTTTAGACATAGGGCTGGGTTATGGAACCAGTGCTAGCAACTGACAGATAAGAGTTTTGCAGGCAAAACTAAAAGCAGAGCTGAAGACCTACAGCAGGACCCATGAACCTCAATAGGCAGAATGAGGTTAGTTTTCTTAAATTACTTAATACTACATAGTTCACACACCTACTGATAGAGCTGCACAGTGCTTTTAGTAAGAAAAGCTGATTTATCAATGCTACAACGTTAATCTCAAATTCTTGATTATAAAATATGACAACAGTCAATGAATTTCTGTATTTTCTTAAAAATCACCACATATTGTAAGCTTTTACCTTTTCAGAATTATTAAGCATATCCTGTGCCTGTTTTCTTTCTGCTTCCACTTTTTCAAGATTATTTTTAAGATGCTTGACCTCTTCTTGTAAAGATGTAATCCGAGCTGGCATAAAAAAAATTACATTAATATTAGCTAAGAAGCCTGAATTGAAAACAAGCTATTTAGACATTTAGGTTTTGTTGCTTTTCTTAAAATATCCAATATACAAACATTTCCTTCCATTAATAAACACTTTGCTTCAGTGTAGAACAGACATTTTCTGACACATAATAGAAGTATGCATTGCGGAGTTCCTTCAGGGGAAGAAAAAAACCCAGCTTTTTCCTTGGAATACCTCATAATAGCTAACCCTTTCTGTGTCATATTCTCCAACATCAAGGCTGAAGTAGTCTGCTTTACTATGCAGCCATTTAACATACTATTAAACTAAAGAATTTAAACTTGGCTCATTATATCTTTGAAAGATTGCGTTGTTCAGTACTAAATACTACTAGCACTGTATCACAACCCAATGGTCAGATAGCAGGCCTCCTAAATCCAAAGGTCCTGGGCTCAAGACTCCTCTCTGGCCGTTTTTGGAAGGACAGTGTGCCACCTTTGATTTAGAGGGGTTGGTTTAGTCAGTGATCATCTTCCCTTGATCATGGGGATGGTCCAATCCAGTCCTACTTTCCTGTGATCCTATGAAATTTTTATCTGGCATACAGTCTGTGTACACTGTTACCTATAAATATTTGTACTTGGAGTGCTCCATGACTCTGCGAGATTAAATATAAAAATATCACAGAATTTCTGAATTAATATAGGACATGAATTTTCATTACAGATTTCAATGATCATCTTGTCAAAAAACTGCTTGGTTAAGGCTGACAGGAGTACATGTAAATTCCATGCAAAACTGGCTAGGAACCAGCAGAACAGTTTGATACACTTAAGGGACTACACAAAAGACAATCCCTTTCCTGTGAGCCTAAAGAGCTATGCAGCTCTTACAGTGCAGTTTGCTCCAATGTACTTTACAAAGTGCACAGGAATTTCACGCTATCCTACTAGCTTTTATAATTTTTTTTCTCTTACTGCCTTGAGCCCTTGTTGAGAAAGGCAACATATACAATAAATTAGGGGCAGGCAAAGTATGGCCTGTGGGTCAGATCTGGCCCACCAGGCAATTCCACCCAGCCGATAATGCCCTTTTGTAATCCCTAGTCCTGGACTGCCCTTCTGAACGCTGATGCCTCCATGCAAGAGGTGTGGCTCTGGTTGCTATGGTACTAATCCCCATCCCAGCCTGACCCGCCCCAAACTAGGGGGTGCTAGACACAAGAAGCCTCTGCCTGGCAGAAGATTTTACCTGGCCCCACTGTGGCTGCTCCCAGCCCAGAGTGGAAACCTAGGTAAGGGCCCCAGTGGGCCAGGGACACCTGGGGGAAAGGAAGTACATGGACCCAACCCCTCCTACACCCCCCACAAACCACATACCCCACACCCAACCACCAGCTACCATACACACCCTCTCCCCAATCACCACCCCCCACATAACAAACAAGAATAAAACTGCATTTTGAGCTATGATGTAATTGTCTCTAGATACACTATGCAAACACGCACAAATCAGGATGAAAATATTTTTAAAAATAAAGTTTCAAAATTGTAACCCCTCTTCTCAAAAGGAGTATTGGGGCAAGGGGAGGGACTTCTCATGGCAAAGGTGGGCCTTTTGGTCCCAGGATAACAACCAGGGGGCAGGGCACTTGTCAAAGGGCGGGGCCATCCTTGTGGCCCTTGACAGATCACTGAAGTGGCCCTCCAACTGAAGTAATTTTCCACCCCTATAATAAATACGTTTTTAAGACTTTAGCTGCTGTCCATGAAAAATGCTTGGTGATTCCTTTATGTCATAAGCCTTCCAATACATCAAATTCATTTCTATGTAGAGGGCCCATTTAAACTATTTAAACCCCCTTCTGATAGCTCAATTAGCATATGCACCAGGCCTGTGCACTATAACCAGGTAAGTATAAAATATTGCATCAGACTCTTAGGAATAAACAACAAACCCAACATAAATGATTACCTTGTAGCTCTCCTATCCTTTCAGAGCCATGATTTCGGTCCCTTCGCTCTGCTTCCAAAGCTGCTTGTAGTTGATAATAATCCTTCTCCACTTGCAATTTTGTGCTCTCCAAAACACGGCACCTCTCCTGCAGTTCTCTGTTTAGCGATTCTAATTGGCTTATAGACTTGCTCATTTCTGTATGGTTCTTTCTCAGTCTTACTGCTGTATCCGATTCTGTCCTTAGCAAATCATTGGCTTCTTCTAGCTAGTAAGAGTAAAAATAATAAGACTTCCAATTCCAGGTATAACTAACAGGTCAGGTTTGTTATATTCACATAATCAGTATTACACAACAAGTATAAAAAAATACTATATTCACTCAAATACAAGGAAGTTTTTTTCCTCCCAATCAGCATGGTGAGAAAAGCAGCTTGCCTTACAGAGAGGAAACACTACATTAGATACACTGTTTACCATTAAATTGCTACTAGAAGCAACATGTCCTCAATAATGGAAACCAACTATCAAGCTGATGAAATCCAACCCAAACTGAGCACACTTGTAAAACACATGGCCTATATGGGGCAAACATGCTGATGGGAACCAACCACAAAGCTTAGTACAACCCCTCTGAATAAGATATAGCGCCCATTGCACTCATCCTCCTCAGCACTGACTCTTTTCAAGTCATGGTGAACCACTACACTGAAAACATTTCAACTTCCTCTTCCTTCTGGCTTTTATTTCCATTTACAATTAGTTCTATTTCTTCACCAGCCAAACCAAGTGTCTGTGTAGATGAGAAGCTCTGTTGCCCCCTCTCTCCATTTGTCACATATGATTCACATGGCTCTGTGCTCCATGAGGTAGAGCCGAACCAAGCAGCCTCATGTCTCATATGCATATACATTTTTGGTGATCCCAGGACTTGTGACAAGAACACCCAGTTTCAGTTGCAAGTGGGAGCTCATTAATACATGGATCCTTTTTGCGGGGCTAGAGGGAGAAGGGGATTTTATCTACAGTATACACACACATACTGAACAGTGCTGGGCTGTGGGGACACCAGGGCTTGAAATGCTGTTCATTCTGTTGGGGCCCAACCCAGTGAACAGTATGGTAAATTGTGACCCTTTTGACTTTGGATTAATATTATATATAGTATGTACTGTGCTGAAGCAAGTAGAAAAGTGCTGCTCAAATGTATGGTAATGGCACCATGCCATAGTACCTGTGCTGGAACCTGCAGCAGTTTTTAAAAAAGGTGAAATGTAACAATTCTGGATGAACTAAGCCTATAGGTAACTGTAGTAATTTGCTTTTATACGAATGTTATAGGTAGGTTTATTTCAAAGCCAGTATTTTTTGGTCCCTGTTTCAAATCTGCCCCTCATTTCCACACCCTCAAGGAGGCAAGAGAGCCTAAGCAGGGTCTGACAGTAAGGGGCGGGGAGTGAAAGGGCTTCAGGGGAAGAATTTGGAAAGAGGGGAGGGAGGAAAGAGGGCAAGCCACCTTTTCCCCCTGCTGTACCAGTTGGGAGGGAGAGGAGACAGGGACAGGGGACACATTCAGGACAAAACCCGTGCTAATTAAATTCTATACCTGAAAAATTAAAATAGATCTATACATTTTCCACATATAGAATTTAATTATTGGGCAATCATCTTATAGTCAGATAGTCTTAGATTTGAGTAAATACAATGCAGATGTTAAAATGAATCACTTACTTGCTTCTGTAATTGTGTTATCTTCTCATTTGTAATATGTGAATGCTGACTAAGTTTTTTCAAGTCTTCTAACTGTTCTTTTAATGTGGACACTAGACACAGAATAAAAATAGCAAATACAAGAATTGTTTTATGAAAAATGTTTTACTCACTACAAAGAGCATCAAAAGCTTAGCTCTACTCATTAGAAGATCACTTAAGACAGCAAAATCCTTAGGATATATCCTCTGGTATACCCGAGGCCAAATTCTGTGCTTGAGCATAGAGTTATCCTTAACTGGCTGAACTCAGAAAGGCACCATGTACACACTTTAGAGGGTAGAAAGTGGCTACATGTGCAGATATGATATAAACTACTTCAGATGTCCATGGATAAAGGTGTGCTGCCCTTTCAAGTTGTGCAAATAGCACGAGCCATTTGCCAAATCCCATGGATTTCAATGTTGAAAGTACTACTTAAACATTACTATAGATACACTGTTACCCAGAGCATGCTGTTCAGCCAGTCAGCTTCAGAAAGACTGGCTAGATCAGGGTGCTCAACCTCCGGCCCACCAGCCAAATGTGGTTCCACAGAGCCACTGCATCTGGCCCATGAGGCTCCCCAGGGTCCAGATATTTGGCAGCAGGGGAGCAGTGGACATTAATAAAGTCCCCTTCTCCCCTCCCAAATCCCCAAACCTCAAGCCCTGTACACCCAGTCAAAGTCAGGCCACGTCCCTCCTTACCACCCCCCCCATGGGACAAGTCACAACCCTTCCCCTACTCCCTCTGGCAGGGCTGAGTCAAGCCCCCTTCCCTCCCCTGCATGGCAACTGCCGCACCAACGCCAGGCACCGGATTGGAACCACCATCCAGCCCACAGCTGGACCAGGCACTACCCAGCTAACCTGCTGGGAAAAAAGGCCTACCACCACTGGGCTAGACAGACTAACCATCCAACCTACATATTGGGAAATTACCAAATGAGCCTGCTATATGCGAGTTAGATAGTATCTTATTAAGAGACTATTCACCTCATTTCAAAACAAATTAAAAAGAAAACTAATCCCTTATATCTCAGTTTTTCATTATAAGTACTTTAAACTGCTTCAAATATTAAAATAAGTACATTATTCCTAAAAACATATGGTATCATACTCAATTCAAGCATATAGCATACCTTCATTTTCTAAATTGCGTTTTTTTTCATTCTCTTGTTCAGTTTTTCTTTGGTATTCATTTATTTTATGTTGCAACAGAATCTTTTCCTTCTCAATCTGCGATACTGTTGATTCTAAATTTTTTCTTTGATTTCCCTGAAATTAGAAAAACTGGCAATTTTTATTTGCATTTTTGGGAATGATCTTGAAAATCTTTTCTTATATGAAAAAGTCTGATCTTGCAAGTTGTCCTATTGTGTTCAGTGAATGAAAGCCAGTAGGACTGGTATTTCCAGCAGTGAGACCAATCATGAAAAATATAAGGGTTGGAAAAAACACCACCACTTTTAAACTTGTTGATTACATTAACAAATGACTGCAAAACCTACATAGATAACAGTAAGCAGTTAGTTTTGTTTATGTAAGCTATGAAAACAAGAATGCAATAATTTAGAAGGCTATCTACACAGTCAGTTTTAAACATGCAATTAATTTTGAAAAAATATGTTGAATACTACAGAGGAAGAAACAACATTCAACACAGGATCTGAAATGCAGAAAAGGAATCTAGGTATAGAAAAAGCCACAGTGAAGAACACTAAAAATTTATTTAAAATAAATTTTGATAATTTCAAACTTACCTCTTCATCAAGTTCCTTCATTATCTTATCTAGTTTTATGTTTGAAGTTCTAGAAATAATGAAGAATTTTAATAATGTATTAAGACAATGTATTATTTTACATACCTCATTTTTCAATAATTAAAACTACTTACAAATATTAACAGGGCTTAAAGCATACATTTAAGATTTTAATAAATATGAACACCAGACCAACAAATACTTTTAGCTTATTATGATCACAATTATTAATTGTAACAAGAATTCACTATAGGCAATGCATGTAAAAACATTAAGTGTTAAATTTTGTCCTTAAATACCAAAGTGCCAAAACATAATATGCAGAGAAGTTCATTTATTTATTTTTGATAGCTAAGAAACGTTGGTTAGCCCATATTTGGCAATTCCCTAAAAAGAATGTCTAGTTATGCATACCCACATCTCTAAGCACGCACATCCCTGAAATGGTTACTATAATGACAACTAGTAAATGCATTCTAAGGAGAGGCTGAGATAAATGTAGACTGAAACCTCAAAAACAGTATCTGGTCAAATCAGTATTACAGAGCAACCAAGATCACAGTCACTTCTATAAGCACAGTATGGGTGTCTACCCTGACTTTCAGTGTTTTGAAAAAGGTAAAACCACAAAGAGGGGGCTTTTTGTAGCTATCTTCTCTTGTCCTAAAAAGATCAGAGATATTTTGTTAGTTAAAAGATGCTTATACTTTACTATCAGGTTATATCAAGATGGGAAATCCAGTCCACTAACCCTATAGTAAAACTAGTTAGCTATCAGAGGACACACTGGTGTTCTCTTTATCATCAATGGCAGTACTACCACAATTGCCAAATCATGCATTTCTAGCACCATTTCATGCTGCCACTGAGTGGGCATCCAGTATATGAATGTGCATTAGACACAGCACACTAAATAGTGGTGATTCATTTGAATTCTCATATGACCATTATTGGTAGCAATTATTTTCAAACTAACAACATTTATACCATGCACCACAACTGCTCGATGGGACAATTTTTCAACTGATAAAGGCACAAGAAATTATTAATTCCTCAAATATTTCTTTTCCCAGTAAAAGAGCAAAATGTTTTACTAGGAAAGAAAATTACTGTTCATATTTAACTTAATCTCTGTACAAAGCATAAGTAGAGGCTTTCAGCAGTACTGCAGCATTTAAGAGACCAGAATATGGGATAACATGATTTTTTTTTTTTTTTTTTTTTTTACTTTAGTACATGTTGTACATCTAGTAGATTATATTCTTCTAAATCACTGTTTTCACAGGGTACTTCAGGTGCTCTGAAATATGTAAGAATAGTGGTAACAAAGAGAATTTCAGGGAGAAGATGCATGTGTTTTACTGATGTCAAGCCTAATAAATAACTTTCCTTCTGGCATAGGTAAGAAAGCTACATAGAAAAATTATTTAAGGGAATAAATCTAAAATTTCACAGACAACAGTATTTCTGAAAGTACAATTCTCACTATTTATGTGGTTATCTTTATGGTATTACTATACTACTATTACTACTACTACTACAAAGCTTGTATATTAGATGCATGTAAAACTACAAATGTGAAATTCAAGCTAACAGGCACCCACCTGCACTTTTGCTCCAATTCATCTTTTAACTGCATTTCATTATGTAGCTGCTCTTCCAACTCATATATTGTTTTCTGCATGTTTTCCAGCTTTAAATATATACATAAAAGGACATGCATCAATATGATATAGACTTGTGGGGGGATACAAGGTTTTTCAAGAATGGCTATTTCATGTCATAATTTTCCTATTTTATATTAGATACTGAAAAAATATTTTTCTGGTCATTAAAGCATGACAACTCCTTGAAATATATAAAAATGTATTAATTACAAAAAGCTAACCTATTTTCCCAAATGCAAAACAACTCTGTATACAAGATGACCACCCCCCATTCCCTACCACATGTCCTCAGTTGCCTCCCCCACCATCTCCCACTGCCTGGCCCAATCCTGCCCCCCCTTAGCACCTCTCCTCTCACCATCTGCAGTAGTGGTGGTAGGGCAGGCAGTGGGGGCAGGCAGCTTGACTCCCACTGCCCACCTACCCTCTCCCCTGCACCCTCAGGCTGCCTCAATTCCCCCTTCACATTGCTTCTGCCCCCACCAAAGCCTCAGGTCCCAACACTGCTTGTCCTCCCATCAAGTCTCTCCCCTGCCCAACCTTTCCCTCCACCCCCATCCTCACCTTTACTCCACATCAGGGTCTACTCCATCCCATCTTCAGCCTGGGACATGGAATGTGGCTCCTGCCCAGCCCCATAACAGTAGTGCAGAGCCAGCCCTGCTGCCCTAGCCTGGGCCCAGAGAAGCAGTGCCAGCTCTGCACCAATGCTGCTACGGGGCCAAGCTGCAGCCATGTTCCATGCCCCAGGCTGCAGCAGGGACAGTACTTTTGCTCTGTGTCAGCAGGTAAAGAAAAATACAGCAGAGGAGTGGAGGGAGAGATGCAGTGTGGGGGGAGGGGGAGGCTGAGGGCTGTGGAGGAGGCAAAGGCAGCTGGGTGGGACTCAGGGTTAGTCTATAGCCAGTATACAGAATATTGTAAACAACAACTAAATTCTGAAATAACCCTGTAGAAGTAATTTCTGCTTTTGAATTAAAACAAACACACCTGGCTTCTGGTTGATTCCACCAACAGCTCTATTACCATATTTACTCAATTAGAAGACAAGGTTTCCCACCCCACCTCCCTATTTAACACAGTGGGGAGAAGAGGGAAGATCCTCGCTTTACAATCAACAGTGAGGCAGCAGCACCCGCCTACCCCCTGCTGCCTCACCCTTGATTGTAAAGCAAGGGGCTTCTCTCAGACCTGAGAACAGAAAACCCCATTAGGATAGAGCATATCAAAGAGACATAAGAATTTCCAGGAAGAATTCTGGTTTCTTGAAGAAAGTAAGAATAGAGAGCTGTACAGCTCTGTCTTAAACAAGATATGGAAAACAGAAAGAGGAATTTTGGATTATTAATTGCTGTCTGAGCAACACACTTCCCCTATTCTAGGCTGAACTAAGTTGGGGTGCCATAAATCTCCTCTTTAGAAAGAAATAGCATTCCCTATCACATAACGCAGGAGAACCATATCTAAACATACATTTGATCATCAGTCAAGGATCACTTTCCTTGCGATTTATAGCTTTCCCCAAAGAGGAAGGATGATGATCATCATCTGAAAACATGTAAGTCAGACTGTAGTCAAAATCAGTGGCTTGTTATCTAGTGTCTGAATTCTTTCCTTCAAAGCAATAGAATGCCCAAATGTATTCAATATTCCACTTACAAATGCCTCTGCTTTGTACTGGAATGGACTGAAATTAATTCAACAAGGACAAATGCAAAGTCCTGCACTAAGGACAGAACAATCCCATGCACCAGTACAAGTTAGGGGCTAACTGGCTGGGCAACAGCTCTGCAGAAAAGGACCTGGGGGTTACAGTGGACAATAAGCTGAATGAGCCAGCAGCACGCCCTAGTTGCCAAAAAGGCTAATGACATACTGGGCTGCATTGGTAGGTGTGCTGCCAGTAGGTGACGGGAAGTGATTATTCCCTTCTATTCAGTACTGGTGAGGCCACATCTGGAGTACTGTGTTATGTTTTGGGTCCCCCACTACAAGAAAAATGTGAACAAATTGGAGTGAGTCCAACAGAGGGCAACAAAAGTGGGGAGGGGACTGGGGGACATGACTTATGAAGAAAGACTTGGGGAACTGGGCTTATTTCTTCTAGAGAAGAGGAGACTTAACAGCAGCCTTTAACTACCTGAAGTGTGGTTCAAAAGAAGATGGAGCTAGGCTATTCTCAGTGATGGAAGATGACAGAACGAAGAGCAATGGTCTCAAGTTGCAGCAAGGGAAGTTTAGGTTAGATATTCGGAATAATTCTCTTACTAGGAGAGTAGTAAAACACTAGTACAGGTTATCCAGAGGTGGTGGTGGAAACTCCATCCATGGAGATTTTCAAAACCCAGCTAGACAAAGCTTTGGCTGGGATGATCTAGCTGGGAATGGTCCTGCTTTGAGCAGGAGGTTGGACTCGAATCACTAGATGGCCTCCTGAAGTCCTTTCCAACCCTAACATTCTATGATTCTATGATTCAAATTCTGACAGCCTGAACAAGGGTGGTACTGTCCTTGAGAAATTTTCCCTGTCATGGCTTCCTTTTAATATATTCTTCTCTCCTTTGATCACCATGGGTGTCTCTTCCAGCCTGTAAATAGACACTGCATTTTTGTCCCAGAAAAAAAAACATTTGTTCTAAGATCCTACAGACAAACAGGTGCACCACTGTGCTCCATCTGAAGAATGTGCTAACTTTTGCTCCTCACCCCAGTCATTCCTAGGACAAGTCAACCAGGCTATGTGCTCTTGTTGGTGTCCTTGAAGAGTAAAAAGGGCAATGCATATAAACAATTTTGCCACACGTTTTGTTTCAGGTCAAACCTGGGGACAACGATCAGATGCACTTGAAAGGAGATGCCTATTTACAGTAATACAGTACCTTAAAAAAGAATAGAAATAGTGACAATAGGAGAATTTATACTTCCCTTCTTCCAAACTCATCTAGCAATCAAGGTGATCTTTCATTTCTCCAAGGGCTCCATACCCATGTTTTATCTCCAGAGAATTTATTTCCTGCATACTTGAAAGCCACTACATTCTGCTTGGCCTGCCATGACTAAGTCGCAAGGAATGAAAGGATACTTGGGTTGTAGCCCTAAACCATGCAGAAAAGTAACCAATTTCTACAACAAGATGAAGGCTGGTCCAAGGAAAGATTTCTTCATTGATGCTCACAGGCTTTCCAGATTTTAAGAATACAAGATAAAAGGGAATGTGTGTAGATATAAATGGTCTTAAGTAAACAGGTAGACACTGATAAGATTTGAAAGGCTACCGAAACAGTTTCAGTGCATCAACTCACCTAAATATCTTCCTTCCGCTGCATCTTTAGGTAGGGCACACATCCCAAAACTTCCTATCCATAGGTGGGCTTGGTCCTTAACTTGCAAAAACAAAATTGAGCCGACAAAGAAAGGCTCACTAAATTGGACCCACACTAACTCAAAGTACAAAACTTTTTTGACCGCTCTCCTAAAATGCTTAAGTCTTAACTGATTCTTTTATTTTCCCATCAACTGAGCAGCACAGAGGTAGTTACACAGTTCCAACTCAGATCTTCAAAAGAAATATATCTAAAAGATCACATTTCCAACAGGAACTGTTCTTTACTCTGACTGGGCAAATGCAATCCAACAGTCTTTGCCCATAAATGGGAGAAGGGTAGCATTTTTGCCTTTTAAGTGGAATAATTCCTTGCTTCCCTTCTAGTACCCTTTAGACTTCCTGTGCTATTCCAATGGAAAAAGAAAGAGTTTTCTTCTCGAGTATTAGGATAACCTGTCCTGTCGGTGTCATCCTTTTCCCTCTCTTCCCATTCCTTATACTGCACAGAGATAACCAGAGATGCAGTAAGAAACCCCTGTATCTGTTAGTTAGATACAAAACTATGTTCTTTATGTAAAATGACTGTTTCAATTTGATTTCAGATTCGGCCGTTTCGGAGGATAATGATACGTTTTAGTGTTTCAGATCACTGTCCTGTTTTGTTTCGGTGAAATCTGTTTTGGAGATTCTCAAGGAACAGAGATCCACACTGAGGTCTCCTCACCACTGCTGCCTGCCCCAGGCAGACCCATGTCACCAGGGCAGTGCAGAGCAGGCAGTGGCAGTGAGGAGACCACCAGAACGGATCTCTGCTCTCTATGGAACCAAGTCATGCAGCAGGGCTGCAGCATACAGCTGCTTCCCTGCAAGCCCAGTTCTAAGACTCCAAAATTTTCTGAAACATTTCCAAAACATTTCGGATGCCTTGTTTAGTTTCACATTTCATGTTTTAGGCACCAAAAGAGCCCACACAACACCTCAAAAAAAAGCAGCTGCTGAAATTTTGTACAGCCCTATTCTTTACCAGTCTCTGCTAAGCTTTGAAAGGAAGAAGAGCTCCAGTTTCATCTCAAGAAAGTAAAATACTAGCCTAAAATCAGAACGACTCTGGTAAACAAACCAAGGGGCAAATCCCATCTGCAGCTTGGGTGCAAAACACGTGTAACCCTTCACAGACATGGTTCTTATGATCGGAAAGCACTTACAGCTAGTGTCTAAAGCAAACTTGGACAGAAATAAGGAGGAACAGGGGAAGCCTGTAAATGCAGTTATTTTGTTTGAGTTAGAAAATAAGGCAGTATCACATGATAATTGTCCCACATCTTAATAAGAAAGGGCATAAAAGATGAACAGAAGCAAATCAAAGCAAAGGAAATTTATTGCACACTTACTTATCCATGTCTGAGTTACTAATTAATTTGACTGTTCAGACCGACTCCTTAAACAAGAATTTGGGCAGGTAGGAGGAACATGGCAGGCCTACCCCTCCATGACAGCTAGGAATGATGACCTAGGTATTTCTACACAGCCTTTGGAGCTGCATCTCTTCTGCTAGATTTCTTGTGTCTCTGGCTGCCTGTACGCAGCTGCTTTCTGAGAGGCTTGTAGAGGCATGTTGTGCTGGCTGCTAGTGAATGGATTATGAGAAGAATAGATTCCAGAGAGTTCTGCATCATCTGAGTCTAAATAGCAGCCAATAAATTCAGTAAGCTGAAGTGAAAGAATATTTCCCCCCCAATATTTTATGTAATTGTCTTCTAGTTTCTGTTTTACCTTGGGGAAAAATAAAGAAGCCTGGCTACAGGAAAGAAGGCAGAACAAAACTCTGGGGGGGCGTCTATGACCATGCAGCGCCAGGCAGATATGCCAAGCTGGCTGTGAACACAGCAGTTCATATATCCAAGTCTATATGGTAAAAGGCACTTTTCTACATCCCAGACTGTCTATGCCTTTACCATATCATCTACATTCTGAATCTTTAGAACAGTGATTCTCAATAGGGGTGGGTGCCAAGGCATCCCAGGTGCCACAACATTCTAGGTACCACACAGTATTAGAACTATTAGGTGCACAAACACCTACACAATTGCAACATATACCCAGAGATTTCAAACAGGAATCCTGTGATGTCAAAAACATTCAGCCCCATAGTGGTGTTCTGAGTTCTTTGTAACGAAGAATGGCTTTATTACTTCTTCCATAAACAAAAAATGAGTGAAAGGTAAGGTCTGGGGGTTTTTTTGTTTTGTTTTGGTTTTTGAGCAGTAACTTGAATATAAAAAGGTTAAGAACCACTGTTTAGAGGCTAGACCATGCTCCTCCTGACAATAAATTAACAACAGTTCTGCCACCTGAGCTATGAAAAGGCCAAAGACCCACTGCAAAGGAATTGGCAAGTCTTCCTAACTTTTAGAGTCTTAGCTTTCAGATTTTAATAAGTGTTAAAGTAAAATAAATTTGTACTTCAAAATAAATTTCTCACTGAATTAAATAATAGCAGATTCCTCCTTTCTCTGGAATGTGACCCTGAAAAGTCCTGAACATCCCCAAAAGGAATTATGTTTTTTGGAAACTTCTGGCACCCACTATCTTGCAGAATTGTACCCTCAGGCAGCATCCTGTAGTACATAAATATAACATTACTCAACTAACCATGAAGGCCAGTATCACCATTTTCATTGCAGCATGCAACAGAAGAAGAAAAACAGCTAAGAAGAAAGTTGTGTGATAAAAACTACTCGTAGTGTAGTTTTTTGGGGTTTTGTTTTGTTTTTTTTTTATTTCAACACTATCTAAATCACTTCTACATTACCAAACTTGCATTCTAATTAACTTTGTACACATTGGTAGTCTTACTTTTGGAAGAGACTTTCACACTATTGGGTAACTCGCAATGTTTTCAAAAGTGCCTAACCAAAAGCTAGCAAATACCACTGATATTGCCCAATCTGCTAAGACACTTGCAAAAAAATCTTACTATGGGCTTATCTAAATTTTTAGGTGCCTATGTACTTTTAAAGAAATCTGGTCCTAGGGTCTTATTATCTAACAACAGAATGTTGGAAAAATAACATGAAACAAATCACATTTCAAACTGATTATTTATGCTTATATTGATTACAGTTCCTTCAATTTAATACTTACCAATTTAAATCAATAAAAAATGCACACTTGAATGCTGTATCTCATGACAAGCTTTATAATACGAGTTATAAAAATAAACATCAAGCAGAACAGGTTTAGTTGCACAATATAGTCTCCAATATAGAACTGTTATCCTCATCTTTTTTCAAAAGCATCTACTTTACTCTCAGTACTGTTGCAATCTAACAAGCAATACTCAAGCTAACAGTTGTTACCTGCATCTCAAATTTCTCTAAAGCAAAAGAATAATAGAACCAAGGCATGTATTCCATCAGCTCCATCCAAGCCAAGCAACAGCTAATTACAGAGCAAGAAAGAAAATTTCCAACAGCACATTTTTCCATTGCAAAATGCCAATGCATTGAAACAAAAACATTCCATGGCAATGGGTCAATTTTATTGGAAATTCTAAAAGAAGTCTGAAGTCTGTTTGCTCACCTCCTTGGAAGCATGGTTTGGAAATGGAGGCTCTTGAGCTCTTAAGCTTGTTAGTAGATTGCTGGGTGGCCTTCTATGAAAATGGTGCTTCTAGGGTTTCCATTTTATCAGGAAGCTTCCCAGACAGTCTGCCAGAGGTGGGGCATCCGGGAATATATAGGTTTCCAGGTTCATGAATTCCCAACTCACCAAGACTACTTGCCACCATCTGGCAGGTTGCAGGGAATTCTGAAATTGGCCAGCTACTCAGTTGCCCAGCTTCCTAGCTCCAAAGTTCCTCAGCAATCTGACAGGTAGAAATCTAGAAAGCCTAGGCTTCCTGCCTCTCCAGTGCCTGGGCTGCCTCAAAGACTGCAATACCAGATGCCATAAGGATAGAAGCATCTAATACTCCAGGGAGACTGGGAAATAGATTTTATTTAATAAATCATCTGCAGAAATATTCAGTGTTTATATTATTTTTTAAACTGTCCCATGAAATTGTGAGGTTTTAGCCATTTCATCCCTATTTAGGAAAAGGCTCCCAAAAACCACAACGTATTTTGCAGAAGTGAAATTCAGTTAACTGACCTGCCCTTATAGCCATGTGATTCCGAACAGTTAAAACAAACATACCAATTTTCCATATTCCAAAATACTAAAACAAGTGTCATTTAAAACTAGTTCAATAATTAAGTATAAAACATATCTGTTCTAAGTTGCAAAAAAAAAAAAAAAAAGGATTGCAGAAAACATACCACACTTTTATCCATATTGGAGCTTGCCCTGTTATCATTGGAATTCTCTTCAGAGACAGGCAAATACCTACATAAAAAAAAAAAAAAAAAGAGAGACAAATACCTATATAAAAATTGTTATTTTTTCCTATAAACTTGTCTTTAAACAAATTTTAAGAGAGTGATAACTGAGTAAACAAGTTAACAATTGCCAAGATTACAAGTTTTTGTAGATCCAGATCCAAAGCACTAAATTCGGAATTTTAGTATTTAGTATTTACTAATAATTATTAGATATAGAAATACCCTTAATTGGAAAAAAAACAAACATGGAATTCATTGTACTTTGTCTTCAAGTGAATAGAAATCTACAGTTTTTATCGCTCTTCCTCTAAGAAAATGGGGATTTTTTTTTCTTAAGCTGTTATAAAAAAAAGTTCTGCTTTTCATGGTCACATTCTCTTGATCCCCTGATAAATAATAAACATTTATTTATTTATTAAAATACATACACATACAAGAAGTACTAATGAAATCAACTTGGCACAAGTTGCATGCATGGATCTCCTAATGAAATTCCATGTGTGAAGTTCTTACAGTGCTGGGGCCCCAAGACAGGATTTCTGTTTTAGATATACCAAAAAAAGGAAGTGTTAATTGGTTATGAGAAGAGTCACATTAACAAATGGAAAATGGAATAGGTTGACAGACTGGTCTTAAAAGCTTGATGCAAGATTCTCACCCCACTTTGACCCCTTCTGGCCAAGCAAGAGGCCAAAGCACTGCATGACTAGAATGTTCCAGACGTTACACTATGGGGAAATAAGGGAACCCACACTTTCCAATGACTGACAAAGGCAGCTTGATACTATTTTCTGAGGATCTCCTTCAAGTCCTGGTATAGGAAGAATGGCTAGATAGAACTGGGAAATAGAATGTGCTGAATATGGAACTGCAGCACACAGCATCAAGCACTCCCAGCTACAGGTAGACAATGACAGGCTTAATTAAGGCAGACTTCCCAAGATGTCAGTCACATCTGAGTGTACTTTGGCTCCTTCAAGCAATCCAGAAATCAGGAGGGTACCCAGATGGCTTAGATCTCTGATTCTGCTATATATGATGTCACTCAGAAATCACGGAAAAATACCCTTGACTATCTACACATCATCTGAACTTCAGTCAAGTGAGCCTCAGATAAGGGGAAAAAAGAACTCACAAATACAAAAAATGTTTCTACAAGGCAGTATCTATTTCCTTATAGTGCTGCAGGAAGAGGCTGATGCTTCATTCACTTCTTTATTAATAAAGTTGCTTTCATTTAGCATTCTTAAATTTTTAAAAAAAATTTCCTGGGCCATCCTGTGACAGTGCCATGGTGGGGAAGGAGGAAAAGTGGGAGAAGACTGCTGCATTACAGCTTATGGAAAATGATCTTTGCTAGATGTTCATTGATACTGTTTCCCATGTTGTGCACTAAATACAGTACTTTATTCCTAGCTCCCAGACCTGTGCCTGGATATTACTAAACAAGTATATTACAAAGATTTTTTAATTCCATTTGATATTGAGAATATCCCTTTGAATATTTCAACCAACTGAAAACCAATTTAAAAAAAAACAAACAAACATGGCTGCGCATTTCCCACTATCAATTCGGTCCCACTTTACTGTGTTAAAAAGTGATGGATCAACAACATCAAGCAAAACTTATTCTCCAAACTTCAGAGTTAAGTTGACAGCACTCTTCATTTTACCTGTTATCAGCTTAAGATAAAATCCAGACACCTTGCATATTACAGGCAGAGCTGGTAGTACTTCTATTTGAAGCTGCCCAACATTTTAACAGGTTATCTTTAAAGGCTTATGACTCTACAAACTTACCATCTAGACTGAAATTTTCCTTTTGTATTAAAGACCATGATTAAACCATTGGGAACAGAAGGGAAACCTTCTACCCAAGAAAGAGCCCTCCTCACTGAGGTTGTCACAGTCCCTCCTGCTTGCTCTCCTAAGAGAATGAGTTTTGCATTCCATTCTAAACAATGGTCCCTCAACTTTGAAAAAGGAGAGAAGACGCCTAAAGTCTGGTGGTTAATGCACTTTCTTTGGATGTGCAATAGAAGGGCCTGAATCCCATCAGGATGAGAAAGGCCTTTAACCCAAGTCTCTCACTTTGTCTGGGAACTGCTCCAATCATTATGCAGGTATGCAAAGGATAGTCATGACGAACTACTTCTCCAGTCTTGCTTCTGAATGAAAGAAGCTCCAAGTGCTGAGCTCAGTACTGTCCACATGTTAAAAATTCTCAGAATACACTTGCTGGATTGGGCTCTTCAGGGTTTTTGGGTTTACAAACAAAGTGTCCTTGCACCTAAACAGCTTTTGGGTGGGAGATGGTTGGTCTGAATGTCTCAGCGCCTAATATGGTAGCATGTCTGAAAACATGTAGAAGCTGAACTTACGAATCCTAACTTGGCAATTTGAATTCCTCTTTTGAATTTGAGTGCCTAAGCTCCTTTGCAAATCTCACGCTGACTCACCCTGTTCCTCACTTGTTAAATAATACATAGTTTTCTCTGTCACAAAGGTGTTGTTAGGAAAAATGCATTAATAATTGTAAGGGCTAAGACACCCTGATGATAGGGACCATACAGAAGTCCTGGAGAAGCTGAAGGTGTGTAGTTAAAGGCAGAAAGAGGAAGGATGATCTCATAACGCATGCTAGTTAACAGAGCACGCTTGTTAATGAACTGCCAGTTAACATGGCTTTTACCGTAATTAGAAATCAGCTGCAGTTATATAGAAGTCTAACAGTGCTATGTACTTATATGTGGACAGTGTAAAAAAAAAAAAAAAAAAAAGAATTGCAGATATACAGGGCTGGAAGGTGCCTCAGGAGTCATCTAGTCCAAACCTCTGCACAGACACGGAATTCTACCTCCCAGTTAATCATGATTCTGTTGCCCTCTATTGAATCACATCCCTAACAATACTTGGCAGTATTATATATAGAAAAAAAGGGGGAATTCAAGGGTGAATAATGCATTAAGTGTGAGATGCAAGGACATAACTGTTAAAGGAAGTAAATAAAAAAGGTACAAACTGCACCCTATTTTCTTAAAATAAACATAATGCAAGCAGAACAGAAACGGCAAACTTTTTTTTTAGCCACATCTTCCTAACTTACCTGTATCAAATTTTCAAATCAAAAACAACTTTCACATTTAAAACCTTCCACCACTTCCATCAAAAGTGAGCAATTATGAACCCTGTTTATTTTTAGTATAAGAAAAAGCAGGTAGGAGAAACAGCCTTTAAGCATTTAGGAGAGTTTACTAGGACTTAGGACACTTCTTTGTCAGGAAACACAAACCAGAGGTTTTCTAACTGTTACTATTGCAAAAAGGCAAATAAAAGGTCACCAGGATGCTGGATACAATAGTTCCTGTCTATGAGGGTCAAAAACTGTTCTCAAGAAACAGGTGTTTTGTGAGTGTGTCCTCAACAAGTATACACTATATAGGGATATAATGAACCCCTTTCCCTCAGCACACAGACAATGATCACCAGATTAGGAAAGGCAGAGGGGGCCTCATGTTTGGTCTCTGTCAGAGCCACAAAAAGGTTCCTTTACAGGAGTTCCTGAAGGGAAATATTAAAAGAATTGGGCATAATAAGCTCCCCATTAATACAACATAGGAGAAAGAGCTGACAACAGGACTTCTGTACAGCCACAACTGCCTCTGGACTTGGAAAGCCAACTCTTTTTTTTCTCCACCAATTCAGACAGTACGTCGTTGCAATGGGAGGAAAAGCAAATCTCAAGTGCTAGACCCACAGAAGAACCATCTCCCGCTGCATTAGACTTACAGTGCTTTTGCAATAGATATAAATACATTTTCAGGAATGCAGAAGGTGCAACCTGCCTCTGCAGCAGGGCTGCCTGTAAACCAGCGTTGCCCTATAAGGATTGCCTGCAAGGATCCTGATGGATAGAATTAATGTTCAACCTGACACCAACTGGTAGGACCTTCCTCTCTCCAAGGTGGTCACTACAGCATGCCTGGACAGGAGTGGGGTTTGCAAAGGAATCTCTGGCCCTCAATGGTTTTGGCCTCACCTCTACCCCGATTTAAAAAAAGAAACACACTTTAATTCTTTGTTTATAATTTGGGTTATTACGTATCAGGTGCATTTTCAAAGCCTAAGTATTACACTAGCACTATGCATGTGCTTAGTTAAGAACTTCTCACAGAATTATTGTACTAGTTCAGTGGTGCTCAACCTTTGAATTCTGTAGGCCAGACTGGTCCAGATGAGTGGCCCCTCTGCAGGCTAGATTGGGGTTTCGGGCCCAGCAACCACCCCCACCAAAATGAACCAGGATTGCCCCTTGAGCCAGTGGTACTACCCCTGCCTGACCCTGCGCACTGGTCTGGAGATCTGGCAGCAGGGGAGCAGTAACTGCCTCTCCACCTGCCCACATTTCCTGACCTGGAAGGAGCCCCATAGGCTGGATGACATGGTGTTGCAGGAGACATCTGGCTCATGGGACAGAGGTTGAGTATCTCTGTACAAGATCAAAGACTCTAATGTCTAAGTAGCAGCAGCTATTGTTGCCATGGGCATGTCACAAATTATGATCATCTAGAAGGCTTTATTTTAAAAGGCTCACTATTTAATACAAAGGATATATTAATAGAAATCAGCAATACAAGACCCGGTACAAAATGCTAGTTTTCTCCACACTTACTGGCGATTGTTGTAGTATGTAAATCCTACAAAAGGTAGCTGGTTGCCAACAAATGCTTTTGGTATAGGGAATGTTTCTTCCTCTCCCTTGTCTTCTTCCAAATCATCAAAGTTACTGGTGTCAATGTCACTACTTAAATCAGGCACAACTGGTGCAACAGCTACAAACAGAAAGAAAATTATCATTCCTCTCAAATAACGTAACTAGCTGTAAGAAAAATAAAATAGAGGTTAGTATTTGTATTCAATTCTTGTCACTTCTATTATGGAAACTTGGATTCCATAAATGTTATGTTACTTTAAAATATCTGCGACTTGACAAACATGAGGAGTTGTGCATGTCAGTAGTTAGACAAATGTGAGCGTGATCATCCAAATAAATTTAGGTTCTGATCCTGCAGCTTGTAATGCATGGGAATACTTAAAGACTGAATAGTGTTCTCTGTATTTGAAGCATTTCACTTGTGAGCCATGTAATGTTTGCAAGATGAGCACTTAAACTGAATTTATCAAATTAACTATGGACTGGATAAAAAGCCAAAAGAGAAAGGGAAGTGAGGGATGAAAAAAACTTGCAGCAATACAAATGGACAAGTCAAGTGGAAATTCTTCACCATTATTAGAGCCATCATTGTTTGTATGTTCTGGTTCATGCGACTGTTTATCAAAAGTGCAAAGAGCAGTCATAAATGAAAATTCTCATGAAATAGGTGAGTTACTGATCTGAGCAGTATATTGCAGGCAGTGCAATAGCAAGGGGAGGCAAGCGGGATAACTGTCCTGAGTGCCAAAGTGAAGGGGGAACCAACAGATTCTGCCCAGCTGGGGCAGGGCATGGAACAAAGCTGCAAGCAACTCATGGGGGGGACGAGGGATTCAGGGACACTGCGTGCACTCCTGGGCAAGCATGGGGGGCATGTGCCCCCAGCCCTGTGTGCAGGGCGAGGGTGGGCTGCTGCTGCGGGTTTTGCCCTGGGCACCAAACTTTTTTTGCCACAGTACTGGGTGCATGCACCAAGTATGCTTGCTCTGCTCCCTCAGCCTTACCGCAACAGATGTTATAAAAAAAGGAAATGAACACAAAAACCTGAAGGAGGTATGATCATGAGTACTGTACCAAGCAGAGGCATAACAAGACACTTCCGTGCTCTAGTCTTCAGCAGCCATTCTTGTGCCCCCCTCTAAATAGGTGCCAGGAGCTAAGTGTCCTGCTTGTCCGACTACTGCTGCCCAAACCCTAACTAGCACAAGGTCCATTGCAGAACTGCCACTTGGAGGGGGTTTGGAGCAGTCTTTAGCTTATCTAAATTCTACTGCAGCAGAAAGTCTGGCCTTCAACTCTCCAGAGACCCAAGGGGCAAGTACACATTTTCTGTTAATTTGGAGAGCTTTAAAAAAAAAAAATGTTGATTCACTTATCACATGCATATACAGCTACTACACTGCAAGTAAAAAATGCTTTACTTTGGAGAGTTGTATTAAAAACCAAAATTTTTAAAACAAGGTTTCATATAATCATACTATGCTTTCTCTGAAAAAAGAAATGCTATAACAAATGCCACAGAATTATATGCAACCTTGCTGTAGCCTTGTTTACTATAAGTTATATAAAACATTGCCTCTTGCTCTGTGAGCCCACAAACAATCTAGAATTTTGCTGAAGATGTAGCTACTGTTGTGCTTCCTTATTACGTATCTTTTGGACTTGCTACATAACAGATCAATTTCGAGTATCTAGCTGTACCTAAATCTCCCCAAAATAAATGTGGTTCTCTGATGCATCATAGCACGGATCCTACTGTAGTGGATTATTTCGAACAGTAATTTCTACTTAGGCCATACCTGCATCCTATGACACTTCACACGAAGACATAAAGGGTAAGATATCTGTGGTCTTCCCTGAATTTCCCAGCATTCCAAAGTCTGAATCTAAGTGTGTGGCCTAATTCCTATTCTCCTTTATCCATCTAAATGCCATACAACCATAGTTTAGCAGTTATGCACTATTTGTGATTTGGCTTTGTTTGCAAGCATGGTGCTCTGAACTGTCAGCAGCAGCAGGGGGAGCACAACTGCCCTGAACAGGCAGCCTACATCCTCTTCCACCCCCACGGGCTCCGCTCCAGCCATGCTTCTCATGGCAGAAAAGAGGGGGTCCTCTATGCTCCACTCCAGCTACATTAACCATGAGGTTCCATAGCCCTGGCAGCTGAGGCCCCCTCTGGCAGAACTGGGGCAGGACAGGGGATTGGGAGTGAGGGGTACCAGCAGGGCCAAGGGACTGTGGATCAGGAGCAAAGGTCACCAGCCTGGGCAGAGGCAGGGCAGGCCTGCTCAGCACCACAGAAGCAGCGGTGGTGAAAACCGCAGCTGGACTTGCATCCTGGTGAGCAAAGGGGGCAAGGAGAACTCGGATTTTCCATGACAAAAAAACCAAAATCAAACACCAAAATATATAGTTATTTATAATTTTTTATTATAATGATCAAGGCACTGGTAGGCTTCCAAATTATTTTAAAATTGTAAATATATCAATAAAACATTGTGTTCAACTGATACCTATATATGTATAGTGGTGTTTCATTTTAAATCACAGAAAAACATGGATTTGGGATTTTTTTTTTAAGTCAGAGAACCTGGCATTTTTAAACAGAGAAAATGAAGATCCCTGTCATGACTGATTTGGCTCATCAATGATTTCCCAGAACTCATTTCTGTTCTCCTACAAGACTTCTGATCCCCTCCCAAGTAAGGCAATTATATTGGATGAACAGAATCTGTTTTTTGTACAATATTTTCCCTCCAAGAAAATCCAGCTTTGTACTTTGATGTGCACTGCAGTAGTGTAGCGAGAAATTATTGTAATAATGAAGGACAAACAACAAGTGTTTTAAATTGTGGTCTCTGTAATTGCTAAACTTAAAAAATGAACTGAAAGCAGTTAAGGTGTGTCAGAAATCTCACCACTGAGAAAACAACATGAAAAACAATAAAATTTAACATTTAAGAGCCAGAGATCCTCTCCTTAACAAACAGATGACTGACCTTTTTTGATATAACAAATTAATATGAGTGCTTCAGTACAAGGAATTACTTACTGTCTCTAAGAGTTTCCCAAGCCCACTGATCATTTTTGAAGAAGAGGTGTCTTTTAATTTCTTCTATGCCATTTCGTCCCAGCCTCACTTCCCTACAAAGAAAAAGTATGACATACCACATGAGATATTTCCTCTCCTTTTGTAATAATAGTTTAAATGTCAACTCATGTTTTTTAACATCTTAAAACTAAGGACAACACAGAAAATGAATGTCTGCAAACAGGAATGTAGAATGTATTAGACCAGAACTACCTTAATCCTAGACTTCAATCTAGTTTAAGAGTCTTCTATGCAGCCTAAAACCAGAAATGCCACATAAGCTATACTTATAAACACAGACACACACACTCCCTTCTCCAGTGTGGATACTCTCACTCTACACACTTAATTCAAGTAATGTAGAGCCCAGATACATTGCAAAGTTTGGATGCTTAATCTCTTGTGAAGATGAGAGTTTGGGAATTAAGCAGTGTAATTAGAGACATACCAAATAATTCTATGGGATTGCTTAGGTCCCCCACCTCTTTAGAGCAGTGGCCTTTGAAGCAGAAGCCATGGCAAATAGCTTTGTAACTTATCCTTAGTTCAATAGCCAACTGCATTTTAAGTAGACTGCAAATGACTCCAATACAAATGGTGTGGGTTCCACTGTAATTAGCACGTCTTTTTTCATTTGGCTTAAATCACAAATCAAAAAAATATATACTAAGTTCCAAAAGTACTCTTAAACTGCAATTAGACTGTCCACAAAGGAGGGGTGGGTCATGCCAATTTAACTGCCTTGTAAAAAAAAAAAAATCCTGTAATTTAAGAAATATAAGCCAATTAGATTCTCAAGGTGTAACTCAGGTACAACCCCACTGAAGTCAACAGTTTTGGTGTAGTTAGTAAGACAATTAAGTCTGCAGTTATTTACAGTGTACATGGTATTTGTGACAGACAGCCTGGGGTGCTCTGTCAGGTTAAGAGAGAAGCATCCCAGGGAGAGCTTTGTCAGGCAGGGTGTACCTGGGACAAGGCTGCCATAGAGATGAATTGAGGAGATAAATTAGCTAGTACCTGCAAGCAAGCTAGGGAGACACCTGCCCAGAAGGAGGCAGGGCCCTGGGAGAGACAAGGCAGGCAGTCTGGCTGCAGAGGCTGAGCACAGAAGAGCTCTCCAGAGGTGCCTGTAACTGAGGAGTAAACTGCAAACGTGCTAGGCCGTGAGACAGCTAGGGAAGCTGAGGGCTAGCAGCTGATTAAGAAACAGGGTTGGGCACTAGCCTTGTTACAGCCAGAAGGGCTTGTGTTTGATGTTTTGGTTTCAGTTTGGTCTGGTCTCCTTTCAAAACAGCTATATTAAGTCATGGCAGGTGTGTACGCAGTGAGGGCCACTGGAAGTGGTCAGGGCAGGAACTACATGGGCACCAGGGGTCATCACAGCTGTCCGAAACCCAAACCTGGCACCATATTCACCAACTAGAAAAAAAAAAAACAGCCAATATCTGAGAAGGCAGTGATCAGTAATACTACTATATTTATTTGCATACTTCACATGTTTTCTCCCCCAAAACTGGGCATCCAAAGTTAGGTCAGGAAGCTTATTTTCTGCTCAGAACAGCAGCAGTGGCATTTTATACAAGTAGCACAGATAATCTGATTTGACAGCTTATTAGAAGTCTACTTGATTCTTGCTAATTGCTCTCGAGTGATGTTCCATTACTCAAACTATTCTTGCAAATTCTTTAAAATTGCGACTTGGCTATTCCTGGTCTCCCATTCACTTCACAGCTCTGATGACTGTTTTTAGCTTCTTTCAAAATCCTAGATCTGCCCATGAAGTCCTATTCACAGCAGCAAACTTCAGCTTTTGGCAGAGCAGCCAAGCATTGCTGAGAATTCAGCTGTGAAAATGTTAAAAGTGTCACTTCTCCAGGGTCAGGCACAGCACACCTAGACCCTGGGGATGTTGGGCAGTGACTATCAACCCCCCAGGTTAGGGGGACAAGCTCCAGAGCAAAAAGGATTGGGCACTGCCCAAGTCCCAAGGGACCCAATACCTTTATTTTTCCAGAACCTGTACGTCTCACACTGGCCCCAACAGGGCACCACCCAAGCTCTGGCTGGCTAGCCAGCAGCAGCATGGGGGGACCAGCACCAAAGGAAAAAATAAATAAAAGAGGATCAGGTCCCTTGGAGGTGAGGCAGCAGCAGCCCAGCTGCTGGCAATGCAGGGAGAGGGGCAAGCTGACAGCCAGCTGGGCACCATCTGAACTCCAAGTGGCTTGATTCTTTTTTTCTACAGAGCTCCCCTGTGCCACTACTGGCCAGGTACCACCTGAGCTCCAAAAGGGATCAGGGTTAGAGTTATAAACTGGGTCAGGGAACTATGGTTCTTAATGAACAGTCTTTCTGTGATGACCCGCTGGCACTAGGCAAATGGCTGGGTCTGGATCTACTCCTAGTCCTGCCCCTACTCACCAAGCCTCTAGGAGCAAGTCACAGCAATGCATGTGAAAGACAGTTTGTCAGAGATGGTTTTCCTCTTAAGGCATGACTGCTCCACTAAGCTGAACAACACTAAAGCTGATTAACATTTGTGAACATTACAATATAAGGCAGGGGTCAGCAACTTTTTTGGGCAGAGTGTCAAAACCACCCACAACCTCAACTTGTACGATGTTCACATGCCAGGGACAGATAGTGGGAAAGCCACAAGGGGTCCGATCTGTGTCATGGTAGTGCAGCCCTGGTCCCTTCCCTGCCATCCTCCCCAAGGCACATGTGCCAACCAAAATGCCTTTGAGTGCCAGACTAGCAACCAGGCATTGCCTACCCCAGTATAAGGTGTAACAAGGCCAAAACTTAGCTGGTGGTAAATGGTAAAATTAGATGACACTAAATATGTCCTTAGGTTGTTGGTATTCTTTTAAATCCTTCTCTCTCTCAGAAGTCTTCTAATTTTGAAATACAAACACCATGTTTTAAGGCAGCTTTGGCCAATACTATAAATCAATATCATATTAACCAAAAAAAGACAGATCAAAATCCAGTCAAGATTCAATCCAGTCTTTAAAGCAAAACATAGATGGAATTTACGAAGGGTGTTAGTTATAGCCATATTGGTCTAAGGACATAAGCAGACAAGGTTCTTTAGATAAATGTGTTGTTTGTGCCTGAAAACTTGCAAAAAAACAATTGTTCCAACTATTTAGTTGGTCTAATAAAAGATATCACATTTACCCAAGGAACCTTGTCTACCTAGAGTAGGCAAGTACCTTTCTAACAGTGGGAGTGGTAAGATTCCTCCCCAGAAAATGGCAAGAGAAAAAAGGAAGAATAAATATTAGTATGTCTGACAAAGTATATTTAGAGACCAGAAAGGGAATAAAAAAAGTGCTGCTGACCCTTTAATTGTGACAGAATTATGCTCTAACCTTAAGGCAACAGAATTATAGTACAGTATGGTCAGGTACACAAGCAGTAAGCTAATACAAGTAAATGTTTCAGAACAGGAATGGCCAACTTGAGCAGGAGTGCCCCAACTAGCACAGGCAGCCTCTGTGTGTTTCTGTCACACTGCATATTGTGGATGAGCAGGCAGCAAAGCAGCAGATCAGGCAGGGAAGGAAAAAAGGGTAAACAGGGAGAAGTAGATGACATGGAAGAACGAGATCAGACAGTGACACTTGAGGAAGGTGTAGGACTAATTTGTGGCATGCCTGTCATGAAGGTTGGCCTCCACTGTTTTAGAATACCACCAGAAACTCGCATATACACAAAATGCATTTTACTTGTTAACATGAGAAAAAAAATGCCCCAAGGCTTATTTTAATTCTGTATTCTAAATAAAACTTTAAGCCATTTACCTGTCAGTTAAGAAGGCACAAATCAGGTTTTTTGCCTCTTTAGAAATCTCATTATCATCAGGGAAAGTCAGAGAGTTCTTATGGTTCATAATTTTACTGTATGTTCCAACTAAAGAATCTGCATAAAAAGGTGTATCACCTGAAAAAGCAGCAATGCAAAAATTAAATTAAATATCTGGATGTTAGAAAGAGTGTACATTTTATTAGAACATTTTAGAAAGTATTGCACATTTTACTTACAAATATTCTTTGCAGACTATAAATTAGTGTACTATAAGTATATTATTGTATGCTAAACACACAAAAATATATCTGCCAACAACTCCCAAATCCAAATGCTAGTGCATTAAAAGTATGGTATTCTTGCTGTTGGATCTTGACTGCAGAAAATCCTTCACTCATCTCACTAGTGACTGAGCTGATCATGACATCTTTCAGGGTCAATTTACTTGTTATATATATATCTGTGGCTATAGTTAGGGATTGTCTGCAAAAATCAACAAAAAAACCTTAAAAAATAAAATGCTGATCCTCACTGCAAAGAGAGGATGATGCTCGCTGAAAGGGTGGCATAAAGGGCAGAGTAGATGACTTCTGCCCTCTCCTACCCTGCCCCCAGGCCTCTCCACCAAATTAGCACCAAGGCTGGGGGTCCATGAAGGGCAACCAACAGTCAAGATGGTGGATGCCCCTTCTCCACCGCCCCGGGCCTGTCTACCAGTTGGCATTAATGGGCGGGGCTGCCACAAAGTAACCATGGCATAAGAGCTTTATGCTATGATCAACCTGCGAAAATTGGTAAGTCCCCCTGGTGATTTAGATATACCCCCAGTTATAGTTACATAAATAGTTCATATGTTATTGAGTTAGATGCATCTTAAACCACAATATAAATTAGCTCTTACTATAAGCATCCCATTTAACAAGTCCAATATTTTGTGAAGATCCGTTATACAAATTAAAACAAAACTGGTTGAGTGTTTAAGTACAGGTGCTTAAAATATTTCTGTATTACCCAGTACTGGGCTGGCAATATTTTAATTAGGGTCTCAACTTTTTTCTTTTTAACTCAACTTTTTCTTCTGATAACAGCATTCAGTACAATATCTAAATAGGTACATGAACTTCAAGAGAAAGAAATCAATTTAATTAGTTATTTATCCATTAAAAAAAATCCTTGGAGCCTTAACCAAGGACAAAAAAATCAAGCGCAGTTTAATGTTAATTTTTATATTGTATGCCTGAATAATACACCAAATATACTAATATAGCAAGTAATTCAATGGGTCAAATTTGTGCTAGTTAGCAAAGCAAGCTAAGATCTTTTAAGACTGTCAGAGGTAATGTCCCATGGAAAACATTAAAACATACCACACTGACTCCATAGACACTTTGCTGCATTTCAGAGTAAAAAAAACAAACCCCATGAGTTATCCACAGCATGACTGACTTAATATGAAATGGGGGTGGGGAAAAAA
>JAGPOW010000261.1:80667341-80722477 GCA_030014935.1 Caiman crocodilus | reverse complement strand
AAAAAATCACCAAAGGTTATGAGCTCCCAATTCTAAACTATTCTATTAGGAATTCTTCCTAACACTCCCTTTAACTTGACTGGCAACCATTAACACCCGGACAGGCAAAATACAGCCTGTCAGCACCTGCCAGTTAATAGTACCACACCCAGCCCTTCCACCCATGGGGGTGGGAGCGAGGGGGCACACATATATACACCATACACCACCCTCCCTCCCCCCAAACACAGCCAATAAAGATGTGTCACTCCCACCCTTGGGGGAAGGGCCCAGGCCAGCCACCAGCAGCTTCCAAGTAGGACTGCAGCAGCCACTGCTGCAGCTGTGGAGGGACCTGCTTGGCTTCCTCAGCCTTCTGCTGGCTCTGGGGACTAGGTAGGGAAACAGCAGGAGCAGGGAGCTTGGGGCTGTGGCTGGTGGCAGGAGCACAGAGTTCAGATGGACAGGACGTGGGTATGAGTGATAATGGTGGGGTGTGGGCACCCCACACCCTCCCCCACAATGGCAGCAACAGGAGCACAAGCAAGCAGGGGCCCTCATGCCCAGCACAGGTGCTGCTGCCCAGCAGCACATGGATCCAGCCAACACTGCACACTGCAGCAAGGAACACATCCCAGGTTTGCTGGCTGTATTGCATGGGCTCTATGCAGTGCACATGCAGCCCGTGGCACTGGGAAAGCCCCATGTGTTGGAGCCAGATTCCTTCCCATCCCCCACTTCTGGCAGAGTCCCAGGACCTAAGCAGCATAGAGCAGCAAAGGCACTCCCTGCCTGCTGGTGCTTCTGCTGGCAGGGGCTGTTCACCATGAGGGGAAGATGTGGAGAGTCCACACAACCTGTCACAATCCCTCACACCTCACAAAAGCCACACTCCCACACCTTGTCCCCATAACCCCCCTACATATACACAAATCCATACCCTATTGCCCCCCCAACATCCCACCATACACCCCCCCTACACATCCTCACCTACCATACACAATATGCAAAACTCAGACTTTATTTTTTGAGTTCTTATGCAATCATCTCCATACACACTATGCAAATACAAATCATGACAAAAATATTTTTAGTAATAACATTAAAATATGTTATAGTAGGTGTTTGATTTTAATGTATAATTTGGTGGTGGGGGTTTTTCTGGTTCCAAGATGGCAACCAGCTTTTCCCAAAAGGAGCATTTCAGGGGAGCAAGGGGAAGGACTTCCAGTAGCAAAGGTCAGGGTTATGGGATAATTTTCAGTCCCAAGATGGTGACTGGGGGGGCAGGACAATTGTCAAGAGGTGGACAACCCATACGGCCCTTGACAGCTCACCAAACTCGTTAAGTGGCCTTCCAGCCAAAACAATTGCCTGCCCCTGCATTATCACAGAGCCCATTAAAAATGCCACTGATGCATGTCCAGTGCCACCATACAGTACTAACATTTTGGAAGAATAGAGTAAGTCACTCAAGACACCAACAGGCAATAAAGGCAGCTATTTAAATCATGCAAATCACCCTAGCTATTCGCCACACTTTATTAACTTCAAAACTAAAGGCAAAGATTTTTGTCATCTTTTATTGGGCCAACTGTGCTGTTGGGAGAGCTATTGGGCAAGCTTTTCAACAAAAAGTGCTCTGAGCACTCAGGGATTATCATGGCTGCAACACGCTAAGTCAATACATCATTTAGACTAAACCAAGATGTGCTGGTCAATTCTGCTTAGAACAAGAGTGGCCCAACAGTTCACAACTGATTGAGGCCTGCTGCATTGTTATTCACAATTCCAACACTTAAGCCACTCCCTGCCCATGTCTGTGCTGTACAACACAGCTGTGTGCCATGGCTGTAAAGGTAAAAAAAGGCTAGGAAAATAAGGCTTTTAGCTTCAGGGCTTGGAGGATTACCTAACCTCCACACATCAGGCAATTTCCTGACTGCCAAATAGGCCTGCACTATGCAGCTTAAGCTGTACTCCAGTTACCAAAGGAAGTAGAGTTTTAAAATTATTTGAGTTTTAAAATAAAATACTTCAGCAGTATAACATTTTGATTTGGATATAAAGCTAAACAGGTGGTACAGAAAACTGTACTTCTATAAAGTTCTCATCATCTTGTTACTCACCTACAAGCATTTCATACAAAAAAACTCCAACTGACCACCAGTCGCATTCTCGTCCATAGTAACCATCACCACCCTGAGATTTCAATACTTCAGGTGAAATGTAGTCTGGTGTTCCAACAGCTGTATCACATCGTACCATACCTTCCTACAGTTAGAAACAAAAACAGCTGGGCCTAAATATCAAGTACAAGAATTGGACAATATTTTAAGCCAATGTTTCTCAACCTATGGGTCATGAACCAAAAGTGGGTTGCAAGAATATGTGAAGGGGTCCCAAACAAAACTTTAAAAATGGATTATCCTTTAAAGGAGAAAAAAAGTAGGAAAACTGCAGTGTTTCCCTTGCAGAATGGCAGTTTCAGCCTGCAAGGGGCTGCAGATCGGGACTGGCCATCAATGGTTTGCAAATAGGTCCTGGTCCAAAGGTTGAGAACCACTGTTTTAAGCAGCCCTTCATCTTCTACATCTTTCCTTAACAATAGCTGCTCTGAAAATACTAGACGGAAATGAGCGTTTCATCACTAAAATATATCTTTGAATGCACAAATACTAGATCTTCTACTGATCCATTTATGTTTTAATGCTAGGAAAAGAAAAGACTCCTGGGGGGTGGGTGGGAGGAGAGGGGCTTACAATAAGGCACAAAAAACCATAAATGACACTATAACTAAAATACTTGGTAGAAAAACTCCAAAATGAGTAAAGAGGAAAAGGAATGTTTTATGGCTGTTTGCGTCATGAAGTAGGAAAAGCCATAGGAAATTAGGAGCAGTTGAATGCCAGAGCTTTTGGAAAGGGGGCAATCTGCCTGCACCACGCCACAGTGAAGTACCCAGGGCTTCCCAGCATGCCACGCCACAGCTGGGCAAAGAAAAACAGCACCAGCAGTCAGGTCCTAGTGCCTGCCTACTGCCAACCAAAGGCAAGCCATTCTGACCTCTCTCTGCCCCTCCCCACCTTGCCCCATGGAAAAAAGTTACTGACCTATTATAGAATGTAAGATTCAAATCAGTAACCACTTGCCCATCCCAGTTAGTCATATAACTAAGGGATAATTCTATACTCCACAGGACAGGACTTTTATAAAAGGAAAAAATTATTGCTTATCTCAAAAATGATATTTTATCAAGTTCCACTATATTCAAGGATTGCTTGTGCAATCTTTTCCCATTAAAATTACATGTATTCTGGACACTATCACATTTATAGGACTTGCCTATCCCAAAGATAAATTAGTTGAACTTAATTGTTTTTTCTTTTCTTGGTACTTGCAGTTCAGAAATAAAATTCAATGTTAACATCCATATCCATCAATTTTAGGTTTATCTAATAAGCCACCTGACAAAAGCAAATTAAGTTTAATAAACAGAACCAAATTTGTGACTGAAAAACTCCACTAAAACCAACTATTTATCTAAGACAATCCATGCTAATGTTTTTGAGCTTGTGCATATGGTGTTTTATTTGGCTTTCTAAGGAGATGTTGCTGAATATCTCATTTATTTATTATTAAGGCTGTTTCACAAAGTTTTTCATCACATGTCTAAGAATGCATTTAGAAGGTATGTCTTACATTTTACATCCATAGGATTAACGAGACACAATTTTTAATATATGTGGTTTTGTCTGATAAACCAATCAATTTTGTGCATGGAACAGCAAATGTTTACCTAATTTGAAACACTACTTTGGGAATCATTTTATATTTTTGTGGCCTCAAGTATATTCCAACAAAACACTGATTTTCAACCAGGATGCCAGTGTCCTGAAATCCTTTCAAGGGTGCTGTGGGGTGCCACACAACGTTAGCACTGTTAGGTGGGCAAACATTATTCACAAGATAAATCAAAGATTTCAAACAGAGATCCATAACTGTGGTCTTTTAGTTCTTTGCAGTAGAAGAACTGGTCTGATTTTTTTTGAACTACAGAAAAAAAGTGAAAACTAAGAGCTAGCATTTTCTTACAGGTGCCTAGAGTCTATCCAGGGATGCTCTTGAGTCCAGAAATGTTGAGAACCACTGTAATAAAACAACAGAGATTCTTTCACCCAACTGCTAACTATAAATATTTTTTGCTGAGCAAAGGTATGGCAACTAAGTAGCACCCTGGGCCCTGACTTTGTCACAGAAAAAAGATATAGAAAATATTTTAAAGAGTTTATTTTTACTTCACCAACACCATAACCAAAAACTAGAATAGCATGTAATCATTGAGACAATAGCACAATCTCAGAATTATATCTCTTGGAAACAATATTATTTCTGTCCTTCAGAGCACTGAGTAGCATATTAGCAGATGTAAAGAATTCCATCAAATTATAATTAGCCACTTTTTATACTGTTCTTTGCACAGTTTATAGGACAAACACAAATCACTTTTTTCTTTGCATGGGAGAAGACTACAGCGGAATCAATTTTTTTCTTCCCAGTTTCTAACTAGGCTGCTAGACATAGCTTTTAAAAAAGAAAAAGAAAAGAAAAGCAAGCAACAGGAATGTTATACTTTGGCTTTGATCCACGAACTATTCTAGTCCATGGAAAGATTCCCATGGACTTTGCACTGGAGTGCAAAATGCATCCTTAGACACAATGTTCTGCAGAAATCCACTTCTGCCAAAGTATTTTCTCACATATTTAAAATATGCTTTCTGTCTTGGTATCTTGCACTAGGTGTACAATTAACTCTCGTTATGTTCTGTCATGCCCATCCATACAGTTGTTTCCTTAAGGTAAACAGGAATAAAATCACTGAGAAAAGTGACAAAGAAAAAAAGAATCATTAAGATATGGGTGCAAGGGGCTTTCTTTCTCTTCATTTTTAGAAAGGGATAAAACTACTTGTTAATAATACTGCTTTCTTAGGGGAAGGTTCAGGAAGAGATCAGAGTATTTCCATTCTGTCCTACTGAGAAACTTAATCCCCAGAGACAGATAAGAGTTTACTCTGTAGTCTAAGTCATGGGTGGACAAAATGGCAGATCCAGCTGGTGGTTGGATTCCATTTCCCAGCAGCTCCTGCCCACAGAACCCGAGCCCATCGAAGGGGAGTGTGGGCAGTAGATCATGGCTCTGCCCCCACCCCAAGATCCCAGGGTCTCCTCAGCCCTGCCTGCTTGTCTCACCCCCAGCCACAGCCACATCCCAGCCACACACTCTACCCACATGGGTCCTACCTGCAGTGGTGGGTGTGAGACAGATGGGCTGAAGTGCCCAGGAAGCAGGGCTGAGTCCAGTAGCAGCAGCTAGAAGGAGCTGCTGCCACAGGGACTGCTGGAAAATGGTGTCCATTGTGGGCCCAATCTGGCATGGGCTGGACTCTGGCCACCCCTAGTCTAAGCTAACGAGCTTAGAAAATAAAGAATTTAGAAGAGAAGAATTTCAAATTTCACACTTGAAAAACAAACGAACAAAAACAGTATATTTAAGATACCTTGGTCTTTTTTCCCCCCCCACAAAGTTCTTGTGCGCGTACATATTTTCTTCAGGTAGGTAGGTAGGTAGGTAGTTAGTTATATGCGCACACACAAGAATGTATAGTTACAATAACAGAGAAAAAATACACACACACACACACACACACACACACACACACAGAACGGTAGAGGGAGATGGAGAGGGGAGCGTGTATGTGTGCGCGCGCGCGCATGAGTGCACACACACATACATCTATTCTTTTTGCCTCACTGTTATTGCAACTAGTTCAGACTGCAGCTTCAGTCAGAAAGAGCTTTCAGCATGAACAGCAATTTCTCCTTAACCAGTAGGAAATCCAAGATATGAATATCACTAGTGCCTGTGCTAGTGAAATCCTGATGTCCAGCTCAACAACTAATTTTTCCACTTTCCACACTGGTGACATTTGTACGCATCTGACCAACGACCTTGTAATTAAGGTAAGTACCAGAAATCCAGAGACCTGGGATTTGTTTCTCATGACACCACAAATTTTTTGTGTAGCATTTCTTCTGTGTCTTCATAACCCAACTATAAAACTGCTATATTTGTTCCTGCTTATTTCATAGGAATATGGTGAGATTAAATTTAACAGCTACAAAGTGCTGAAATAAAACTATGACAAGCATCTTGGAAAAAAATTCTACCCACATAGAGAAATAAATAATGGAAGGCAAAGAACAATTTTCAGCATATACTTTCTTCAAGTGACAAAGCTAAATTCAAAATTAAAGTATAAATTTACCTTGTTCATCTTCATACAAGTACCAAAATCTGCTAGTTTTAAATGACCAGCCTTATCTAGCAGCATGTTATCAGGCTTCACATCTCTGAAAGGAAGAAAAAAACTGCATAATATTTGATAAAGTATTTGAACTTGCTATAAGCAGCAAAGCCACCTATGCTTCCAATGTGACATGGCAAGAAAATACTGGGCATTAACAAAATAAAGCCCTGTTGCATTTTTTTCAAACTCTCATACACTATACACATTTTCTTGGGCTATTCCAATTTTCTTCTTAAAGACAGAAGAGGAAGCATATAGCAATAGTCTTTTTTGCTAAAGTACCATACTGAAAAAGAAACAAACAAACAAAAAAAACCAGTAAGTCTGGATTACTCTGGGTAAAATTGTTTGAACCCAAACCCCTCAGACTAAATAATCCTTGCATTACAATCCATTTTATTCAGTCTTGGAGAGTTTTCTCTTAGGAAATGCCGTTCAGGCTCAGAATCCAATAGTGTGACATGGGCAGGGTGAGTCTGGTACCAGCCCCAGACAATGACTCTGAGGAGGTGCCAGAATCACTACTCCCCACCCTCTCCCCAGGCAAGGGGAATCTGCCATGCCAAAGGAAGAACTGCACCAAACATATTGGGGTAAGGGGGTTGAGCAACCAGCATGGTGACTCCCTACCACCCCCCAAAGTGAAGAGGGGGAAAATAAATGAATGGGACACCAAGGTTAACTCCTAGGAAGCCAGGCTTTAGGGCTACTGCCAATGCCATTGCCTGGGAAAAATTAAAGTCAAGCCTTCCTTCCCTTTCCCTCACCCATGTTCTCCAAATGCTACCCTGCCACCACCCTCCCTCTTCCCACCAATTCCGAAACCTACTGTGGTCAACATAACCCCACGCTCCCCCTCCTGCTCACTCAAACTCACTATGCCGTTGCCAAAACCAATGAGCCCCTCAATCATGAAAGACTATAAAAGCTCTTTTCCTGTTGTACCACAAAATAAATGCTATACCCAATTCAAACTGCCTTGATCAAAAGGAATCTCTCATATCCCACCTCACCCATTGCCCATGATATAAAAGATGTCTTTACAGCCAATTAAACTCCAGAAAATAGAATACTGTGCACTTACGGAACAAAATAAGAAGTTTGATATGAAGACATGACATCCACTCTAAAGAAAAGGCTGGATGTCATATCCACAAGAGGATAATTTAAATCTTAACCTCTCTGAGTTTCTGCTTATCTGTTACCTCATCTCATGTGGGTATTGAGAAAATGCATAGTCATCCATGAAACAAAAACTACTAAACCAAGGTAAAATAATCACAGAAAAAAATCATAAGGAAATTAATAATGTTGTATTCCAAGCAGATTTGTATTAAAAATAGAGTTTGAATAATGTTTAATAAGCATATGACCACTAACAAAGGGGATAAACAAAACATTGAAGAGCATTTCTGCTGCTCAGAGCACAAGCATGGCCCCAGTACACAATGCAGCCACGAACAGTAGAGAATCAAGTTCAGTATTTGTGTGTGCACCCACTGAACCACTTATCAACACACCCTTAAAGAAACCGGTAACTCATTACATTTATTGTGTCTTCACAAGTAAGGCTTGCCACTTTTCTCGGACACAGCCTACCTTCCCAAGCTGCTGCAAGGATTCCTGCAGAGCCCGAGCTGCACGAAGCCCAGCACTTTGCTCCGTGGCTACAAGGGCAGCAAACCAACTCCTCAGAGGAGTTTTTAGTTCCTTGCACCCCAAATCATTTAAGGTGCATTATGCTGCCTGGAATTAATGTGCAAAACATCACCAATGCCTGCAAACACCAACACCATTAAAGCAGTGCAAAAGCATTTAGCCCACTTTAAAGTGTTGTGCACACATGCCCATCATTTTGTCTATACATGGCCTAAGTGAGAATACCAGCTGCAGTTTTAAAGAAGACCAAGAGCACTGGCAATGGATCTAATCACCATGAGGTAAAAGTGGACATGAAATTAACCACACAGCTGTTCCACTGTCCAAACGCACATTTTTACTTTACACAGTATCAAAGTAAAACTGTAGTATTTTACCCTACTGTCACTGACAGCAGTTACTATGGGTTTAGCTCAGTTGTCTTCAACCAAAATGCCATAAAACACTTATATATCTAAGTGTGGCACCTTTTAAAAACATCTATATATTATTCAGAGGTTTAACTCAGATTTCAAATAGAAATTCATAGTGTCTAAAGTGTTCTGGCCTATCATAGCCTCTTCAAGTTCTTTGCAACAAAAGAACCGCTCTATTATTTTTCTATAGTCCAGAAATGAAAGAAAGCTAAGAACAGCATTTTGTGAGAGGCGATTTGAGCCTAACAGGGCTGAGAACTACTGGTTTAGAGCTTCTATTTACCATCAGGTAATAATATGAAAATTAGTACAGAGCAGCTGATTTATCTTGTATCAACTAGTTTGTCTAGCCATACCCTAACTAGTTCTTAGACGTGCTCTTAAAAAGTCTGACAAAATTAAAATAAAGCTGTCTGATATTTATAATATTATTTATATACATACCTGTGAATAAAGCCCATAGAATGAATGGCGTCCAATGCAAGAACAACTTCAGCCGTATAAAATCTTGCCCACTTCTCAGGAACATCATAGTTGCTCATTAAATTCACAAGGTCCCCACCAGGCATGTATTCCATCACCATGTACAAGTAATGGTTATCTTGGAATGCATAAAATAACTAGAAAACAAAAAAGTCAATGAATGATGTATTTCTCTTTAAAACCTAACTTCAACCTCCCCTCCCCCACTCAACTGCATTAATCCAATGAATCTTGGCACAAATTACTTGACATATTGAAAAGTAATTGACAGATATTCTACCCGTGCCCCTGATAAAGGGACTTAAAATGGGATAGCTTGAAATAGAGAAGCTAGTTCAACAAGTCTTAAACTCATCCTAAAAAGACTGTTTACCTGCAAAAGTAATCACAAGGTAACTGAGATGGGCAACATTATTAGTTAAATTTGTAAGTGAAGAAATACCATACCTCAAAATATCTGCCAACTTTCTCTTTGAATGCATATTTTTCTATAATTTATCTTTAAGACTGGTAGCATAAGCATAATATTGTAGAAATGATGGTCCCGAAAATATGCAAGAGTCAAGGGATTTCTTAGGATGACCTTTTTTATTGGACGAGGTGTAGTTGAGATAGAGTTGGACAAACTTTCAAATCAGATTACCTGTGCTGAAGAACGTCTTTCTTGTCTAAGAAATCTTTGCCTATTGCACCATTAGGATTACCATACTTACTGTACAGAAACATTTTTTTTAAACTAATATACCAAAAAAACCAAGAGGTGGCTCTGCATTTTAATCCCATACAAACTGGACAGATGCAATGCAAAAAAAGACCTTTTTCTTAATGGCATTTTTTCTTAATATTCTGTATTGTCCTTGTGACACTTCTGCAATTTCAGTATTCCTGTGGCAAACTGTTCACTAACAAGTGCATTTAATTATTAAAAAATTAATAATATTTTCTCTATCCCTGTTGTCAGGGGAATACTCAAGGCAAGTGGTACCAATGAATTAATAGCTCTTCACTTCAGACCTTGTTTGAAAAACCATACAAGTATCTTTCTAGATAATCATTATTTGGGAAGCTACAGTAGTATCTTTCCAATATCATGGAAATATCATCTTTAAATATTCCAGATCCAGATTATGATTAAATATCCAGAATGTTTCATCATTCAGGCCCCAACTACATAAAAACTAATGCACATTAAACAAGTTTGTGTACATGTTTTTGCAGGACTCACTTCTTATATTTCCAAAGGCAGTAATGCTTGAGAAGCTCACACTTGAGCTTGTTACAGTTAAGCATTTATTTTTATCATCACCAATTTAAGGTACAACACTGAAGACAGACAAGGGAAGGCACTGTTGGGCAAAGGTCGCAGCTAAACACATGTACTACAGGAAACAGAAGAAGAAATTCATTCAACTAGTTGGGGAGTGGAGGAAGGGGAGATGGAAGGTTTGGTTTTTTTACTTTTTAAATGCCAATGTGAATAATTGTCACACATACTAGGCAGTCCCAAAGAATTCTTGCCAAGCCAGGTAGAGCACTGTTACAAAAAATTCTTCTGTAATACCCCTTTTAGCTGAAAGGCCACCTTTGGAAAAAATTTACAAAAAAAAGCACCTAATAAAAGTATATCTAATTTCCTGGTTACATTATGGTGTATGCAATGATAAAGCAAGCCACCCTGCAATTTGACATTTTAGCAGCAGTATAACCATACCTGAACAACCCAGGGACTATTAGTAAAAGCCATAATATCCCTTTCCTCCCAGAAGAATGCAGAATCTGATCTTTTTATCATCTCAAACTTGCTCAGGAGCTTCATAGCATATACCTTCCTTGAAGATTTATGCCTTACCTTTAAAAATAAAAGGTTAAATTTAAAGATATAGACTAAACATTAAGTTTCATGCTCTCCATTAGTAAAAAAATCTATAAAAATTGCTAAATTTTTCTACTTTAATCATTTTCAATTTATTCAATGTTTTTCATAAGTTTTTGTTCTTCTTTGGAAAAAATAAGTTACCCTTCTGACCTGAATTATGCAGAAGCTGCACTTTTTAAACTACAATGAAAACATTAGTCCTAAGGTTGGAGAAACATTTGGTAAGAATATGAAAAGCAGAGTCCATGTACACAATGGTTACAATATTATTTGAACCTAGTGGTGGCCCCTACCCATTCTCTGTGGATCTAGTACCCCTCGCTCCTCCTCCTCCCCCCACGCACTAGCATTGCTCCCATTTGCTGAGACTGGGTCCCAGCACTACCTCCCCCACCCACCAGGATTGGGTATTAGATCTGAGGCACAGGGTCCAGGACTCCTCACAGTTCTGGAAATTTGACAGCAGGGGAGCAGTGCCATCATTCCCTCACTGCCAACATTTCCAGACCTAGAAGATCCCCATGAGCCAGATGACAAGTGTGCCATGGGCCAGATCTGGCCTGCAGGCCATAGATTGAGCATACCTGATTTGAATCAACTATTTTCTGTAAAATAATTGAAAAATAAAACTTTAAATATTTTGAAGAGCTCAGAAGTATACACATATACTCTTGTATTTTAGATTATTTCCATTAATTACTCAAAGCAATGATCCAGCCAAGCTGCTAACTCATCCTCCTGTCCACTTCATCCCACAAGTTACTGAAACAAATTCAGTCTTCAAACCATGTGGGCAGCTCCTTAACTGGTCTAAACTCATGACAAGCCTAAAGATTTGCCTTTCAAAGTCCCAGAGTTACACAGGCAAGGACTAACATCACTTAACAAAGAAAATGCACATTCAGACCTATTTTGAACGTTGACAGGGTTTGGATTTGTGCACAAGTATACTAAAATACAGGATCCTGGAAAACATACTCTCTCATAAAAAAGCATCTTTCTTACAATCCATTGAGCACAAAGTTACTTTTGCCTCTCAAATTGTGTATTGAAAAGTAAATATAAGTAGCACTAAACAGCTTTAAATAAAACCCAATCCTATATGTATACTGATATATAACCTACCAGTTGAACTTCCCCAAATGCACCTCTACCAATCACCTTCACCACTTCATAATCTTCAGCTTTCATACGCAAATCTCTCATTTTATTTACTGTGTCTTTATCTGTATAAAAAAAAAAAAATCTTCATGTTGAAACTGTGATTTCGCTCTCATCATTATGGTTACTACGAAACGTCAAACAAACCACAACAACTTCACAGCAGGATCGTACAAGGGAAAACTCTCATTTAGAAATTAACTATCTGAAAATTTGCAGAAACTCTGCATCAAGAATAACGTGTTTGGAAAGAGAACATAAAAGGTTATCTTTAAAAGACTATGCAATAGGTCTGAGAAATTAATGCAATATACAAGTAAAATGTATTTAAGCAATTAAAAAACGCTAAAAACTGAACAAAGTATTTAATATACTTGAAAAAAGTAGATTTTAATTTAAAACATGCAGTGGGAATCACTGTAATTATTTATATAAATCTGTCATTCTATAACCTACAATAATTTATAAAACTCCCAGTGGTCAGATATTCCAATTCCAAATTTGGTCACAGATTAAAGATGGCTATTTTAATCCATATCGGACAATACTAGCATGAGATTAAATGGAAAAACTTCACATTTGGTATTTCTACATGAAAAAAGCAGCTCAAAGCCCCATTTTAATACATCATTAACATTAATCCCATTTTGTTTCAAAATAGTATTGTAAATGTTCCATTCTGGTTTAAGAAGTACTGTGGAAGAAGAATATGTCATTACTGTAATGTTGATTTTTAAATGACTGGATAGACTGATGGTAAATTATTATTACATGCCTACTTAAACTATATGCTATCTGGGAACAAAAGCAACATACAGAAATTATGTTTCACATCAACATGAAGCAGGTAAAGCAAAGGAAGAATGTAAGCAAATTTCAGTAAGAAATTGATTAGAACTCCTATACTAACACATATTGGTTCAAGCAGTTATATTTATATATTTTTTTGCCTTGATTTTCTAATGTAAACATGATTTACAAGAAGAAACAATGCATTAAATCCATTCTAATGAACCAATCTAAAAACTACAGAATTGCAAGTATGATTTATGTCTGTTAATGGCTAGAACTATTAAAAGCTGTTTAATATCTGGATGTGATTCCTTTGCTTACTCTTCTTTGGTCTAGATTCATAGATGTTAGGGTTGGAAGGAACCTCAATAGATCATCGAGTCCGACCCCCTGCATAGGCAGGAAAGAGTGCTGGGTCTAGATGACCCCAACTAGATGCATAGCCAACCTCCTCTTGAAGACCCCCAGGGTAGGGGAGAGCACCACCTCCCTTGGGAGCCCATTCCAGACCTTGAACACTCAACTGTGAAGAAGTTCTTCCTAATGTGCAGTCTAAGTCTAAGTCGGTGATTCTCGACCAAGGTGTCACAGCACTATGGGGAGCCTTGAGATCTTTTCATGGATACACGTGCTAGGTGTGCAACCATGATTTGCAAGAGAAACCCAAAGGAAATCCAGAGTTCTTGGCAATGGAAGAATTGCTCTATAATTTTTCTTGCAGTCAAAAAAGAAAGTAAAAATGAAGTCCTTGGTTTTTTCTCATGATAGAACAGGAAGGATTCTTGCAGATGTTGCATGTGATTGGAATAATTTTTCCCAACAGAAACTGAAAACACTTCTGGAAGAAGACTGCTCCTCCTAACCTCACTTTTTTCTACTTACCCATAGCTTTTCTCTCATTGTATTTAGATTACTTCATTCCTTTTTATTTAGTCCCCCTGCTCTCTACAAGGGAAGCTGTAACTTATGAAAGCTTATGCCTTTTTGAAAACAATGAGTCTTAAAAATAATGCCCTGCTCTGCTTTCTGCCCAGCTTCAGACTAACTTTGTCTCTCCATTACTGAATACAAAGTTCAGGGGCTGGATCTTTTGCTCCACTTAGTTTATCAACAACGAGCTTCCATTTGCTGAGACTATTATCCTGACATCTTAAGTTGTTGACAGAGGCTCAAGTTTTCTATGATGATGATGACATAACAGTTTATTCATGGAGGAAAGGCCATAAATCGGGGTGAGCAAAATGCAGCCCGCCAGGCCATTCTATCCGGCCCGTGTGGCCCCTAAAAAATTTAGAAAATTAATAGTTATCTACCCCTGGCTGCCTGTCATGCGGCCCTTGATGACTTGCTAAAACTCAGTAAGCAGCCCTCCACCCAAAATAATTGCCTGTCCCTGCCATAAATCCATAGCACAGCAAGTTGCCTGACACTTAACCAGTTTATACTAATTCTTCTTTCTAGCTCTGCTAAAATTCCCTGTGTTGAATTAATTTCTGTGTCTATACAAGAACATCCACAGACTCTGACATCCTCAACAGTGGAGAACCACAGAGGGTACTGATTATCCTGACCAAGGAAACTGACTTGTTAGCGTGATATAAATCTTACAAGCCTGTGCCTAAGCTTCTACCAAAGTAAGCCATCTTCTTTCTTGAGGACATTAACCTTCCAAGATCAATGTTATTGCTACCAAAAAGTTTGTATTATTGGAATCTGTCTGTTTACTGAGGTCAGTCAGATAGCATCTACACCATGATACCTAAATGGCAGATTAGATTGTTTCTCTGCAATATTAACTCTGAGTGGGAAGAAAACTACAGGCCATTGGTAGAGAGACTCTTCATGTGTTGATACCAAAATTGTCTTGGTCATTTTGACATAGTCCTGCCTGAGCACCCTGGACATTAATGAAACTGGAAGACAACTGTAGTTCCAGCTTAGTGGCTTTCCAGCATCAGAAAAAGTGATCCTTAGCTGACCAGCAGCCCACTTTACATAGTAAGGTAGCAGAATACATATATACCCACAGGAAAATGTTGCCCTCAAATACTTACATAAAGTATTTGAGTTTCCTTTTGGGCAAACAAATTTAAGGAATAATCTTTTTCATTTTATCAAGATGCATTTCCTATTTGCGGAAGCCACATACATTTTAAATAAAAATGCCAAAAGAAGCTATGTACTGGTAGATAATTTAGCTTGGTTACAATTGTCAATTTTTTGAAGCCTAATTTTTTTTGCACTTCTCTAAGCATGGACTGCTAAGGTTAGTGAACAAGCTTCATTTTTTTTTTCCTAGTCAATAGCTTCATTTTAGGGTTGCATAATAGTATCATGTTTGAATTAAAGAACACTGTACACATTTGTAAATGTTTTCTATAGGAAAGAGTAAGGAACAGTTATAATTTCCCCCTATCTAGAAAAAGACATTATGGCCCAAATCAGAATTGTACCCTTAAATTACTTGCTCTGAAGATAACCCAAGTGCATTGCAATATGTTTTAAAATTGTCAATTCCTTTGCCTTATTTACATTTCCCTTCACCTTCACGTTACTTAAGGTTATATTTTATGCATGTGTGTGTTGATTCTTTAATTAAGATTTCCAATGTAATTATTTCATTTTCTTCTTACAAATACAAAAGGGGGCAGGTGGTGAGCACATTTTATAATTAAAATTACATTATTGGTATTTGCTGCAATGTCTTATTTGACTAAGATTTTTTCCTCCACTAAAGAGATTTTCTTCGCCAACACTCTAATAAAGTGCTCTCAAAGAAAGTGTGGTGAAAAAAGAGTATACAATATGTGCTTGGTAATGGTTATACTAACTCAAGCACTGTTTAAAAACTGTAGGAAGTTAAACAAAACACTTTATCTTGAGCAGCTCAGCAACCAGTCTACATAAAAACAAATCCTCAACTAAATCATATAGGAACTACCTATATACTCTTTATACCACAAAATCTCTAAATGAATTATTCATTATTAGGGCTAGTAGTCTGTTTATGTTAAAACTATTTGAGAAGCAATGGACTATACACACACTAAGGAAAAGCAAAATCAAAGCTTACAGTATAATTAAGACATGAATTATATAATTTTAATCAAAGTGCTGCTTATTTAATAATGTAAACAATTTTTAACTAATGGTTTAAAATAATTCAAAATATTATGTCCAAATGCTTGCCAATTCATTTCACATTAACAGCTAATTCAGAGCTCACAACCTCTTGTTACCATGTGAAAAGCCGTTATCCAAATTTATAGTACTTGAGCTCTCTTGAGTTCCTCTATAGCCCAAGATTTAATTTGACAGCTTGCAAGCATCTTAGCAGAACTGCTTTAACTGTCCATTATCATGTCTGGCTTCTGCCTAAGCAAAATAAATTGAAGGTTTAAAATTAAACATTTTCAAATGTGAAAGTTATAAAAACCATGACTCCTGTCAAACAACTCCACCACCTCCAAAAAAAAAAAAAAGGTGTCATTCAAGTACCAAAGATGTGTTAGATTTTAATATTAGTTTATATTCTTTTTGTTGTTTTAGTACCTCTTTTCAGTACTCAACCTTTTTTGTATTCTTGATGAAAAATTGCTTAACAATTTCATTTACTTCTTTTCTGTCCACCCAAAGGAAAAAATAAGCCAGTGCAATCAGCAAAACGATGAAGAAAACATCTCCAGTTAACACTAGACACATGAAGAATATACCAACAGCGAGATCAAGACAACCTGCACTCTTCTTAGAGTTAAAAAGGAAGATACTTTTTACATTATTAATCTATATAAACAATGCATCAATAGCCTACTAATGCAGACTCTATTGTAGCTTATCAAAGTTATATGTTCTCATTTTGGAAATTTTATTAGTTAACTTTATGATGGTCTGATGGGAGTGGTTGTGGGGAGAATTCAAATATTAACAACGTAATAATGGGAAGTTGGAAGTTTGGTTTAGAGAAATGGCTTTATTTATCTCGCAAATAGCCTACTTATTAACTGCACAGCTGTAAGAGTGAGCCAGGGCCTCCACATTACTTTAGGGAGAAAGCAACTGCAGACAGTCCCCCAGATGCAGGGAAACACTGCCTTGATGAACTGACTGCAGGGGAATGGGCAGCCAGGGCTTAGAGATCTGCATGGGCGGCAGAGGCACTGCTGCAGCAGCTAGATCAGGGGTGGGCAGAGGCACTGCTGCAGCAGCTAGACCATAGGCTGGATGCAGCCTGCAGAGAGAGACTGTCCAACCCCATGGCAGATCCCTAGGTCCCACCTAGCCCACTGCTGTCCAGCCATCCCCTGGGCAAGCAGTGGGGCTGGGGCAGCTCTGCAGCTGGAATGTCTTTCTAAGCAGCCCAGGCAGCAGTTGATCTATCTAACTACTGCCGCTGCTGGCCCCAGCCTCATGGTACTGGCAGGGACCCATGTGTACAGCCCCAACACCGGCTCACCCTGCACCCTCTCCGGATATACTGGAACCCATGACAGACCCGCCCCATACCAACTCCAGACTGAGCAGCAGTATCAATGATGGCAGCTGAGCAGAAGCTGCAGCTCAGCATGAAGGAAAGGTGATCCCTCACCTTTGCCACTGCTGCACCCTTCTTGCTGCAGTCACCCAGAGCCCATGCCCAAGCTGCCCTGCAGTTCCTCTGCACTGCCACTGGACAGCCTGGAGACAGCAGTGACAGCAGCAGAGAGGAGCTGCAGGTGCCTGCAGCCAGAAAGGCCTTGCAGCGGTGACAGGGAGGGACTGCTTTTCCTCCATGCCCAGCAGCTGCTTCTGCCAGCTGCTGCCACTGCTCAAAATGCAGGCAGAAGGCCCAGAGCAGGCATGGGGTGGGCCAGGCTTGGGGCTGTGCATTTCAGACTGGACATTAGAAGGCACTACTTCACAGTCAAGGCAGCTTGGATCTGGAACCAACTTGCAAGGAAAGTGGTGCTAGCTCCTACCTTGAGGGTCTTTAAGAGGAGGCTTGATAATTAACTAGCTGGGGTCATATAAGCCCAGTACTTTCTCCTGCCCAGAGCAGGGGGTCAGACTTGATGATCTGCTTAGGTTCCTTCTGACCCTACGTCTATGAATCTAGGAATTTATGCAGGTTCGGGCTGGTCTGCTCCAGCCAAGCGAAATCCTGAGAGAGTGCAGGGTGTGCTGGGGTCAGATTTGGGGCTGTGCACTGTTGGCAGAGAGGAGCCACAGGGCAAGTGAGCTCTGGGCTGTTTGGGGGGAATGAGGGGGGAGGCTGCTGACCGACATGTGCAACTCCCCAGAACTGCCTGTGGCCCATGGGCCCAAATAATTACCTGCCCTGAGCTAGACCAACAACCCAGAAGATTAAATAGAGATAGCTTTGCAGGGCCAGCAAGCCATCTAACCGGAAGTGGGCAGGGCTTGAAAGACATAAGCCCAGGGCCCAAGCCAAAGCAGTCAGTCTGGCCCAGCAAGCTGCAGAGGAAAGAGCTCTTCAGGAACAGGGCTGTAGCTGAATCTAGCCAGGATCCTGTTATGCCTGGGAGTGGCAAGTAAAGAACTAAGGCTTGCAAAGAGCTCTGGTCCAAGTCAATGAGGTTAGTTATATAGCTAGCAGGCTTAGAGTTTGATTATAGCCAGTGTATATATGCTTCCATTTAAGTTTATGCCAGATGACCAGGTTATGGCTACAGGGAAGATCTGGAGGCCATGGAGAGGTGCCTGGTAGGGCACTCAGCATTAGGCACCCTAGCCCAGAGTCAGAACAAGACTAAGGGCTGAAGAAACAAGGAGCCTGGCTCAGGGTCAAGGACCAGAGGGCTAGGGCTTACAACAAGCAGGCAAAGGCCAAAAGGGCCAAGACTTAAAACTACACAGACAGCAGAAGTAGCCTGAGGCCAAGAAGGCTATGGGTCAGAGCCCAAATGGGGTAGGGGCCCAGAAAAGAGGGAACAGGGCCAGGGGCCAAGGGCCCAAGCTAAGTGAGCCAAGGGCTGGACAAGGCTAAGAACTGGAAGCCAAGCCAGAGGAAGCGGGCCTAGGCTGCTAATCTATAATAAAGGAGTAACTAGCAGGATGAAGCTATGAGGGCTGAAGCCCGTACAAGCTGGTGCATGAATCTGGAGTGACATCTGAGAGATATAGGTATAACTATGGGAGCAGCTGAAGGTCACAAATAGCCCCTAAGGCATCAGGTACCTTGGAGGCCAGGAGGACCCACTTAACAATAGCAGCTAGATTCTGACCAGTGGGGTCCAAGAGGGACCCACTGGATATATAACCAAAGAGGGCTCACTGTAGGACTCGGGGCAGCCTCCTTTTCAGTAATCAAATTATTCAAATTAAGGCATGGCAGGAAGGAGAAAAAGGGAGAATACCCAGATAGGGAGAACGGGGCATGAACTGCATGGACACCAGGGGGAATCACAGCCACCCCTGGGACCTCAGTCATGTTATAATTGAATTTAATAAATACTATTGTTAATATTTCAAATTCTCATCTGTAGACCAGAACCTAATTCCTTCCTTCTGGGCATGCAGTATGCTCAGTTTCTGGGTGTGGAAAAAAGAGGAAGGAAGGGAATTGTTTAAGTCTCTTGCAGCTCCTCCAGCTACAAAGTGGCAAAGGCTGCCCCACTACTGCCAGAAGGGCAGAGCATAAAGGTTGAGAAACTACAGCACTCACAAGAACTGGGGAAGGGGGAAATTAGGGGGAAAAGGGAAATTCAAGCACTTTTTAAAGTATTAAACAGCACCCAATCACTTGAGGGACCCAAAATCACTATCTACTTAACAAAGCTGGGTCCTGTTTTATTAAAAGCTCTGTTTATATTTATAAGTTTATAGAAATATCAAGTACTTACATCTGTTTAAGAAGTTGTCAATATTTTTGTTTTTTCTTAAGGCAGGAAAATCCAAATCATATACCAAGGCATCTAATCCATCCTAAACAAAAGAAAAATACAAACAAAATTTAACAACACATCTTTTTGAAAAACAGCTACATTTTATGATAATCATGGAGATAAAATAAACACAATTACCCATGCCAAATTTCCACATTAATGGAATAAAATTCATTTCATAGGGCCATTAACAACTGGAGATAAATTCAAAAGAATATTTTAAGATGCAGCCAAAATTTAGCCCCTCCTTGAACAATACAGTCCTAAAACATTGCATATGATATATGTACATTATGCCAGATGAAAGCATTTACAGAATCTTTGCTGTATCTTTATTTAGATATCAGACCTTCTGTTTATGTCTTTTGTAATAAATATATTAAAATGTACAGAGGTTTAGTTTTTTAAAACTACTCTTCAAAATGAGATCACATCTATGCCAAGTAAAAGCTAATTTTCTATATAATTCACTCATACACTATAATTATATACCTAAAAAACAAATATGAACACAGAATGAATGTTTCTTAGACTATAGAGCAGCATTCCTCTATACCTGTGGTTCTCAATCAGGGTGCCACAAGATCAGGGTGAGCAAAATACTACCCATGAGCCAGATCCAGCCTACCAAAGGATTTTATCCAGCCTGCAGTGGATCCCTCAGTCCCATCCGGCCCAGGTGTGGTAGGAGGGGCAGTAGAAGCCACAGTGCATGTGGCCAGTCCTACCACCCTGGGCGTGTAGCAATGGTGTTAGGGTGGTGCAGGGGCTGGACTGCTACAGCTAGCATTACCACTGCCATAATACCCGACCCCATTGCCCAAGCACCTTGGTCCTTCCTCCCTGCACTCAAAGGCACTGGACAGAGCAGGCAGAGTCTCCATAGAGACTGGCCCAGGACCCCCATGGCCAGGGCACGCTCAGCCAGGCAGATAGGATAGGGCTGCGGGTTGGCAGGGAACAGCACCTGGGAAGGACAGGTGGGGCTGGGACCCAGGGTACAGCCACAAGCTGCTACCCACACATCCCTTCAACAGGCACCATTTTCGCAGGGAGGGACATCCCAGGAGCAAGTCGTGGCTCTGTTCCAGGCCCCAGCCTCATGTGTCAGCACCCTGTGATCCCAGACCAGGCCTGTGTGCTCATCCTGCTCCCATGTGCTGCTCCCTGCCTGCCTGCAGCCCCATCTTATCTGACCAACTAAACAACACACTTGTCCCAAGCACGGTTCCCAAGCCAGTTTTTATGGAGACCCTGGGGCTGGGAACTGCTAGGTGGTGACAGCACAGGGGTGGGACCAAAACCCATTGCAGGGCCACTTACAGATCTGTGGTGAACTGTTGCAGGCCAGGAGGCAGGGGGAGGCAGTGCTGACCTGGCCCCCAACGACTCACCAAAACTCCTTAAATGGTCCTCCAATTCAAAGAAATGTCCATCCCTGCACAAGACCCTTTCAGAGACACCACAGCACAGGTGTCACCACAACTACGTGGAGCTGCCTGATGAGCCTCATGCACAGCCAGTTCAGGGGGAGCTGCAGCATGAGTGTGCACTCCTACCTGCATTAGGGTTATCTGAAAAAACCTAAAGCAGGCAAAAGCACCCCAATCCTGCCACAGTCTTTCCTAGTCTGACTCTCTACTCCCCCATGTTCTTCCCAGAAACAGAGGCATGCAGGCACACATGGCACTTCTGCCTGCCTGTGCAATGGCAACAGCCTTTCACTTGAGAACCTCTGAGGTAAACTAAAGCCAGTACAAATACTGTTTCTCAACTGGGTTGTTAACAAATTAAACGGTTGTGGAGGCATGCCCTGAATCTAAAAAGACTACTGTCCTAGATAAAACAAATCATCTATAAAGGAAAGCTAAAACTGAAAGAAAATAATGCCAAGCTACTTTCGACTACTGTAAGTCCATAAAGTTAAAATAAAATCAAAACAAAACAAAACAAGCAAACAAAAGTGGCAAGGCAAGTAATTTAGATTTAAGCATGCTTTCCTAAGAAAAGTCCCTCAGTATCCAGCTGCCCTTTCCTGAAGTGCCCAAAGAGGAAGCCATTTTTGCCTCAGCTATCTCAAAAAAGGAGGGGCATAGGGTAGGTAGTGGGAAGAGTTTTTGTTTGTAAAAGACTAAAACTGATAAACATCAGTTGCGTAAAGCCTTAATTTCTTGAATTGCAAATTCATTTAACAAAAATTAAAATGCATTTTAAATGACAACGGCAAAAAAAAAACCAAAAAAACGGCAAAAAAGCCAAAATAATCCCAATTTTCATGCTTTTTCCTTTTTGTTTAAGCTACTGATTGGGTCTTCAGTATATAGCCTTTTTAACTATACTTTATTTTTTTAAAGGTTTCTCCAGTATGAAGAACTCTCATTTCTAGATTGTGAAAATACAACACAGCGATGTACCCTAACCTTACTTAATAAATACCTTAAATATTTTTATCAAAGCTTGTTCAGACCAACCAATTCAAAATCTAGAGCTTGATAACTGCATGCTGTTCACGAATGGAATGAGGATACTTGAAATCTGGCAATAGTTGCACCGAAAAAGAACAAAAAGGAAAGCACCAACAGTGAAAATATTACACCTTTTGGAAAACTGATTAAAACTGTGTATGGAGACTGGAGGTACTGCACTATAAAGCAGTAATCATTCTGCATGAGAAAAAATGATGGGCAGTAAGAAATGGAGCATAGGCTTCACTGTTTCCTTTTCCACGAATTACTTCGAAACAGGGTTCACTTCTTTCAGCATTCTTTACCTCCAACTTTTCAGGTCGATATTTAATTTCTCTTTAGAGAAAACACAGAGATTACCTACAAAAGCTTCTGCCTCTCTGAACCAGTCGGTCAGCACCCCCTCTACATGTATTACACAATTAACCAGTTAATGGCATGATTAGTTTAGACCAGTTACACGTGAAAATTAACCATGCCACAAAAAGGTCCATCAAGCTATAAAGTAAGAGAATAAGTAATAAAATTATAACTCGTTTCTATCCAGCTTTAAACATGCATAAGTAGCAGGGTCTTCCCCTGTGGCTGGGAACCTGGTCAGCTGATGGAGCTCCCAGTCACAGGGGTGCACCCACACAGCCAGGACTAGGAGTCCTACAGCTGCCTCGGCTGAGCAACTGCGCTCCAAACAGCCAGGTCCGAGAGTCCTGCCACCTGCAGGACTCAGTCCCAGAAGCTATGAGTTACTGCCAGGACCAAGGATCCCACCAGCTGCTGCACACTCAGCTGTAGGAGCTTGATATTTGTCAGTGCAGGGGAAGCCCAGGATGGTGATCCCAAGCTCCCCTGTATGGGCAATAAGGTATGTAGTATCTGATGCTAGATCCCACAATCTCACCTCCTGCCATGCACATATGTTTTTGGCAGAAGGCATGAATCACACTTTAGATCCCACTGCACCTTTACCTGGATGTGTTAGAGGGGCCCTAAGGTGAAACCTTGCTATGCCTTCTGGCTGACTTCAGACTAACATGGCTAACTACCTGTAATTTCTCTCTAAAGTAAATAAGTATCTTCCTAAAAATATTTCTGCAGCCTATAACCTCCTATCTAAAAACTGCCACATCAGTTAAGGAATGTATGGATCCTGGTAAAGGTCATTCAGCTTCAATTTAGTTTGGCAATAATAGCAGGAAAGAATTTGCCACGATATTTTTCCTGCAATCAGAAAAAATTTAAACAATTCACCACAATCTGCTGGCTGGGAAACTGGCTCTGCAGTAGGACCCAGAGGGTGGTGGTTGACAGGAGCCAATCGTCATGGTGCGCTGTGACCAGTGGGGTCCCTCAAGGCTCTGTCCTAGGGCCTATACTATTTAACATCTTCATCAATGATGTGGACATGAGTGTCAGAAATAGACTGGCCAAGTTCACCAACAACACCAAACTCTGGGGTAAAGCATCCACACCCAAAGATAGGAGAGTGATCCAGGTGGATCTGGACAGACATGAAACAAGTGGACGAGAACCTGATGGTGTTCAACACCAAAAAATGCAAGGTTCTCCACCTGGGGAGAAAAAAAAAAATCTGCAGCATGCTTACAGGCTTGGCAGTGCTACACTGGTTAGCACTACAGATGAAAGGGACTCGGGGGTCATGGTTGACCACAAGATGAACACGAGCCTTCAGTGTGCATCCATAGCAGCATCTCAAGCAAATCCCGGGACGTCATTCTCGCATTGTACTCAGCCTTGGTGAGGCCGCAACTGGAGTACTGCGTCCAGTTTTGGGCTCCACAATTCAAAAAGGATGAAGAGAAGCTTGAGAGGATGCAGAGGAGAGCCACGTGCATGATCAGAGGTCAGGCAAATAGACCTTATGATGAGAGGCTGAGAGCCATGGGCTATTCAGCCTGGAAAAGCTCAGGGGTGATCTGGTGCCCACCTGTAAGTTTATATGGGATGCTCATTAGGATCTTGGGGAATGTCTGTTCACCAGAGCCCCCACAAGGGATGACAAGATCGAACAGTCACAAACTCTGCTGTGATCGATTCAGGCTGGACATGACAAACAACTTATTCACTGTCCGAGCTCCCAAGGTTTGGAATAGACTGCCACCAAAGCGGTTCAAGCACCCACTTTGAACACCTTCAAGACACATTTGGATGCTTATCTTGCTGGGATCCTATGATTCCTGCTGACTTCCTGCCCCTGGGGCAAGGGGCTGGACTCGATGATCCTCCAGGGTCCCTTCCAGCCCAAATGTCTATGAAATGTTTCCATGAGCAACACAAGTAAGAAAACCTGAGCTTCAGCATATCACTGCATTTATTAGTACAAATTGGTGCAAGACTCTCCTGGGCAATTCCATCACTTGGTACCTTTCCATTCTGATACAACAGAATCTAGAACATTAACTAGGAGGTTCACAACTCGCTTTATTTTTATCTTGCTTTGTGTCACTGCAAATTGAGAGTGAGGTCAAACTGTAGGTCTATCAAGCTTGACATCTTGTCCCTTTCGTGTGCAAGGTGAAAAATAAGATGAGCCATATAACCATTTGCTGTGGCTTCTAATTCAAAGAGTACTGCTTTATCACTCAGACTTCATCATCACACCTGGTAGAACTAGCGATATGCTTTCTTAAAGTAAGAATTAATCTAACTTATCAGAAATCAATCAGCAAATATTTTGAAGTTTGTTCCATTTGACTATACTTAATAAAGTCTTAATACTTTCTTCAACTGAATGACATTTGGTACATCTGAAAAACATATATTGATCTTACAGGAGCAGTATCAGCCCCAGGACTGACCCCAGGGGCACTCCACTTGATACTGGCTGCCAACTAGACATCGAGCCATTGATTACTACTAGGGCTGTGCAAAGCTTCAGCCCAATTCAGCGGCCAAATCCAAATCGAATCACAAAATGCTTTAATATCTCAAGGTACCAGGATGAATGGTAGTCATCCTGAATGCTGAGAGGTTGGGGCAGATGGAGCATCCCACAGGAGCACGCGGTGGGGGGGGGCAGTCAGCAGCAGACCCGGAGGTGGACCAGAAGCACTTCCAGTCCACGCCTGGGTCCACCAGGGAGCATGCAGGTGCCTCCACCCCCCCCCCACAACCCCTCCAGCCTGACAACTGGTGCCTTCTGGGTCTGGGGGTCACCCAGGGTCCCACCATGCCAATCACCAAGCCGGGGTCCCTCAGTGCACTCTCCAGCGGACCCAGAACTGGACCAGAAGTACTTCTGGCCCACTTCCACGTTCACCACCAAGCATGCAGGAAGCCCCCCCATGCTCCTGTGGAACGATCCATCCACCCCACCATCGCACCATTCACAAGCTGCGTCTGGTACCTCAAGGTATGTAGAAAAAACCATTTAAACCTGTGCCTATGGCTGAATTGCTGATTCCCTGAATTCAGATTCAGTTGAATTGAACTGGGGAGAGTGATCCAAATCAATTCATCAAATCACTGTCCCTGATTCGGGCCAAATCCAACTCAAGTACAGCCCGTTTCACATCCTGAGCCTAATGCTCCAACCAGTTTTCCATCCACCTTACAGCCCATTCATCCAGTCTGTACTTCCTTAGCTTGCTTGTGAGAACATTGTGTGCTGTATCAAAAGCCTTGCTAAAATCAAGGGATACCACATCCACTGGTCTCCCCATGTCCACAGAACCAGTCATCTCAAGAACATTTGGCTGGTGGTTTAAATCCACTTCCTCCCCACTGCTTTGTCAGTGATCAGACCTCTCCCACATTTCACATTGATATATTATATCATATTATATGGATACAAGGACAAACTTCTTCACTGTTCCTGTGACTAGACTCTGGAATAGTCTCCCAATGGTGGTGGTGGTGCAGGCACCTACTCTGGAGTTCTTCAAAAGGAGCCTGGACACACACCTTGCTGGGGTATTTTACCCCAGCAGTCTTTTCTGCCTAGAGCAGGTGGGCTGAACCTTTGGATCTCACAAGATCCTTTCCAGCCCTAAACTTCTGTGAATAGGTATTGTGCCTATAGCCAATATTGTTATCTTATTATGTCACTGTTATAGAGCAAGGACTCTGCTTATTTTCTAGGTCAGAATGAACACAAAGGAATCAGGCTTATTAAATTTAGAATTTTCCTTCTGTATTAACTGTTAACTAGTTTAGCAGAGTTTGAGTTTGCCAAGCAAGAATTAATCTTTACTCTGAATACTACCACATGCCCTTGTTATGAGACTAAAGGCATACTGGGCTACATTAGTAGGAGTGTTGCCAGCAGATCAAAGGAAGTAATTCTTCTCTTCTATTCAGCACTGGTGAGGCCACATCTGGAGTAGTGTGTCCAGTTTTGGCACCTGTAGTACAGAAAGGACAAACTGGAGAGAGTCCAGCACAATGCAGTGAAAATGGTTAGGAGGCTAGGGCACTTGACTTCTGAGGAGAGGCTGAGGTAACTGGGCTTATTTAGTCTGGAGAAGAGAAAAACTATGGGGGGATTTAACAGCAGCCTCCAGGTACCTGAAAGATAATCTCAAAGAGGACAGAGCTAGACTACTCCCAGTGGTGGCAGATGACAAAACAAGGAGAAATGAGCTCAAGTTGCAACAAGTGAAGTTTATGTTACAGCATGGGTTGGCAACTGGGGTACATGTACCCATGGAGGTATTTGGACCAGTCCTAGGTAGCACACATGGGCAGGTGGGGACAGAGAACCGCCGCCTCCCAAAATCAGGGCAGGGGCAGGGTGAGAGCAGCGAGGCCCCCTCTGTGGCACAGGGAAACTCGCAGTTGCTGCCACAGCCACACACCAGCCCAGTGAGCTTTCCCACCCCACCCCAGCCCTGCTCCAGGGAGGCGACAGCGCTCCGTCTCTGCCTCCCTGCACCCCACTCCCCCCGCTTGGTATCTGACCACACGCTACCCCCCCCCCCAGCATCTGGCTGCCGGGGGTACTTAGATTTAAAAAGGTCGAAAAATCTTTGGGTTAAATATTAGAAAAAAAACCTCTCTCACTAGAAAGGCAGTAAATCACTGGAGAGGCTGTGGAATCTCATTCTTGGAGGTTTTTAAAACCTAGGTAAATAAAACCTTGGGTGGGATGATCTAGTTGGGATTGATCGTGCTTTGAGCAGGAGTTTGGATTAGATGTGACCTCCTGCAGTCCCTTCCAACCCTAATTATCTACGATTCTATGATATTTTCCCTTTACAGCTTTGAGTAGACAAATAGCACTTGTTGAAAGATGTTTTTATTACTACCATTTCTGCTTTCAACTGTTGCATGACTTTCAGTTAAGAACCAATTAACAGACTCAAAATATATTACAGTATTTTATATTCACTGCCATGAAGAACTCCATTTCTTTACATTTTGGGAGCGGGGGGAGAAATGGTCTTTACTAAAAAATGCGTGCAGACCAACCCACTGTTTTCATGCATTCACTCTCTCCAAGAGCCAATATTCTTCCGGATAACCAATAGGAAAATGATGCTGCACAATTTGATTGATGGAATACATGGTTTTCTGGAAAACAAATATATGAATTGCAGGATCAAACCATGCTCAATCTAGTACAGGTTCCGACGTTTCAGAGGAAGCGCAAGAAAACCTGTAGTGAGAAAATGTGGAATAAAACAGTAACAAATTTTTTAAAGCTTGTTAACCCACTTCTCTCAACAGACACTCACTACCCACACAAATTGTCTCTCATATTCTTCACTACACTGTGGGTATCACTAACATCAAGTGAAGCCATTTATGTATTGTGTAAATAAAAATACCAGCTTTCCACCATTAAATTCATTTGATGTTCTCTAGCTCCTGTACTAAAAAAACAGAAATAGGAGTACCTCTTATAACTCATTCCACTGATTTTTTTTCAATTGACTACCTGTAACTTCAAGGCTTATTTCACAGGTTTGGAGAAGACTCACCATAAAATGCCAATAGATTTTTTTTTTTTTTGAGAGAGCATTCAAAGTGGTCACTTACTAAATATTATAACGTTTCAAATTATTTATACCATGTATGTACCAACTCACCTAACAATGCCAATAATTAATTTACATAAGTGAATACTATTTTTTCTTTTAAGTTTTTTCTGTAAACTAAAGCAGTCCCAAACTTTTTAGTCTTTCTACATAGGCAGTCTCTTTCCATACTTCTACTCATATTTTTCACTTTTTTTTCCAGCTGGGAGGAGCAAAATTGACAGCAGACTATTGATTTATATACAGTAGTATTACAGCACATGCAGTATCTTCCATCCCAACTATACATATCCTAATAACTGGGTTGCTTTATTACTGCTGCATATTCAACAAAGGTTTTCACTGGCTCGCTACAATGATGCTTCAGCTCAGATCTATTGTATATTTTAGGCATATCAACACAATACCATTCTACCTTCCTAAAGCCCTGAAAAAGGTAAATAAATAAAAATTAATATACCTACTTCTGTAAGTTTAAGACTGAGTCACAAAAAGCAGTGTGCAGGAAAAGCAGCCTTCACTGCTTCTTCGGGACTCAAGGTAGGAAAAATGACTTGGGTATCCAATAGGTCATGGGTGGACAAAATGTGGCCCAGAGCCAGATGCAGCATACCAGGCCATTGTATCCAGCCCATGGAGCACCTAAAAAATTTAGAAAGTTAATATTAATCTGCCCTGGGCTGCCTGTCATGCAGCCCCCGATGCTTACCGAAACTCAGTAAGCAGCCCTCTGCCCAAAATAACTGCCCGTCCCTGCAATAAGTGAACCAGGATCTGGCCCCTGGATTTTCTCTTTGTTACTATCAACCTTGTAATAAGAGTGCTTCAAGGGCATCACGTTGTATTTAACAAAAAAAAATTGTGCACCATCATGTTGGCTGATCTTAATTTTGAGACAGTCCTTTGTCTTCCTTATTCCAAGCCAAATAACTTTGTCATCTGAAAAGCATACTATTTGCCTCCACATTCCCAGGTAGCATTCCCAGATCAATAACGTGATATACTATAACATTAGTTCTACAATAGTTTTAGAATTTCTCACTGTTTAGGTAGGACTTGACTTTATCCCCTACCAGTGTCAAATCACTACAGTATTCAAGATGACTCTTTACAAAGAGAAGGTAAGTACACACCCCTTACCCTCTTCATGAGGGGATGAATGCTGGTTAGGAACATGTTTATTATAGGGGGGGAGGGGAGGGGAGGGGAGAGGAGAGGAGAGGAGGGAAGGGGAAGGGAGGAGAAGAGAAAATCAAAAGCAACTTTATGGTTGAGTTTAAATTAGAGGTGCGCACCAATACATAGGTCCAATATTGGACTGACACCAGTATAAAGAAAACTGACTGCATCGGAAAAAAGCAGCCTGATGTGGCTGATAAATGCCCCATACACACATGCAGCCACAGCACAGCACATAGGTGGTGAGGAGCACAGCCCAGCAGCCATGGAGAGCTGCATGCAGCTGGTAAGTCTACTGTGGTAGAAGGGAAGGGGAAAGGGCGGGGACATGTGGGGGGTGCAAATTAAGGCCCCTGCGGTGAAGTGGGGAGGGAATGGGTCTGGGACAGAGCCACAGCTCACCCGGGAAGCGCAGACAGCTCCAACCACTGTGAGCACACCAGAAGGGCAGGGAGGGGGGCTGTGCACCCAGATCTGCATAGGGTGAGGGGGGGGACTGCCAATATGGCTCTGTGGATTAGGCTATGCTATACTCTTCCTGGTGGGGGCTGGACCAGCCTGCACTTGGGGCGGGCAGCAGCCGCAACACTGGGAGTGGGGAACTGGGCAGCTACGGCGAATTTTGGGGTGGCTACAACTCTGCCTATAGCCTCCTTCCAGCACCGCCACCGCCACCACCCATCCCAAGCACAGCCCAGCCCAGCCCCCTCTGCAAACAGCCCTGTGCAGTGCTGGCCCCAACCTGTAATAGCAGCCCGCACCGCCCTGCACAGATCAGGGGGGCATACACCCCACTCCCTGGGCCCTCCCAGGGTGTGTCAAGCAACATGAGCCGCCCCTCTTCCCCACATCCCCTGGACAAGCTGCTACTCCATCTTGTGCTCTGCCCCACCCCACAAGGAGTTAACATGAAGCCTGCGGGCTCCCATCTGGCTGCCACTTCACCTACTGCTCTTCCAGTGGCAGCAGCCAGGATCCTTTGGTTCCCCTTCCCTCCTCTGGCACCTGCTTTCTACCCCATTTCTGGGGCCAGGGAAAAGCAGCAGGACATGGCCAAGATGCCCACACAGCAAGGGAGGTTGTCAAGACGTTCATGATGCATGCTTGGCAGAAGGAACCAGACTGCTAGGGCTGTGGGTAGGATGCTTGTGCAATGCATACAGCTGTGAGGAGAGTGGGTAGGCCATGAGCAGGGTGGCAGGAAGGAGGAGGAAGCAGTGGAGTTGTGGGGCAAATGGGCTGCATGCTCTGCAGGGAGGTGGGGAGGGCATACCATGCTGCATGCAAGACTCTGCATCTGCAGCCTGAGGCATTCAGTCCACACCTGCCCTGATGTTGGACATCCCCATTTATTTGACTACTTTTTCAGCTATCATTTAAAGAAATAAGAAAAATGTAATGGGAATTAGCAGCATTAAAAATAAAAATTGCATTCCTTAGGCAGACTGGCTGTATCCCAAGTTTAAAATGTCAGTGCAGTTTTTCCTTTTTTGGACAGAGGGCTCAGTAAGTCTTGAAATCTAGTACTGTAACTTTCCAAGTGGCAACTACCTCTACTAGAGATACAGTTCTGTTGATTCTGTAGTCAAAGGACTCCTCTTAGTAATTCGGGGGGGGAAAAAAAATGAATAAAATTATAGGATTTTGGAGCTTGATATTGTTTAATCTCTATTTTAATACATGCTTGCTTGCACACTACCTTTCTAAGTTGAACCATCATTAGGACAGTTTTATTTACTGTGTAGGATGAATGAGAACTTTCCAAGGCTTTCATCATATGTTAAAAAGTGAAGCATCAAAGAACTCACCCAAAATATAAATGATGTGTGAAATAACTAATATACAACATTGATCCTAGGAAAACATTTTTAAGTTTCTTCCTTGGCTTTAAAACTCTGCTACTGAAGTTATATCAGTTTTAATATAGCCTCAGAAAAGACTATTTTTGGAGTATTATCATCATCATGAGCAGCGCCATTAAGAAGTGTATTTAGAAATCAATATTACTTTATCTTGGCATTACAAACTGGACCCTGATCTGAGGGCTTTCTTCATTTCATTCATTTGGCACCACAAAGTTGTGGTTATGTTGTTAATTTTTAAGTGGACAGAGCTACAGAGGTTTGTTTCCCAACTTTCCATGGGGATGAATATTTCATGAAGTTTTAAATAAAGATGTCTGAGCCCCTGCTACACACTTACTTGGACTGGACTCAGGCTTCCAACCTGATTAGGGTTAGAATTGCATAGAAACATCCTCTATTATATGAGAATGAGAGCTTCAGTGAACATAAGAAAACCTCTAAAAGATAAGTACTATGTGAGGGCAGGAGATTCATGGAGACAGAAGAGCTTCACATGCAATGTAGTGTGATTTTATTCCCCCCTCTTCAAAAAAAAAAGGGGGAAAAAAGTCTCAGTATAGGCAGGAAAAAATTAATTAAAAAACAACACAGGGTCTTCTCATTTCTTTATCTGGATTAGATACTTTATCCACACTCACACCAAAAGAATTATTTAGCTGATACAGGAAGATGAGAAAACCTGAACTGCTATGAATGGGAAAAATACAGAAGATCTCTACCTTACATAAAAGACCCTTGAAGTCGGATGTGTGGAGAGTACACACACAAGTTTACCATGTAAGAGAGACAGAGAGAGACTAGGTGTACATATGCATCTGTAAAACAGAATATACTAGCTAGGCATAAATGAATATTAAGGTTCACTTAATATAGGGAAAAAGAAAATACTATGGGTAGGGTGTATTTGGCTGTGAGTAATCACAGTAAGCAGGAGACAAAGCAGGTCAAATTTATAAGCAAGGCAGAAATCAAAACAAAACACTACCACTTGAATTTTGTCAGTTTTATCTTCAATTACCTTTCAAAAGGTTACAATTAGGGGTGCACCAATAGAGATTTGGGAGGCCAATACCAATAGCCAATCTTTTAGGAGGCATGTGTTGATACCAATCTGATATCAGATACAGCTGCCAAGAGGTGTTAAGTCTGGTGTGTTGGAAAGGGAGGGGGGGGGGGGAAGGAATGGGAATGGCAGGGCAGACCAATGACCCCTGCAGTGAGGGAGGGATGGGGCAGGGCCAGGCGCTGTCCAACCTAGGGCATGGGACAGAAGCGCAGCTTGTGGGGTGGGGGCAGCTTCTGCTGCTGCTTGCACCCCAGGAGGGTCTGGGCAGAGGGGCACATACCCCCAGATCTTCATAGCATGGGTGGCTCTGCTCCAGGCTGCACTACTGCTGTGCACAGCATAGGCATTTATCAGTCCAATTATCGGCCCCATCGGGCCAATATCCAATATAGACAATTTTCTTTAGATTGGTACGATACAATAAATCGGATGATGCATCAGCACACTTCTAGTTACAATATCAGCAGACAATTATGGATTTCAACTCATGTTGATGTTGTCAAGAGGCTCTGATCAAAACAGGTAAAAAAATTCTTCATTTCTTACTGTATCCCCAAACCTGCCTGAATACTACTTCTGAGAAACTTTTGTCAAAGATGGCAGCAGCCAGGTAATCACTACAGCATAAACCTATAGAGAACGATGATGCACAGGCTTGTATTCACTGTGAATTTGACTATAGGTAGATTAATCTGGTGTTAATGTGGAGATCACTCCACTACACTAAAACGTCCATGGGGGAACCAAGTTGCATAATGACATAAAATGCTGAGGACCAAGAGATTGATACTACCTAAGTCACCGGCCTCAAAGTGAAGTTCTGAAATAGTTTAGAATGACACTACTGTCATACAAAAAAAACAGGGTAAAGGTGCATCTTATAAACTAACTAAAGCAAAGGTGCACAAGCTTTTGTGAGCTCAAGATTACTTTATTAGATGTTGTGAGGGAACATGCACGGCATGCCTCAATACTGTCACACTTACAGAGGTAGGAACCTACTTAATTTGTGGGGGCTACCTCTGATTTTGTGAGCAAACTGTAGGCTTAGGCAGCCACTTCAAAGGTAGAACACAGCTCCATCTCCCACGCTCATGGCCCCAGCCTGGCATACGGCTCTACCCTTTGCTGCTGATTGGCTGTGAGGGCTGTCGATCATGCAGCCCTGCCTCTTGTTGCCAATCAGCAGAAAAGGACAGCAGCCACCTTGCCAGCAGTGTCTCACCTCCCCCACCCCCCATGAGCTGCTGCAGTGCTTGATAAGTTTTAAGTTTTGGTTTTTATTTCGGGGTTTTTTCCCCCCCTTTCCTTCTCCACAGATTTTGTAGGTATTGCCCAGGTTTCATGGACATACCAGATTTTATGGATCCACGGAATCCCAAATTGAGTAGGTCCCTACCCATAGGACACTCTCAGGTAGTGACTACCCAAATTCAAATCTATCCTTAGATTAACTATGCGGTTAGCACATTTGAAAATTCTAACCATGTCAGAGAGTGGTCCACAGTAGAGATAGGCAAAATTCAACAAACTGTAGAATTGCCAAAAACTCTTCCCAAACTATTTACAAATTTAGTCTGAATTCACCAAGTAGCTGCAGGCTACTTGATGGTAGATTCACAAAACCACTGAATGAGGAAGAGAATAGTGATGAAGATTTCTTCCTTTTCACCCAACAGCTCAGGATTAGAGACCAAAGTTTTGAGGAACTGAATCCACATCCCTCCACCTCATGGAAGGGTACCTTAACCATGTAGCTATAGGCTATTCCATATGGGGGCAATCTCTCTTGATATACTTTACTTTAATAAAATGAAAGTAACATTGGCAAAAGGAAGAAGTTGAATGGAAGTATCTTACCTCCTGAAGTCAAAGACTACCACCAGACTCACCAGACTAAGGTTACATGTAGATCGGGTAGATAGTACAAAGCAGAGCAGCAGAATCAGACAGAGGAAGGAATCAGAAGGGCACTCAGGGAGACGCATTATTTTGGAAAGAAATCAGAAGACTAGACTACTTCTTACCGACTTCCAAAATATCAGATGAATATCTTTTGTGTTCAGACACAGTCTTTCAGTGTCCATGTAATCTTTTGAACAATTTTCCATTACTTCTTGACGGGTATAAAACTTCCAAGTTTAAAGACTTTTTGTAATGATTTACATTTAGGCAAAATATAGTTAGATTAAGTGGCAGGAGTGCTGAAAGTTAAAGACTCACTCTAAAATTTAGTGAATTTCTCACAACCCACTGCTTTCTTGTCATGATATTTTTTCTTTTTGAAAGACAAGAAGCCTCCTCAAATTTAGGGATAATAAAATATATAACAGGGGAGAAAGTAGCAGATATTACAAGCCATTATATATAAATTTTCCATAAAATATTTTCTTTTTTTCAAAAACACATTAACAAGAGATTAAGCAGAAGTCAGTCAGAGAAAAAACTATTTAAAACAGAGACACATTTTGATCAGACTAAGGAATCCAGAATAAGTAGTTATAGGCTTTTATTTAATAAGAGAGTCATCTTTTAAACTTGTCAGGCTCCTTAATAAATGTAAGCCATTGTGAATACTAGTTTGTGGAATGAAAGAACATTTTTGTCTCTGATATAAGTGGTTTCAGACTCTTCATGAAATGTAAGCAAAATAAAATCTTAAAACTACTGTCCAGTCATACCAGAGTTTGTGCATCATTTTCTTTTTAATATGTTAACTGGCATACTTTTTCCTCATTCCAAGAAAGATTAATTTAGAGACCAGCTTCTTTTGACCCAATTTATCTTCTAAAGAGTTAGCATCAGAATACTTCACAGAAGGGTAAGGCCACAGGTAAATCGGATCCTTCTCTGCAAAGGACTTGAGGTGTCATTTCACTCAGAAAAAGAAAGATCTTGGTACCAGGTATAAACAATTACACCACTTCATACAGCATTTTTGTTGCTGTTGATTTTACTGATTTTTTTACTTGAAACTTGACAATTATTTATTTTGAAATAATGCTAGAAAAAGTACCTGGGGTGGAAAACCACCTCCACCCCCCCCAAAAATGGAAAAACTGGCCAAGTCCTTAAAGATGGGATTGAGGGAGTACGGGGGGTGGGGGTGCATTAACTCTGCTGTGCATCCTGTGAATCAACAAATCCAAGCAATTAAACATCAGAGAAAGGAGTCTTCCTAAGCACTGGAGTTCTCCTCCTCCTCCTAACAGTCTGGTCCCTAACATTATGGCTTCCACTGTAGTAGAAGGTAAGGTTTTCCTTTGGCTGCTAGTGGAAGGACATTAAAAACACAGGAACTAGCCAGGACATTAATATTGTTGCAGGGAAGGGAAGGGAGATACTGTTCTACCACAAAGAAGAGAAAGGTAACACAACTGAGCATTGTTCCCAACTGCATCTCTTTGACTTGCTCTAGGCTGTGCTTGCACTACTGGAAAGATGGAATGCATTACAGATAAGGCTTCTAAAATGTCACCATTCTGCTTTTCCATAGTATCAAAATATAATGACACTTGGCTTCTTTGCCAACAGGAACCTGATCCAGTACAAAGCAATCTATTTTTTTAAGATCATGCAGGACTTCTCCTTGACCTGTCCTGTTCTCAGCTCACTGCACCCCAACCTTGGAAAAACAAGGGAGAGAAAAAGAGAGAAAGAACTTTCAAATCAAGGTAGAAAATTAAGCTTATGGTTCCACATATTCAGTCACCGCAGAAGCAAATGCATATATCTATATGTTTATATATTTGGTGTAGCCATGCCTACCAAACTCTGATACTTTTATTAGGCTTTGAGACCCAGAATAAGGTACAGGCTAAGGTAATGGTGTTCAGCTCTGTACCACCCCCACAGGCCAAAATAGTGGCATGGGGCCAGATGGAGCCCCATACACCAGGACTGGGCCCATATTAACCTTGTCTAGCTCTGCCCACTGGAATCAGATACCTGGATCCAGTACACAAGGCCTGGAACTCCCCATGGGTCTGAAAATTGGCAACAGGGGAGCAGTGCCACCACCCCCCTACCACAGTTTTTGGACTTGTGCAAAGCCCTAGGGCCTGGATAGCAGTGCTGCAGGCTGGGTCAGGCCTGCAGGCCAGGGTTTAAGCACCCATGACCTATGGTAGAGAGATTTTAGCTGATCATATGCACTTGTTTTTCAATTTTTGAACTACCAAGGTCAGAGCCTCCACAGAAGCATTACTGTTTTATCTACATATAAAAGATATTTTACAAAAAAAACACAACAAAAGTCATTATTAGTGTGCAGTTTCTGTTGAAACCATGTAGGTCACCAGTAAAATATAGCAACCAGAAGTGAGACTACCTGTACTTAGAGTATGCATCTCCCACCTCATTTATGCCAACAATTCTCAGCCAGGGTTCTGGGTTCTAACAGTTCCATGAGGTGCTCTTCAATATTAGCACTGTTAGGCATGTGAACACTTAGGCTAGTAACAGATTTCAAAATGGAATGCATGCCATTGAAAACACCATGAGCCATTTTGGTCATCCAGAGTTTTTTGCAACAATAGAATTGCTCTATTATTTTTTCCGTACTAGAAATAATCATCACAAACACAGGCATGCACGTGCACATGTGCAGAAGGTAAGAGCTGGCATTTTGAGAGGTTCTTCAACCCTAAAATAGTTGAGAACCACTGACTCATGCTCTGCACATTCTTTCAGCTCTTTATCATCATTAATGTAACTTTCCTTTACACAAAGGGCTAATTTGGCATCTTATATTTAAAGTTTCTCATTATGCTTTTATATTGCAGAAGTCTGTTCTATTTCAGTTGCTTCCCAGTTAACTGCAATACTGACACTAGACTACAAGATTAACACACAGTTATTAAGCAGTGTTCAAAAGTATTCCATAAAAAGGACAAGGACCTCTCTCTAGATATCATTAACAGAGAATTGAAGAAATTGCAAAACTGAAGCCAGTATTAGCTTTATTACTTTGTCTGCAACTCTAGGTGCATAAAGACATTTGAAAAATCTGGCCCCAACTCCTTCCAACTTTTTAAAAAATAGATCTCTTAACCTGACTGCTTTTCACAGATTAAGGGAGTGAGGGGAAGAAAAAAGTACAATTTTCCACTCTCAAATCCTTATCAGTTACAACTTGAATGAAGTCATTCAAATTAGGAGTTGCTCTGCGTCTGCTAACTTTTGTTAATGAAGAAGAACCTAAAACATATTGGTATTTAGAAAAAAAACAAACATTAAAACATGACATTGTATCATTGTAACAGTAGCTAGGGTCAGGAGGGACCTGGACAGTTAATCTAGCCTGACCCCCTGCCACAGGCAGGAATGAATGTTGGGTTCACAAGACCCCAGACAGGTGATCATCCAACCTCCTCTTCAATTTGCTCAAGGTAGGTGCAAGGACCACTTCCCTGGGAAGTTTGTTCCAGATTTTAGCCACCCTAACTGTAAAATATTACCTTCTGATCTCTAACCTAAACCTAATCTCCATCAGTTTATGACCATTGTTCCTCATCACCACAGGTGGTGCTAGGGAAAAAAGGGCTCTACCTATTTGCTGTTGAACTCCCCTGATGAGCTTGTAGGCAGCCACCAGGTCCCCCTCAGCCTCCTCTTGCTGAGGCTGAACAGGTTCAGGTCCTTCAGTCTCTCCTTTTAGGGCCTGTCCTGCTGCCCTCTCACCAAGTGGGTAGCCCTCTTCTGAACCCTCTCCAGGCTGGTCACATCCCATTTGAAGTGCAGCACCCAAAACTGGACACAGTACTCCAACTGCAGCCTGACCAAAGTCACACAGAGGGAGAGTTTCACCTCTCTGGACCAGCTAGAGACCCACCTTTGGATGCATGACAAGGTATGGCTGGCCTTCCTGGCTGCAGTCTGGCATTGGTGGTTCATGTTCATCTTGGAGTCAATAACGACTCCAAGATCGCTTTCTGCCTCTGTGCTTTCAAGAAGGGAACTCCCCAGCCTGTATGTATGTTGTGCATTCCTTCTCCCAAGGTACAGCACCCTGCATGTGTCTACATTGAACCCCATCCTGTTCTCATCTGCCTATTTTTGTAGTCTGTCTAAATCCGTTTGCAGCCTGTCTCTCCCTTCAAGTGTGTCCATCTCGCCCCACATTTTAGTGTCATCAGAAAACTTGGACAGCGTACTTTCTACCCCCTTGTCCAAGTCGCTGATGAAGATGTTAAAAAGTGCAGGCCCGAGGATCGAGCCCAGGGGTACCCCACTGCTCACATCTTGCCAGGTTGAGTACAACCCATCCACCACTACTCTCTGGGTGCGACCCATCAGCCAATTTTTGACCCATCCAACTGTGTAGGCATCAATGCCACAGTCGCTTAATTTATTGATGAGGACAGGGTGAGAGACAGTGTCAAAGGCCTTCTTGAAGTCTAGAAAGATTATGTCCACAGTGACACCATCATCCAAGGATTTAATTACTTGGTCATAAAAGGCAATAAGGTTTGGTCAGGCAGGACCTGCGTTGATGAACCCATGCTGATGACCCCCGAGCATGATCTCCCCTGCAGGCCCCCCATAGATGAGCTCCTTGATGATTCTCTCCAAGATCTTCCCAAGCACTGAGGTGAGGTTTACAGGCCTATAGTTACCAGGGTCCTCCCTCCTCCCTTTCTTGAAAATTGGGACCACATTAGCCAGTTTCCAATCCCCCAGCACCTGGCCAGATGACTATAAATGCTCATACAGCTGGGCCAAGGGCTCCGTGATGACCCCTGCCAGGTCCCTCAACACCCTTGGGTGGAGGGCATCTAGACCTGCGGATTTAAAAATGTCTAGCCCTTCCAGAAAATCCCTAACTACATCTGCACTGACTGAAGACCTGACAGAGCTATCCCCAAGATTGTCCCTACCTCTGGTAGGTGGGATATCCCAGTCCCTGTTCAAGAAAACAGAGGCAAAGGAACTGCTAAAAATATCAGGTTTCTTGTCTGACTTAGCCACAAGATTAGCATTTGCTTCTTGCAGGGGCCCTACATTGCCTGGTGTCCTCTTCTTGCTCACAATGTACTTGAAAAAGGACTTTTTGTTGTCCTTAATCCTGGAACTAGCCTGAGTTCCATCTCTACCTTGGCCTTCCTAATTGCCCTCCTACACTCACGGGCCAATGAGTACTCCTCCTTAGTGATAGCTCCTCCCTTCCACTGGTCGTACGCCCCCCTTTTAGTCCTCAGGCATTGTGACATACTTATACAACTATTGAGGTTAGCTGAAGTTGAAGAGGTTTTCCCCCACTTCTGTTAAAAATAGCAACTTCTTTTGACTCAGAAAAGTTTAGAAGCCTCACTAATGAAATGCACTGCAACAGGTTATAGTAAATTTAGATGTTGACACAGGTGTTAGTTTCACATAGCTCAACAAAAGAGAAGTTAAATTAGGTTATTTAAATTAAATGAAATGGAGCCATTAAATTAAAAATAATTCTAATATTATAAAAGCCTTTGTCTGTCTGACCATAAAGTTTATTCGCACTCTGACTGGTTGCCTGAAACAACCTATCAGAGTGCTCCAAGAGCTTTCCAGACAGAAGGCGGCAGCAAAGTGCTGCTAACGAGGTGCAGGGAGCAGGCCAAACCCCAAGTGACAGGGGTGGAGGGAGGGAGGTGGACATGGGGCTCTGTCCCCCTGTGCCCCTCACCTTCATTCTTGACAGGCAATTTGCTAGTTCTAATATAACAGTTGGAAAAAGAGTAATGGGTTTTCTGGAATCTAGATTAGAAGCCACATAACAGAAAGGATCACAATGGAAAGGTAGATACTTGACACATCAAAAGAAGGATGTTCTTCCAAACAAAACAAAGCATGGAAGAAATATTCAAGAGCTCAAAATTAAAACAGAGGACCACGGTACAGAAAAAGATATCGAAGAGCAAGAGCACAGCTGGACAGCGCTTATGACAAGGACAAAACCTGAAGTGAATGAGAAGCATAAAGGCATGACCAAAGGTTTTAGACTACATGTATGAACAAACATTTAGGAATCATGGTCAAACTGACAGTGAACAGTTTTGTAATGCTGAGTTCAAGGTCCAGTACAAGGCTGCAGCCTAAAAAGAAAGGAAGTAAAAGATCAAAAGTAACATTCACAATTTTGAAGTTGAAACAGAAGTCCTCAGTCTCATGATTTCCAAAAACCATTTTCTAAATACCTGAGGAGATAGAGGAATAAGGAAGAAGTTTTGTACTGTCAAAGTAGCATTTTATGTTAGAAAGCATGGAGGAGATTTGCTGAACGTAAGATGACACTCCCCTTTGTCTGTCATCTTATGAAACAGTCAGGAAAGAAAAGCAAAGGAAGGCAAAAACCCATTACAGTATACACAATTCACATCTGTAGACAGACAAACCAGTATGGCTTCCAGATTTGCTCAAAATGCAGCAAGGTGGTACAGTCAGATCCAAAGAAGTGAGGTACTGGGAAGTAATAGGCCCCTGTCTACAATAAGCTTCTGGCAGCAGAACTACATTGGGTAAGATTGTAAAAAAAACATTCCCTATAGCCAACAGGTGCTTTCCTGGCAAAGCTCCAGCATTACACAGCTCTGCCAGTTAAACTCTTGTCACTCAGGTGAACCAGTTAGGTTTAGCAGCAGCAAAGTTCCTTCTGCTGGCAGAGCTGAATTCACACCAGAAGGATTGGTTGTCTTGCATTGCTATCATAGACAAAATAAAAGCTCATCTCCACAGATACCGAGAAACAAAGGCAAAACAATTATGGAGGTTTAAATTTATGGGGATCAAGTCAAAAGCAAATTAAACCCCTTTCCGGAGGCTTCCAATTCCTCTGCAAAGTGAATTTAGTGTGTAATACCCCAGATGTGGATTAAGATATGACTCAGGTCACACCTTATTTGGGTTTTCCTTAACTTTCCTGAGTGACCCCATGTAGATACCAGGTCTGTGCAAAGCTCTAGATGCCAATTCAATTCGGAGAAGATTCAGCAGCCGAATCTCCGAATCCAAATAAAAATAAAAAAAAAAAAAAAATCAGGAGACCAATAAAAAAGTCCGAATCAATTCAAACCTCTCTAAATCTATTCAGAGAGCTTCAAAAATTCAAGCAGTCCTCATTCACTGCTGCAGGAAGCTGGATCCAGACTCCAGGGCAGTAAGTATGGGGGTGGAGCTAGAGGAGGGAAGTGGGGACCATGAGGGGACTCCTGCCTCCCTGGAGACCCCCAAACCCCTGCCTATTCTCCCAGTCCCATCAATGGCTGCCCTGCCTGGCTCAGCTCCTGGCTCTTAAAGACCTGCACTCATTGGCTGCTGCCAGGCTGGAGAGAGAGAGGGAGCACGATCCCTGGTGCCCTATGTTGCACGGGGGGCTCTGCCACAAGCCCCCAGAAGCCCCAATGGGCTGCTGCAGCAGCCAGTGAGTGCAGGTTTCTTTTTTTTTTTTTTTTTTCCCCAAAGAGCCAGGAGGTGAGACCAGTTGGGCAGCCATTGATGAGGATGAGAAAACGGGTGAGGGATAGGGCCTGTTTGAATCAGAGATTTGGCAGCAGCTAAATCTCCCAAGCAGACTCGGCCAAGCTGATTCGGGACAGTGATTCAAATCACTGTCCCTTGAATCTGAAGCAAATACTAGGTGCTTCACAAAGTCCCAAAATGTCACATGAAAAGCAGAAAATAAAATGTAAAGGAAGACCCTCTAGCAGAAGTGCACACTGCATGAGCTGCACAACCCTAAGCCCCCACTAGACTGGCAGTCTTTCAGTGTTATCATTATCAAGGCTGCCTACAGCAGAAGACATGGCACCTTTAATTAACAGGTGGTGCATAAATTTAAAACAGAAAGTCTAACACAGTGTTCGTGAGCCCAAATAATCATACCAGATGCTGCTCATGGCCGCGAGACTTAAAACAGAGTTTGTCAGACAGCCAAGTATGACACTCCCTTCCATCAACAGCAGAACTAGGGATGGGCACATGGGGCACTGGCCCTAGTCAGATTTAGCAAGGGCACCAGAATAGCAGTCCCACACCACAGCAGTCGAATGCATGGATACAGCACTACTGTAGAAGCTGCAGTAACAGCTCTCATTGAGGAGTAGGTAGACAGTGAACAGCTGCCATGGTTGTTGAGTCCTCAAGGGAGGCAAGATTTAACCCCTTCCCCCCACCCCCCCTCTCCAGCACTCTATCCCTCCCCCAGCAGGGTTTGCCCAGGGGTTACAACTAATTAGTTATACCTCTGCATACAGTACATTACATATTCTTTATTGTTGCCAAAGGGCCAAAGATTAGGGACCAGCAATCTCAAACAGCATAACAGCTTCTAATTACCCTTAACTTCTGCTTTGCCTTCTAAGATCTAATGCTTGTCTGAAGTAGAAAAAAAGTAAACATGGTAGAGGACTTACTAGCAATTAACTCTCTTCAAAAGACTACATCCTTCAGTGAGAATCTGCAGAGGCAAGTAGCAACAACTGACAGGATACAGTAGGCATGAACACAGAGCTGCTATATTAGACCAGACCACAGGTCTATCCCATCCAGTATCCTGTACCTCACAGAAACAAAGTAGATGCTACAAAAAAGGAGTATATATGCAGCATCTCTATCCTGTGCCACTCCTCCCATACCATTTCCATCATACAAAGTGCCCTGAAACCCTAAATTCTATGCTGAATCTCTACCAGGTTTAATACAGATAGGCCTATCGTTGCTTGGATTTACCCATTGCCTTTGAACCTGGTGAAACGACCAGTTTCTACAATATCTTGTGGCAGTGAGTTCCACACATTAAAATGTAAGCTAGGTAAAAAAAAAAAAAAAAAAAACTTCCCTTTTTACATTTTAAACCCTGCCTCTTAAAAATTTATTGCATAAAATTTTTTTGCATTTCACCTAGTTCTAGTATTCTGGGGCAGTAGTAAATCCTTATATACTTTCTTTCATGGTATTTACTCTTTCTACAGACTTCTTTCACATTGCAGTTGATCACCTTTCCTATAACACAAAGTCAAATATACAGCCCATCAGCCAGATCCACCCTGTCCAACCACTATCTGGTCTGTGGGACTACCTGTGGACCACCACAAAGCTGGGGAGGCATGGCCAGTAGGGGAGCAGCCCGACTCAGAATTCACGTCCCTTGGGCCATGGAGATCGGAGCACAAGGGCACATGAAACCTAATACAGCTCTAGTAGCTCTTAGTCTACTTCACCCTACATCACACTGGCAAACAGGTTAACCTCCTCAGCAAACAGCCCACTGGCATCACATGCTGCCTGCTTCATATCAGAGTCAGAATCAGAGTTGCTGCTGCCACTACCACCATGTACTGCTGCTTTCACTGTCTAAGTAAGGCACAGTGGCTACAGCTCCAGGATGGGGCATGCCAACACACAGCAAGAACCTGAACTGCCACTGCCACCACAAGGACCAACCCAAGCCCCAGGCTGGATCTGAAAAGACACCCTATAGTCCTGATTCAGCCCAGGGCAAGACAAGTCTGACACCTCTCTACTTTTTAGTCTCCCTTTATATAGAAGTCTCTCCATACCCCAGACCATCCTTTCTGCCCTTTTCTAGTTCTATAATATGCTAGATCTACTGATTTTTTTCTTTCAAAAGGTCTTTTTTTAAACAGTGACCTTCTAAACTGGCTATTATGGTAAAAGGAGTATAGAATCATAATTCTTTTTTTTACAGAGGCAAAAATTGTGCTCTTGGTAACAGCTTGGAGAATAGCCATAGCCAAAACTGCTAACAAGTACATAAGATTTCAATACATTTTTTAAAGATGTTTTAGCTGATGCACTGTAAATGAATATCTAAGTTCATCAACTTCAATAGCATAGCAACAACTATAGTTTGGCATCCAGGCTTTTTGCCCAAAACCACAAAATAAATCTGTGATCCATTTTCAGACAACCCTAATATGGCAAAAGTCAAACCTTAAGCAAAGTCTTTTAGGGACTCATTATACTGATCTTATCCTCTGCAATATAAATTTAAGGTACTCAACATTCCCTCAGTAGGTCACATTGTGATTCATGACATCCAAGGACAGGTTGTTAATAAAACTCTTGAACTTTAAAGAGCATATATTCCCAGACTCAAGAAGCCATCCTAACTCTGACACCTTTTTCAGATCAGTGATTCAAGGCTTTGCCCTCAAAAGTGTTTTAAACCCTTGCAGATAAGTTACTCTTTTTTTCTGTTTTTTGCAAAAAGGACAACTGGATTTAAGAAGAGTACTTTCCTAAACAGACCCTGTACTAGGAATGAATACATCACTAAAGCATGAATCACCTACTTATGCAACTCATCTTAATCCAGTTATCTAGAGATGTACCTATGTAAAACTTGTACAAAGAGGCTATCTCCATTCTAAAGCTAACATTTTGCAATCATGGTGATTTTATGCCCCGTGTAAACCTAGCATACTCACTACGGAAACATAAATACATACTTTTATCCATGCATAAATAAATAAAAACTTCCCTACAAAATAAAACTACAACCCCCCTCCGCCCAAAAAAACTCACCATGTCTTTGTAAGAGTCAACTTCTAATCTTCCTTCCATTTTAAAAATGCAAGTTACAAAGACATAACCTCCTTTAATAGTTGTCATGTTTTTTGGCCACATGGACTAGCACCAGAACAAATGTAGGAGATAAAGATTCAAAACCTTTTATCAAACTCCCAGATCTGCTTGAGATCCAACAGAAAAGCCACACAAGTTTTCCCCTAGACTTGAAAAAGGATTTATTGAGTTGGCTTGCTTGGACTGCCAAGATAAACCGAAAGAGTATCAATAAAACTAGAGTTTAAATACTAAACTATTCTTTACAGAATAGAAACTCCAACTTAAAATATCACCAGAAGGACAAAAGGAAAAAAATTACATTGTAAAAACTGAGGACATGGCAAGGTCCCCGAGTTTGTTGTAACGTTGGCAATTTCATAGATTTCATAAATATTAGGGCTGAATGAAAGGGACCTTGGAAGATCAGAGTCCAGCCCCCTGCCCAAAGGGCAGGAAGTCAGCTGGGGTCATAGGATCCCAGCAAGATAAGCATCGAGTTTACTCTTGAAGGTGTTCAATGTAGGCGCTTGAACCACCTCCGGTGGCAGGCTGTTCCAGACCTTGGGGGCTCAGACAGTAAAGAAATTCTTCCTTACATCCAGCCTGAAATGGTCTTGTAGTAGTTTATGACCATTCGACCTAGTTGTCATCCCTTGGGGCACTCTGGTGAACAAACATTCCCCCAGACACTGGTGGTCACTCCTGATAAACTTATAGGTAGCCATCAGATCACCCCTAAGCCTGCGCTTTTCCTGGTTAAAGAGCCCCAGGGCTCTCAGCCTGTCATCACAGGGTCTGCTTCCCTGACCTCTGATCATGCACATGGCTCTTCTCTGGACTCTCTCAAGCTTCTCCACATCCTTTTTAAATTGTGGAGCTCAAAACTGGACGCAGTACTCCAGCTGCAGCCACACCAAGGCCGAGTACAAGGGGAGAATGACATCCCAGGATTTGCTTGAGAAGCATCTATGGATGCAAGCAAGCCAGCATTTTGGTTGCTTTACTAGCCGCAGCATTGCACTGTAGGCTCATGTTCATCTTGTGGTCAGTGATGACCCCCAAGTCTCTTTCTTCCTTAGTGCTAGTCAACATAGCACTGCTGAGCATATAAGGATGCTGCAGGTTTTTCATCCCAAGGTGGAGAACCTTGCTTTTATCGGCATTGAACACCATCAGATTCTCGTCCACCCACTTGCTAAGCCTGTCCAGGTCAGCCTGGATCACCCGCTTTTCCTCCGGCTCCCCACATACCTGAAAAAGGACTTTTTATTGTCCTTGACGCTCAAAGCTAGTTGGAGTTCAGTTGCAGCTTTGGCTTTCCTGGTATGCTCCCTACAGGACCGGACCAGTGCAGAATAATCCTCCTTAGAGGTGACTCCCATCCTCCATCCTTTGTAGGCCTTTCTTTTTAGCCTCAGGAGGTCTCATTGAGCAGCGCTTTGCCTCTCGTTGGCCCATAGACTTCTTGAGTTGGGTAAAGGTCATCCATGCACGAAAGGAAGCTTTGCGACCGCTCAGATTTTGCCGAGCAATCCTTCCACGAGATGTCCGGGTAACTGAAGTCACCCAAGACAACCACGGTCCTACAGCATGCTGCCTCAGCCAGTTCCAGTGGGCAAACTCTCGGTCAAGCTCAGAACTTTGGGTGGGAGGTCTGTAGTACACTCCCACCATTGTGTGCCCTGTGCCACGTTCCCCACGGATTTTAACCCAGAGGGTCTCCAGTCGTCCATCCTGGTCGCCAATATTGGCTTGCAGGGACGTGTAGCTTTCCTTAACATAGAGAGCTACACCCCCGCCCCTCGTATCTACACGATCCCCACTGTACAGGGTATAGCCATCTATACCTGTAGTCCCGTCATGGGTGGAGTCCCACCAGGTCTCCGTTATCCGTATGACATCATAATTATTTGCACTGAGCAGGAGATAAGCTTCTCCTGCTTATTTCCCAAGCTCCTGGCATTTGTGTACAGGCAGGCAAGTGTCCCCTGGGGGGCTCCTTCCTTGCCAACAGATCTTACCAGGGTTGGGGCAGGGGTGGGCTCCCTTAAGGGCCTTGAACTGCTGGCTTTGCAAGGATTACTCAGTGGGCCAGCAGTGGCAGTAGTCCCCCCTGTCCTCCAGCGGGCTTAGTTTAAAGCCTGATGGAACAGGTCAGCTAGTCTAGCTGAGAAGAGCCTCCTCCCTAGGGGAGAGAGGTGGAGGCCATCTCTTCCCAGCAGCTCGCTGCCTCTCTCACCAAGGAGCAGGCTGTGATCATGAAAGCCAAAGCCTTCCCGACAACACCAGCACTTCAGTCTTTGGTTGACCACGTAGATCCTTCTCTCCCTCCTCAGCCCATAGCCTGAGACTGGGAGGATTGATGAGAACACCACCTGTGCCCCCAGACCCTTTAGCCCCGCTCCCAAATCCTGGTAGCGCCTCATGACCCAGCTGGGAGCGCTCTGAGCTGTGTCATTGGTGCCCACATGAATAAGGAGCATGGGTTAGTGGTCTGTGGGTTGGAGGAGCTTTGAGATCCTCTCCGCAATATCCTGGATGCAAGCCCCCGGGAAGCAGCAGACCTCCCGAGCTAAGGGGTTAGGTTGGCAGATTGCCTCCTCAGTTCCCCTCAGGAGGGAGTCTCCCACAACAAACACCTTACGCTTTGTCTTGGGGAGAGCAGGGGCAGTAGCTGCAGTTGGGCCCATGTTGCCTGTGAGAGTCAGCAACTCAGCAGGCTCTGCTGGAGCAGCAAGAGGCATGTAACTGTTGCTCAGCTCTGGCAGGGCAGGGGCCTTTGTGTGATAGGCCCTAGAGCCCTTGACCACCTTGGTCCATGCCCCTGGCTGGAAAGAACGGGAGGTCCTGGAGTCGTCCTTTGGCCTGAAGGGAGACTGTGGTCTACCCTCTGCCTCCCAGAGGAGAATAAAGGAGTTGAAGACTCTTCTGGGCATGCTACCAGTTGGTACCATTTGCAAGCAAAGGAGGTGCGACAGACAAACAAGAAGTCTTAATGCATACTGCTCTCTGAATGATTCTTCAGGACAAAACAAGGAAATGTTAATTCACAAGAAAGAATATGCAGAAGCCAAATGAAAGAAAAGGAAGACTGATTCAGCATCTGAAAGCTAACTGAAAACTAGCTGCCTTAAACTCCACGGTGTCACATATCTGAATAAAATCTCAGCTCCTCAAAACAGAAGCTACCTCACCTTAGAAGTTGAAGCAGAGGTAAAAGTCTAAGGAAAATTTGCATCTTCTGTAGTGATGGCTCAAAATCTGGGTGCTAATTAAAATGCAACTCTTACAGTGCATCTTGTCACTTCATAATTTACCCATAACTGTCCCAAAATGACCAACCCTCCCAGAAAAGTGGCAAAGCCAAAAATACTTGTTAATTCAGATGTGAAATATACAATGCTTCAAAGTTAACTGTTCTACTTAGAACATAAGAAACTTTGTTGTTCTTCATGTATCGTATCACCTGGTGGACTGGCAAGTGCTTCCCTTTACTGGATGCTATGGGATGGATTCGATGGTTTCATCAGTCAACATCAATTCTCAATTCAGGAGCTTTTGGTAGTGCTCCTTCCAGCAGTTTTTGATGGACTTGTCTTTGAGGAGTATACTGCCATCTTCAGATTAAGCATCCAGCCCTGACAGCATACTGGCTAAAGTCTTCAGAATTGGTGGGAAACTATTACCAACAAGCTGTACACATGTTTTTTCAAAATCTGGAACACTGAGAAAGTTCCCACTGAGCTAGAGAATGTAGATATTGTCACTATTTTTTAAAAGGGAGCTAAGTCTGATTGTGGAAACTATTGAGGTATCACCCGTCTCTCCAGTACTAGGAAAATCCTTACTTGAATTCTACTGAACTGAATACTCCCTCTTACTGAGGAATTCCTTCCCAAGTGCAGCTTCAGGTCATTGAGAGGCACCGCTAACACAATTTTTGTGGCCCAACAAAACCAGGAAAATGCCAAGAACATCACAAGGAACTATATATAATCTTTATCAATTTGACCAAAGCCTTAGACTCCATGAACCATGAGGCTGTATGGAAAGTCTTATTTAACTTTGGCTGCCCAGGGAAATATATCACCATCCTAAGACTCCTGGTGTGGCCAAATGACTGCCTCCATCCAATAAACTATGGAGCACTTTGCCATTCAAAATGGTGTCCAGCAGGCCTGTGTGACTGTCAATTCTGTTTTCCAGCTTTCTTGCAGTCATCAAGATATGCATCCATGACCAACTGACACATGGCATTGGCAGAAAGTACAGGATGGACAAAAACCTTTTCAATCTCTCCCACCTCCATGCTGAAACCAAGTTACTTCAGCCTTGATTGTGGAACTTCCAGTACACCAATGACTGCGCTGCCACTGCACATATGGGAGAGGGCCTACAAACAACCCTTAACTGCTTCTCTCAAGCATACCAGTGTTTGGGACTGACCCTTACACTAGAAAAATAAAAGGTGCTTCACCAGCCTACTCCAGGCCAATCAACTTTCCTGGCAAAGTTCCTCATTGATGGACAGGAGCTGGAGAATGCTGAACACCCTACATACTTTGACAGCCCTCTCAAAGACCAATGTTGACAAGGAGATCCAGTATAGGATCCACTATACCAGCTCTGCCTTCAGAAGATGAAATCATCACATAATCAATAATCATGGTATCAGGACTCTAACGTAGCTCCTATTATATAAAGCTGTAGAAATCTCAACTCTTCTCTATGGCTGTGAAGCTTGGATGACCTTACAGGGACCACCAGAAAAGCCTGGAACACCACACCAGTGCTACCTCTGGAAGATTCTAGTAATAAAGTGGGAGGATTGTCGCACAATGCCAGTGAACTCACTGACACTAACACCACCAGTATGAAAGCATTGATAATTCAAGATCAGCTACAGTGGACAGGGCACTATGTGGACATGCCTGATATACTTTTACCAAAACAACTGCTGTACTACCAACTCAGCCAAGGACAAAGGACATGTGGGGGCTATAGGAAATGCTTTAAGAACACCCTCAAGATGAACATTAAGAAGTGTAGCTTTGATACCACCAATGGGTAAAAACTTGCTTAGGAGAAGGCTACATGGGTGGTACCTTATACGAGAAGATAAATTTTCCTCAAAGTAAAATGGCCTCACCCTGGAAGAAAGAGAGACAGAAAGCAAACGAGACCAAGAAATCCGCAGTCTGACCCTCCTTTTAACCACCCACCTGCAGCATTTGCCCGAGTCTACAGCTCTACAATTGGCCTTCTTAGCCATTAACGGACTCGTTTATGATGACCCTTTATTTGACCCATGGAAATGATCCATCCTAGGAGTGTAAAGGATCACTGACAATGAGGTAAGAAACTACCAATACAATGGCTGCACCCTCCTTCCAACTATCTTGCCAAGCAAGCAGCAAACCGAATTTGAAAGCAAGGACTGCCATTTAAGATGCCCAAACTATATTCCGTTAAGTTGCTACTTGGTCTTTTAGAAAGCAGAAAAAGGGACCATATCATGCACACGTAACCACTGAAGTCTTCAGCAGCAATACAAGGTAGCTTATATATTGTAAGACAACCTACTGTCACATGTAGGATAGCATATTGTAACACCTTAGATCTCTGCCAGAGACATTAAAACTCATGCAGTGTCTTTAAGAGTTTATAAAGTTTAAAAACCCAGATACAAAGGACAAAAAGGAAATGGAACAAAATGAAAATTACCACATAGTTGTAGCAATAGGTAAATATCTACTAATGCAAAACATTTGACTATTAGATTATTTTTTTAAAGGATGTAAGACAGTAAAGAGATCCAGATCAGCTAAATAGCAGTGTTGCTTAAGCTACAGCAAAAGTACACAAACAATTTACTAGTCTGGTTGTATCTTAACAGTTACTATAATCCTAACTAGAGGTTAACATGGGCAAGTTAATTTATCTTCAAAAGGTGAAGAAAATGCAGAGAAGCTTATTGATTTATTCCAAAATCAAAAGGTTGCAGTATCCTGATGACAGAGAGAAACAAGGAAACATGAACCCATAAAAACTTCAGCAATTCATTATTGTTTTCTCTCTCGTAACCCGAGAATATGTTGTATACAAGCAGCCTTACATCCCTCAACTGCATACTGGCCTCCAAAATACCCTTTTTAGTGCCAAAATAAAGATAAAAATTAATTTTTATTAATTATTAATTTTTATAATGATTAATAATTATTAACACACTGACAATAAGGTAGTTATGAATTATACTAAATTAAGACCAGTTATACCTGAGGTTTTTCCATTATTTTAACTTCTTACAGCATATAAGAAAACTATTTTGTTGTCATACATAGCCAAAACAATCTGCCCAACAAAAACAGAATAAATCTGACTAAAATCAAAGAGTGCCTAATTTGAGATGCTCATGTGATTGCACAACTTCCTGTTAGAGGTCTAGCTATATTTCTAGAACAACACTGCACTGCAAGCAATCACAAGTCAGGCAGATATTTGAAATATGCAACTAAACAAAGCTTAACATGGTTAAACCATAAAATCCATATACCATTACACAAATCTATATTCCAAAACCCAGCAAAGCTTATGTGCTTTTTTGGTATATGCATATAAAAAGGTAGACTTGTTCCTTTTGCTGATTATAAAAAAATTGGTTTCCCCAGAGCCAAAGATGACATTTTTATCTTTGCTTTTATTCTTTTATTGTAAACATGCTCTCAGCATTATTTGTATTAATAATAATAAAAAAAAATCAACACAGAACAAAGACTGCCAAAAGCTGGAAATAAAATTCCATTAATTTGTGAGAAATGGTTACAAACAACAACAATATAGTCTACATACATACAGGGTACAACAGTGGAGGGGTCAACCTTTTTGCCAGGCATGCCACAAAGTAACCCTGCACCTTCCCCAAGGGACATTGCAGTCCCCTTCCTCTGTCCAATCTGGGGATCTGTGCCCCTCTGCTCAGTCTCCTGCTTTGCCCTCTGCTTCCTACCCATTCCTTGCAGTGTTGCCTACCCTTCCCTTAGCCATCAAGTGTCTTGCACACACACAGGCTGCTCATGGTCACCTGCAACATGAGTGCCACAATTTGGTCTCCCTTAGGGCAGATGTTCAAAGGCCTGAATCATCATATTGATAAACAGCATTTATATCACCATTTAAACTTATTGCAGAAGTAATGCTAAAATCAAATACATTGATGTATAAAATCTAATTGCCACAGCAGATTTTTGACAACAGCAATAAGGCATATTTGACAGTTTATACATACACACACACACACACACACGAGGCTCTAAATGTGCATTTTCTGACATCTTTCTGAAATAGTAAAACAACAGTACTGTCCAGCTGTGCCCATAATAATACAAACCTATGAAAACATGAAGTATGTTGTTAAGTGGTTGCTAGTCACTATTTTTCAGTAAACAGTAAACTGTTTTCACTTGACTGAAGAGTACATAGCACAACTGAGAAAGAAAGATTATTACAAACAATAACACTTCACCTACCCCACACACCTTGTTACCACCAAGTAGTGACTAAGTTACTTAGAACTGTATATGGTACACACGGGTGTAATTATAAATGCCTACATTAAAAACAAAATATAAAAAGATTCCCACCCTAAACAACTTAAGCCTCATCAAAAATAAGGTCTCCCATACAAACTTAATTAAATCCCTACTTCCATGCATCTCCTATGAAAGGTTTGCCAACAGTACATACAATATGTGTCAGACAAGCATAGAAAACAACATTTCCCATGGGTTTATCTAAACCTCTCAGGCAACAATATGGCTGGGTTTGGCTTCTGGGGTTTTGTTTTGCCTTTAAATCATTATCAAGAGCACAGGAAAGTACCACATTTTAACTGAAGGGAAGTTATTTTATCCAAATTTCAGAGACAGAAAAATATAACATCATCCCAATATTAGAACAATAGCTCAAATATGAAGACAGATGATATTGTATGCACAATGAGTAATATGCATAAAGTACTAGGCAGTGAAAGGTTAAATGGTTAATTGTTTAACCCTTAACTACAGTGATGACCACATTAGCTTACCAGGCAGGGAAGAAGGAGTGGGGGGAAATGAAAGCCTCCTAATGCCCCAGCTGTAATTAGAGGGCAGCAGGACAGACAGGAGTGAGGGGAGAAAGAAGGTAGTGAGAAGGAAAGAAGTGGACTAGTACCCAAAGTCTAAGAGGAAAACAGCAAGCTGCCTAATAAATGATTCATCAATTAAACAATTAGCTGCTCATTCACAGGTATTCCTTTCCTCCCAGCACAGGGCTTACCATGGACTGTGTTGTTTGGCTGCTCCCCATCCCACCCAGTCAAAGGGCACCTGGAGCTGAGAGCTGCTTCCAGCTATGTCAAAGCTGCTGTGTTATCAGTTAATTATTTAACCAATATAGTTGGATATGGTTAAATGAATATTTTAAGATATTAGAAAAAAGTACTTTGCAAGCTTTTAGGCCCAAGTACCCTCTTTCAGACATAGAGTCTCTGCTGTTCTGACATCTCTAAGGAATCTCAGACCAGCAGAGACTCCCTGAAGAAGGTGCTCAGGTCTGAAAGCTTGCAAAAAAAAAAAACACAAACTTTTTTCCAACTACTTAGCAGATCAAATAAAAGATACCATATCTACCCAAGGAAGCTTGTCCACATATGTCTTTAGACCAACATGGCTACAACCAAAAACCCCTTAAAATGATATTTACATCCCTACAAAGCAACAGAGAAAAAGACTTCTTCAATCTGCTTTAGTATCATTCTGTTAACACTGAAAAGCTAGGAAATAGGCAAGTTTAACCACCATATTTCTGGTTTTATCAATATCAGTATTAAAACTTAAATCTTACTGATTACTATCCTTCCATACAGGATCCAAAGCTTCATAAGTTAAAGTTAAATGACAGTTTAACTCACAAAAGGAGTCATTAAAAACAATTTCCTCCTTTCAGGATACTGGTCTCCTTTTTGGATTTAGAAAATACAAACCACATTTAAGCCCAAAAAAGGAAAGGGAGCCAAAACTTCCTGGAGCAATTTCATGGATTCTGTTGAGAGTTTCTTCTGCCCCACCTCAGAATGGAGGAAGGCTAAATCTGGGCCTGCTCAATGCAGTCTCAGGGTGCATCCCCATGAGCAGGACATGCATTTTGCCCCATGACAAGCAGCAGCAGTGCCCAGGAAATGCCCATACCACATGCACTCTGGCTCACAGCAGGCTACCCTGGGTGGGGTAGAGGAGGCTGGGGCCAACAAATGTGCTAGTCCCAGAAGCCTTACCTGGGGTCCTGAGGGCCTCGGGGAGCCGCAGCTGCAGCACTACTGCAACACAGAGCCTGGCCAGCAGCCAGTGTGCGACTGGACAGCCAGGCTCCAGTTCTGAGCAGCTTCTACCACATGTGCTGCCCCATTTTTTTTTTAGTGCATTTTTGACCCCAGGATCTCTCCCAGCTCATCTGGACGCACCCTCAGAGGTCATGGAAAGAGGTGATGATGGAGAAGCAAAAGTGTGAGACCAGTAACCTACCCTGGGAAAAAACAACTGAAAACAGCCAAGATCCTGCCCCAAGTATTGTCACATTTTCTTTCCTTTTACCTGGCTGACTGCTCCATGAGAAAGTAGAGCTGAGGAAAGTACAGACTCCTAATAGGAGGAAGAAAGCAGATGGATTGGAAAGAAAAAAAATGTCTTGAAAGTATTAACTGGTAATTCTATATATTAAGTCTGTTTTTTTTGTGCTGTGCATTCTCATTCAACGTTCTGGCCTAATGAGTTAGTAACCTCCAAGCAGTACCAGATGAGACGGAACAAAATCAACAATGGACTTTGCTAAACCATGAAAAGGATATTACAGTGATGAGCAGTAATACAAAGAGCAAATAGAGGTAAAAAGTTTAATACAAAGACTGTCAAGTACTTTAAAAAGGAAAGAAATATTAACAGTGATTGAAATGGCCGACGCTTCGCAAACCAAGTTGGCAACCAGGACAAACCCTGCAGTAGATGTAGGAGGTTGCGTGGAGGCAGGTTCTGACAGCTGGAGAAGGAGTGACAGGAACACATGGTTCAGAGAGCAGAGGGCAAACCGCCTTTCCCATGGTGGAAATGTCTAAATGGTCCCAGCTGAGCTGCTTCCTGCCCTGGCTCTGTTGTTCTTAAACCAGCAGCATCCAGGAACTGTTCTGGAGTTCCCAACATAGCAATAATGCTAGAGTGTGGACTCCATTGGGGTGAAGGGCAATTCTGGAGCCCCTAACTTGAAACATGGGACAGATGCCCCTCTCTCACCCCTAGTGACACCACTACTGCAGATGGCACAAAATGATTAGGGACCTACCAAAAAAAAAAAA
>JAGPOW010000261.1:80644365-80667241 GCA_030014935.1 Caiman crocodilus | reverse complement strand
AAAAAAAAAAAATGCAATTTTTGCAGAAACCGATTTTGAGCAGGCTCCACAAAAAAAGTGCAGGGGCCGCACCTTTGGTGGTCTCCCTGGAGGGTGGGGAAAAAAAAAATCAATCTCACTAAAAAAAAAAAAAAAAAAAAAAAAAAAAGTGTTGGTTCCCTCTGGGGACCCAGAAGTCCTTGTGACCAGCGTGGCCTGGCTGCATAGCCCATAGGAAAAGGGGAGAGAGAGGATGGAGTGCCAGCATGGCAAGATGACTGCTGCCCTGCTCCTCACTGCTGACTGGCTGTGAGAGCTATCCATCATATGACCCCACCTCTTGTCAATTGGTGACAAAGGGCAGGGACAGGACTGACAGCCCTGGTAGCCAATCAGTAGCAAGGTGTGGGGCTCTATGGCAGACAGCCTGGAGCCAATCAGTGGGGAAGGGCAGGACCCACCAGGGCCACTCAGCCAGAAGTATGGCAGGGGCCCACCATGCTCTGCTCACTGTCAGGCTTGAAGTCAGCCCAAAAAATGATCTTGCAGTCTGCCAGCAGCCACTTTGACTTCAGCAGATTCCTAAAAAATGATACCTCATCTGACTATTTTCAGAGTAACAGTTGTAATAGGATAAGTCCTATTCTTGTTCTTAAAGCATTACACAAACTCTGGAATTGAATTTTTCCTGTGCACCCTTAACTTCTTCAATTGCCCATTAGTAAAAATTTAACTTACTTAAGTAATTGGTCCAGGACACCAATTAGTTCTCTTTAGGCATAATGCAAGTTTGCAGTCTTAAAATCCCTTTGGGTTGAAGGAGGACCTGCACTGTTTGCCACTCTAAAATGTTGGTAAAATTTTAATTGCCAAAACAATTACTAAGATCAAAGTGTATACTTGTATTAGAATGAAGAAACCTTTATACCAGAAGTACAGATATGGACTGGAAGACGTAACTCAATTGGAATGAATTCTTACCCATTTTATCTGTAGGATTCTTCAAAACTGTCCAGCTACATGTTATAAATGGAGCTTATGTCTTGTTTTAATCAAGCGATACATTTTGGAAGCTACCTTATACAAGAAGTCTTGTAGTTTATTTGGCTACAAAAATCAAGCCTAACAAAAATAAAATACAGAAAATGGCAATATTTTCCCCCAAAGATTGTACTCACCTATTTAGGTGCTATACTTGGACCTTTTCAGATAAGGACTCAGAATATTTTTGGAACTAGTTCAGTTCCTCTAATGAACTAGTTAAATGCAAATATCACTGACCAATTGGAGGCAAATGGAAAACATCCTTTAAAACTAACAAAAACAACACAGCAATAAAACACACCAGCAAAACTATAGTATACAGTTAATTTCAAGTTTGGGTACAGGTGACCCTCCCTAGCAATATGCCTCAGGGAAGTCCTCCCCAGATAGGAGGAATAACTGGCTGCTTGCAAATGTAAAAAATACAAAAAAGTAAAGCAAAGTGCTGCTTTACTTTAAACTCAGCATGCTCCTGAGCCAAGCCCAGTAAATGCCTCAAAGAGGCAGCACAACCCAGCTCACCCAATGTCTGTATAGATCAGAGACTTCAGAGAGGGGAAGGGGGTTGGCACTTATCTACTAGCCAACTGAATCAGCTTTAGCTACAGATGTTGAAAAGCCTTACTGAAGCACCTGATCTATACAAGCACTGCGGACCCAAGTCGAAGTATGCGCTGCTTCTTTTGGTAAAGCACATTATTGTTTTGTTTTTTAACATCTGCAAGCACCCCTGTTATACCCGTTTCAAGTTTGTTTTGTGTGCCTAAAGTTAAATATCTTGTGCAACACAAGGAGCCTCAGCCATAACGCAAGTATATGGTATTGTATCTGGCTTGCATGAAGCAGGCCTATGAGTAAGACAAGGTCATAAAAGTGCCTTCACTCACAATTAAGGATTCAACAATTAGTCAATCACGCACAATTAAGGATTCAAATAATGACCTGTATGAAAGAAAATTTACACAAGACTTTGACTAAAATTAAAGCAAATCAAATTCCAGATAGTGTCTGAGGCCCTCTCTCTAATTCAAATATGCTGCCTTGCAAGTGGGAGGAGCTGAATATTTTAAAGGGTGGGAGGAACTTGAATTTTTTAATCCCTAGCTTAGTGATCTTTAAAAATATCCTATGGAGATTTTTTTTAAACTTTTTCCTCTCCCCAAATCCTTTGAGTAGTTTTACCATTCCTTTAAGCAGGTAGCTTCCCCTTCCGGAGAAGCACATTTATCATATCAACTAAGCATTAGACACTACAATAAAATGGAAAAATAAAAAAAAGTCAGAGCTTGCACGAAATGCATTGAACGCCGATTAGGTGTTTGGTTTCAAAATGTTAAAATGCCTCAGAATTCGTCGTAAGGTCCTGCAACAATTAGCTCTCGACTCCAGGCCAGTTAAAATTGAACAGCAGTCTAAAAGCAAACAAGGATACCACTTACTGGTCACAGCTTATCAGTTTTATGGACAACATACTAGAGATGGGTGAAACAGGACAGGTCATCAATACAGATTAATCTGGATTTCTTGGGGAATTGTGTGCTGTTATAAAGAATTATACTTTGTCTGTGCTCAGAGAGTAAAAGTGCCTTGGCACAGCAGAGTTCTCAGCACAATGTGAGCATTCAGTGCAGGGATTTCCCCCCATGTGACGGGAAAAACCCTTGGTGCAATGATCAGTCCCCGCCAAAGCTTGCATCGGTACTCTTTGCATGCATGGTTTTGACTGGCTTAGCGTAAATTATTCATACCTGGCGGCTGACAATTGGCTCATTAACCATATAAAAGTTATGGCAAGTTTCCGCCCAAATTGGAGAACTCCGCATGCTCACTGGAAGAGACTTCCACATGTATGTTGGAGCAAACATGGAGGCCTGATCAACCACCAACAACTCCTCGTCGCCATTTATCCTGATGTACCCCATGCCCTGCATGCTCAGACAACAGTGTGCCACCCGGTTTCTGCTTTTCTTTTGTTCTGCAACTTTATGGACCTTGCCTACACTGTACTCCAGTTTGTAAGTAAAGTTCTTTTTGAACTCAACTGACAAGCTTTCTGTGTCTAATTCCAGTCCATCGGCAGCCCCATCCGGCTTTTCTCGGCCCCCACACTTTCTAATACAACCACACATCTAGGAACAAGAAGTGGTAACCAAACTGTCAAGACAGAGGAAAGAGCCTGGAGTTGGGAGGACAATCAGTTGAATATGAGCTCTCAGTGAGCTGTTGTGCTCCCAGGCTAAATGTGATCCTTGAATATCTGAAGAGGGGAATATTAAGGAAGGAAGTATTTGTTTTAAAAAGTCTATATTAATGCTCATGCAACTGCTCTTCCACCCAGCTGTGGGGTCTACAATTGAAAGGAAAAGGCTAATAAGTTGGAATGGATTTAGAAGGAGACACAAGAATAAGCTTTCTAAAACAAATCTTACGGCAAGAGATCAACAAGCAAGGAGACAGGTAAGTGGTCATTTTCAATAATTTAAAGGGACCAATACAAGAAAAGTTTGGTAGGAAAGAGTACTTCAAAAAGAGAAAAGAGTTTGACAAGAGCCAATGGCTAAAAAACTGAAACTAGGGCAAATGCAAATTATATAAAGGTTACTTTTTATAAAACATCAAGTGTAATTTACCATTAAAATATCTTACCCAGGTTTACTGTACTTTTCAGTCACTAGAGTCTTTAAATAAATAAAAAAATACACTGCCCCCCAAATTATAAATAAACATGGATGTTGTCTTTTTTTATTTTATCATGGGCTTACTCTGATGAGAGTATATACTTTAAACACACTAAGGGCCAAAGTATTACATAAGCCAAATTAAAGTCTTTCATATGGAAAAGGTTTCATACAATCAGAAAGTAAAGGTACTTGCTTTATCCAAGTGATAGAGATGAAGAAGTACACATTTTTCCAAGCAATATAGGTAGAGAGGTATTATGATAGACATTAGCATCTACATATTGAATTAAAGTTCCCTGTAAAGGTTGACTTCCAGACCTTGACCAGGGTTAGATCTATAGAATCTCTTCATTACCAACAAGCCTATAAATACAAAGCTTTAGCTCTGAAATCCCCTGACACATGCTTAATGACTTCTGTTTCTAGTGAAAAGGGTTCCCCAAAATAATTAGAAGCTATAGACAAAGTATTAAAATGAAAGACCGTTTGCGTCTAGTATCCTGAACAGATTGATGGAATTCCAAGGTGGGAAGAGGGATACAAGGCTTGGATAGAAGCTTCTACACATCAAATTTCAGAGCCTTCTCTGCTGTGGCTGCAAAATGATGTTGTTGCTGAAAAAGATGCCTTTAAACAAGAAAGTTATATGAGACACAGAAAGAGGAACGAAAACTGCTTAAGGTACCTGACTATAGACCCTCAGATCATCCTTCTTTGAAAATAGAAGACACATAAGAAATTTTCAGTTGATTTCACTTTTCTCCTATATAGTTAATGTTTCATTACTGAATAACACATCACCTCGAAGGTAAGTTCTTCTACAGATTTAGTTCACTTAACTTCCTAGTCATACTAAGTCTGGTTGCTTAACAGAGTAACTTACAAACAACTCCTGGTGTTGAGTCTATAACAAATCATAAGCTCAAAATTTCACTCATGAGGCATTAATTACAAGGTTCCTTTGCCTTTGGAAGTGCTGCAGTAAATCTAACCATTTTCTCTCACAATTGATAATATAACAAGATGCATTATATAATGCATCAAGATGCAGAAAACTTTTTTCCCTCCATGTCAGAAGGCATGAAATGCATTTCCTATGAAAAAAATATTAAATCTTTTCATAGGGTAACTGGTACAATTAGTAAGTGTTTTTCAATATAGGCGACTTAAAGAAAGAGCCCAAAGGAGGCATCAAGAACATTCTGCAAAGAGAGTATATAGTCTTATCTGGTTATTTCTTGAAAGCCACTGGTTAGGTGTGCTTCAAACTGAGAATCTTTTAAGAGTGTGATCCTTTTCAAAGCACACTAAGCATCCGGTATGGGCAGCATCCAATCCCATCATCACGATCTAAGAGAACGTCCGTTCAGCAGAGTGCCCGAAGGGATGACAAGATCGAACAGTCACAAACTCCACCGCAACCAATTCAGGCTGGACATAAGGAAGAACTTCTTTACTTTCCAAACCCCCGAGGTCTGGAATAGACTACCACCAGATGTGGTTCAAGCACTCACTTTGAACGCCTTCAAGATGCATTTGGATGCTAATCTTGCTGGGATCCTATGATTCCTGCTGACTTCCTGCCCCTGGGGCAGGGGGCTGGATTCAATGATTCTCCGGGGTCCCTTCTAGCTCAAATGTCTATGAAATCTATGAATGATGGACCAAGTAGGCACCAATTCAAGTCAAGCCTTTTATCCTTTTGGATGTGGTAAACAGAACCAAGTCCAAATTAATCTAAGCTAAGAAATCTAAGAAAACAAAGAATCTACAAAAGAACCAGCAAACCTTAAAACATTAGCAAAGAGGGAGAGGGGGAGAAGGAGGGGGCAGGAAAGGAAGGAAAGGCACAAGTGCTTTTTTTGAACACCACTGTTACCAGTACTGCACCCACTGGTATATGCAATGGAGTGCTGCACATACCTAAACTGTCATAGAAGAATGGCTCATTATTATAAACTGATCTGAACAAGACTGAAGTCAGGAACACAATTCCTCCCTCTTCCCCACCCCCACCCTGCTTTTAAGTTTAACCTCACTTCTCTCAGCACAATGAAGTGTTACAAGCCCCTCACCACAACATGTATTTTTTTATTATTAAAAACCATCCTGTTTATAACCATTCTGTTAAAAGCCAACCTGCTTGTGCAGGTAGCCCCAACCATTGTCATGTTTATTTCCTTCAGCCTCCCTAGAACCTCTTGGGCATCAATCCCACCTTTGCTAAAATGTCAACAAAGCTATTAATCAAAAAAACCTCTCTGCACAACTAGTAATTTTTATTATTAAAATACATCAAGCAATATCAAATCCAATAACATTTGCAGGTTCTGCAGAAAGCTCTCTTGGAAGCTCATATGTCTATTTAATTCTTTAACAATTTTTAAGAATATCACCTTTCTTGAAGGAAATTTTTAAATAACCAGAGTAACACACCCCACCCATACCTTCCTAAAAGCTCAGGTTTTGTTCTGTTGCCTTTTAGAACGCTATTTCTTCACTAGTCCTGCTGTTATCAAGGCACAAGCAATGGCAAAACTCCAAATATACCCACCTACTCCCAATATGCTGTTGGCTGCCACTTTCTGGAGACAAACAAATTGTTTAAAAATGCAAAGGTAGTTGACAAGCTAAATACACTAGGCCCCTAACTATTCAGAACCCTTAGTAGCCAAAAGATGGATTAAAATCTTGTCCCCGCTTAATGGTTTATGAAAACTGCTACCAGCAGGAGGACTTTTCATGAAGAGAACAAACTATGGAAGCTGTGAGAGGAATAATGTGATATGGTAAAAAGGTAACAAAGTTTATTAAAAGAAGTCCAATTTAAAAGGTCTTTTGCACCTGTTAAATGGGACAAACAAGACATACACACACACACCCCACTTCCCTAGGCACTAAAATATAAAAAAGACTTCAGCTAGAAAAAAATTTTACACCCAATAAGTAGAAGCTGATAAACATGAATATAGATTGTTGTATAGCTATCTAGAGCACATGAATAAAACAGACATAATTAATCTACCATGAAAATGTTAGAATAAAGGATTAAGCCTTGATACATAACCAAAGGAAGACTATTTCTTGAACATATTTACGGAAATTAAGGCTAGGCAGTCCTCGCAACTGTCGTCTGAATTTCAAATACTGCATGGGCCTCAATGCAGAAATCTTCTATCACCTAAAAATTCTAGAGTAGGTCATGTCAGCTGCTAGCTGCAGAGTAAATTCTGATTCAGCCCTTATGTTGCAAATACACAGAAGTGCCCATTATAAAATTACTAGGTATTCTAGCACCGTTAAGAAAATATAAGCTCTAGAACCATTTTTGTCATGATGCACCGCAGCCAGGATACAGTGATTTGGTCATGAAACCGTTTCCCACTTCCCTCCCCCCTCCCCCAAAAAAACAAACAAAACCATACATATTTAATAATTAAACGTATTTTTTCATGTGTGTAATTTGACTTGTTTTATTAATTCTAATCCATACTCTATAATTAAACCTTATACTTTCTGTGCAATCATCTTTTTGACGATGCAGACAGATAAACAATTATGCCATTTTCAAGTGGAGGATCGGTGGGGGGGGGAATTCGCTTTTTATAACAGCATGTCAGATGATCCATTCTGTTTTACCAGACTCTTCTGCAGCAAGTGAAACTAAACTCCAGAGATTTACCTCTAAATGAACAAGGTAAATTACTGCAATTTACCTAAGCACTTACTGTACAATATAGCAGACAGATGAAACTGCTAAAACAGATACAGTTACACCGGTGGCAGAGTTCCACTTACAACTTCTCAATCTATTTAATTATTTTATCTGCCCACACCCAGAAGGATTTATGATGCCCATATCTTTATAGTAATATCACAGCACCCAACTATTCCTGAATAAGTGGTCACCCCCATTTTCCCTTCACAGGTTAGAAAGTCCAAAAGGTCACGTTGTGAACAAAGCAATCAAGCATGTAAAAGCTTTAGAAGTAAAACCTCCAATGTGTGTGTCTGTGTGCAACTGTAAAAAGACAACCCTTACTGCCTGGCAGTTTCATTTTTCCTGCATAGTTGCAGAGGGAGTGGCGCTCTCTTACTCGGCTGGGACCAATCCCATGAAGGATTCTAAATGTCAGGACAGACTTTGAACTGTATTCTGAATTCACTTAGAAACCAGTAAAAACCTTGAAGTGGCAATCACTGTTCCATTGCAGGTATACTGCTGCCCTTCGAACTGGTTGCGAGACTGTCCCAGGCAAATGCCTGTACCAGACAATCTTAAATACTAGTTACAAGAATTATGCTTGTGAGTCCTACACACATGAATCATTTTGCTCAGATGTCAGTGTTACAGGGCAGCACATAAACTTGTTCAGTTAGAGATGGACTTTTTTGGTGCCATGGTTATTTAAATATCCTCCAGCAATAAAGGACCCAAAAAGGACCACAAAACTGCAAACTAAATGAGAGCATAGATGATTCTCAAGACCCTGGAATGTTACAGGGGGCTAGCTCACCAAAGCACTTCTGCCCCAATTCAGTAAGATCATGTTCAGGCGTTCGCTTTAGTTCAGGCATTCTTTATCAGGCTGTTGATTTAAACAAAGTATGGAAAGACCAGAAAGATGAACCTATTTACATTGGTTTTAAATAAGCCATAATTGGGTGGTGCCTGCACACCCCTGACATTTCTGCCCATGTTGTTTCACAAGCTGTCTGGCTTTATGAAGCTTCTGCAACTGAGCAGATGAAGACACCCTGTGATACCCTGACATGGCATAGTTCCTTCTTTTTATTTAAAACTAGGGCATTTCAGTATATTTCTATTCCCATGTGCAGTGGACCTTGTTTTTCCTTTTAATTCAGGGAAGAAAATGTCAATAGTATCAAGTATCAAATATCCAACAAAGGGGGAATCTCAAAAAAAAAAAAATCTCAATACAGACACACACAGACACTCTCCTCACAAATACCACAGCATGAACGACATGGATCTACATCTTAACCCCAAGCACTCCTCTTATAATAAGGAGGAAAGAAAAATATATCAAGAACATTTTGTATATTTTAAAATGGGACTGAAGTGGTAGTTCTGGTAAAAGCAACACTATTTCCCTGCATTCCTCCTAAATCTGGAGATAGAAGTCATAACCTCAGAATTATGCATCCTGTAGAATTTGGAAAACATATTTCTTTTCCAAAATAGCTGCATTTTTATGTTAAGATTACAGGGAGAAATGAATATGGTTGTGTTATCACTAAATAATAATGAACTACGCATACTTATTTCCATGGTAGCACAAGCTTTATGACAAACTTCAGCATTTGCTTCTCTGCCTTTAAAGGATTTGAGTTTTGTTCTTAATTGGTCACTGTCATCTTTCAGCAACAATTAGTACTCTGATTCTTTTTTCAGTCCTAGGGGGAAAAAAACCTATAAAAATCCCCTTCTAGCTAAACAAAATTAATTGCATCTGACAGGTTTTAAAAATTAAGTGAGCAATAGGAATCTAGAAGTTTCTGCTCAAGCTTACCAAGTCCAGCATACATTTAAAGATGCTGACATTTTGACAACTCAGCTAAAGTACCCAAGCATCAATTCTGCCTTCACTCCCCACAGTTGTTGAACACTAAAAACACTTCAAAAATTAAAACATCAGACAGAAGCTAGAAACCCATATTGCCAAGCCAAGTTCCACAGCCAGTACCTCAATCCACCAATCCACAGCATCTCCAGACCAAAGTACTGAACACTTCTAACATAATTATGTCAACCAAAGTTGTAAACAATATTATCCATTTTTAGAAAACACTGTAAACCTGTGGATAACATTCACATTAGTATTTTAGAAAAGTGGAGTGGGTTTCCAAGTCAGCAATAAGTCTCCTCTTTAATTCCAGGTTACCAAAGACTTTACCAAAGAAGTTACCAACTTTAGACAAGAAGACATGTGCATTATTAGTCTAGATCAGCAATTCTCAACCAGGGTGTCACAGCATCCTGTGGTGCTTTGAGATCCTTTCAAAGGTACTGTTGGGTACAACACAATGTTAGGTTTGAAAACATGATTCACAAGATAAACCCAAAGATTTCAAATAGAAACTCATAGTTGTGGTCTTGGAGTTGTTTGCAACAAAAAAACTGTAAAAAATTAAATTATTATTTTTCTGCAATCAAGGAAAAAAAAGTGAAAACCAAGAGCTGGCATTTCCCAAGGGATTCCTCCAGTCTATCCAAGGGTATCTTCAATCTAAAAAGGTGGACAATCACCGTTTTAAATTTTCCCAGTACCGGGCATTTCCCCTACATTTTTCACTAACCTGTTCAAAATTGGTTTCTGAACCTGACTAGTAAGATAGTCTCAATTATTTTCTTTAAGCATAGAGAAAAATGGAACTTTCCAAATACCAGAAGTGTTTAATCATCAAGTGAATGTTTAAGCCAGTTTAAAAAAAAAGATTTCTGATGCCATAAAGGATTGTTTTGACAGAGGAATATTAGATATAGAAAAGAATTTCAAAGAAGGAACTACTTAAAAAGTGTTTTTGTTGTCAAGTCTCCTAAAAAATGGAGTTAGAATCTCCCCCCACTCCTCCAAGTTAACTGCAACACATCACAAAGATTTATTTTAGCAAGTAACAGGGTGAATCAACTGAGAATGTCACAGTAGATTTTTACTTAATATAGGAAATTTACTGCCTCTCCTTAAAGACCACAACATCCAGGCCCAGGCCATCAGGAACTAGGGAAATGCTACATAAACTGAGTAGTGTAACAATACATTTTTGGAGCAGTCCAATACCTCTATGCAAACTAAGTAAAACTAGTCACATACATGGCCTGTAGTGCTGTCAATTATTTCCAAGCCAAATTTCTTAACAAATTAAGAGGCATTTGTCATCTTTTAGGATTAGGATTACAGAGAGCTTGAAGTTTTTAAATTAAACCTTTTGAGTTATCTAAGTGTCTAAACAATATTTAAAGCGTGAAAAAGGACTTTGTGCTTAGATAACTCAAAAACCCAGCCAAATGGAATTTTACCAAGCCTTTGTTTAAATTAATTCTGGATCAAGTGAAAGGCGTGCACACATACACACTCTCTCTCTGTCCAGGAGAGGGTTTTTGCAGTTTTAAAACCGATATCCAAACATTTAGAACTTTTGTTCTCATTAACCTTTTTCTAAGTCTCTTTCCACTCTTTTGTGTGGTGAAAGGTATTCACTGAATAGGTTAAAAAAAAGGCAAAAAAACTGCTGTTATTAATGAAGCACTACAGGGCTTGCATCAATAGCAATTTTTTTATTCTGTCTTTGGGCCCTATTTAACACAAGGTGTGCACCAGCATCTTATTAATCCACACCCTAGAGTGTTTCACTAGCTATCTGACACACACTTCATCATTTTACTTGAAGTTTCAACTTTACATAAAGACTCTAGGGTTTAATATTTTGACTGAAGAGTTAATAGATCACCTATATCAAGTTACCAACAAGGTTCTCACTTGGCTAGACACTCAAGACATTCTGGCTATTACTTTGAAGGCCACAGCTAAACTGAGGGTGGTAGAAATCCTACACTGACCATATAAAAGTTAACTGAAGCCTATTCTAACCAAAGATTTGAATCTCTTAGTCTTGCTCCATTTTCTCATGTCTCATCTTTTTTCCATGAGTTCACTTTGTTCTTCTTACTGGATACTACAATATTTCTACCCTTTTTCCTCTTTTCTTTTGTCACTACCTCTCCTCACCTACAAACTAGTACAAAGCATCAAGTGGTGGCTGCAGAAATCTACATTACTAAACAGACATAGTGCTACACCTTAAAGTGGCTGTGAAGCTGTCCCAGACAAGTGCCTTCTGTGTTAAATATGAATTGCAAGAATCATGCCCATGAGTCCAACACACATGAATCATTTTGCTCAGATGCTAGAGTCACAAGACAGCACATAAGCTTTGCCTGTTAGAGATGGACTTTTTTTGGTATCATGTAGATATCCCCGAGCTATGAGAAACCCACAACTATAAATTCATAAATCCTTTTTTGGTATGCTATTCATCTGGGTAATTCCCCCACCCTGCTTCTGATGCTAGAAAAATGGGAAACGGCATGGGAGCCAGTGTCCAGAACCAGAAGTAAATGAATGCAAACAAACCTCAATAGCACAATGCTACATCAAGAGTTAAATTTAAGGGAGAAACAAGACTGCAAGAAAAGGAATAAATGGACAGGGAACAGGGGAGGAGGGGATTGAAAATAAGCCATTATAAGAAACAGATTACCCCAGAGAGTGTTTTTCTTCACACCAATATGAAAAGTTGTGCATTGTACCTAATAAAAAAGGGGTCGAGAAGGGGGGAGAAGGTGACAATTCATTTTAAACTATGTAAATAGAAAATAATTGTGCATTTAGGATATTTGGACTATATATTTACATATTACAGCTGAAACATGCATTCAGCTGATGCCTTAAGCCAGGCATCAGCTAACTAATTCTCAACCAGGATGCCTCAAGATCCTTTCCAGGATGACACACATGGTGCCACACAGTGCAAGTACTGTTAGGAGTATACAGGACCGCCTGGGGAGTCCTGTGGAGCTGGTGGAGCAGCCACGGTGACTCCGTACCAACACTGTTGGCTTCATGTCCAGCCGCTTGCTATCCGTGCTCCCCTACTCTCGCCGATGGCGGCACCAGCTTGTTCAGGGTCCAGGGCACATGGGATCAGTGAGGGCAGGGCCCCACATGGGCCCAGCACTCTCCTCAAGTTGGCTCTGGTTATATAAACATGATTAACAAGATAAACTTAAATATTTCAGATAGAAATACACAGTTGTGGTCTTTTTGAGTTCTTTGCGACAGAGAAACTGCTCTATTATTTTTTCCTGTAGGTAGAAAACTAAAAACAAAAACTAAGAGCTAGCATTTCCTGAGGGGTGCCCAGAGTCTATCTCAGGGTGCCTCAAATCTAAAAAGGTTGAGAGAACCATTACCTTATGCTATAAGTAGTAAAAGCAACCAGGGACACAAAAAGCATTCATTCCTTTAATAAAAAAAATAATTTTTAAAATTATGATCTTAATAAGTAGATGCAAAAACAGCCCAGATATTTGCACTGACTTTCATCAGAACCAAGGAAAGGGCACCAGAACTACAGTTGTGTACACCTGTCCTATGGAACTGTTTCTAAGCCTCTTTAAAGCAAACAGTTTAAAATGTTAGAGACTTGAGATTTAGATACAATTTAGCCATCTTCAAATGCTATTAAAAAAAACAAACAGAAAATACTGTTTTTCTACAGAAAGTAAATTAATTATGCTACTCTATAGCTCTAAATGAGCTCTTGTCAATGAAAGAATATGTGAAGTGTATTTTTTCTTATAAGCAACATATTACATTCTTGGGCTAAAAAAGCATAAAACCACTAATAAATAACCAATTCTAACTCCTTTTAGAGTTAAGAGATAAAGATACAAGAGCGGGAAACAAACTCCAGTCAGCAATAACATCACCAAGGATGTGCAGAAGTCAGCTCACCAGACTAAGCTGAATACTAAAGTCATCTCTCATTTTAATCAAGAAATACAGTTTTCAACTGTGTTTCTTTTAAACTAGGCAAAGATAAGAAGCAAAGTAATTCTCTCTTGCCAAAAGGAAATACCATTAAAACTGGATGCTCACCATGACTTTAATGACTACATTGTACCCTAGAAAGCTGTAGTAATGAGTCAGGCAAAGGCCTGGGCCAAAAACATGTGTAAGATCTTTCTACAGGTTAGTAAAACCATGTCAGGGAATGTGGTACCAACAACTGTCCTCTAGCGTAGCTAACACTATGATTCTAGACTCTAAGCAGCAGATGGACATGTGGATGAGACCCCGAAGCCATGTTTGCAGTTGGGTTCCCCACCATATTCATAGAATTGCCCAGACATGTTAGGATCAAAGACTACCACCACACTTCAACTGGTGGGTTAAAGTGGCAGGGGGAAGGGGTAAATCCTAGTGGTGAAATTTAGGTGTACATTCACACCCTTTAGCTGTACATTTCAGAACAGTTAGTCTAGCATCAGCTTAGCATGTCTAACCATTGACATTTGATATGATTACTTAACAGTAGTACTTCTGTAAATCGCAGGATGTTACTTATTAAGATGTTTAAAAAAAAAAAAAAGAAACCACAGACATCCTTATTACCACAACCTGAAAGCCATCCACAGATCCTCTCTCCTTCACAGGGCTGATGTTTTAAACACAAAACAAAACATCACCAACCCCCACACATCTTAAGCCCTACAGTTCAGCGAGGGGTATGTTTTGACCTACCAAACAGAAAAACTCATTACAACCTCAGGATCCTGTGAGGGAGTAGTAAGCTACACAGAAAGTACAAGACATCAGGTAGAGTCCATAACAAGGAGGGGCAAATACAGGTGCATGGCTTGACACCACAGAGTAGATGAATCACAGCATCTGAAGCAGCGTCATAAGGTAAAGCCAACTATCTGTTAGCTCCACTGAAATTATAATCAGACAGACAGACAGACAAACAAAACTTCCCCCCCAATCACCTGCCACTGACCACATGTGAACTGATGTGCTGCTCAGAAGACAGTGCATTGCCACAGGATATCAGCAGCACTACGAGCTAGAGCAGTTCCTCTCCTCTGCTGCTGGATGGAAGCAGAGCCGAGCCCAGCAGAAGCCAGCTGCCCGCCAACCAGCCTCTCAGGCAAGAAATCAGGCGAGAAACTGCTCAAGACTCACATCCCCCCAGCTGTGAATGCAGGGAGCCCCATCCCAGGCCACGCCACCCAGAGCCTTCTGGGCTGCAGCTCTGTCCCATCTGACGTGGGGAGAGGGGGGCTCTCCCCCGAGACTCGGGGCAAGATTTGGGGCGAGCCAAGCGGGCCTGCCCCCCCAACCCTATTTACAAATTAAGGATGGATGGGTAAGTGGAGACTCACCAGCAGACAGTCCACGTTGACCTCGGAGCGAGGGCTCCTCAGCATCGCATCAATCTTCTCCAAGCGGGGCTCGAAGCCTTCCCCCGTCGACATGTTTCCCGGCGGGCTCGGGCCGCTCCGGGCCGCGGCCAGGCTTCCCCGCCGCCGCGGGCGGCCGCGGGTGGCGGCGGCCTCGCACACGGCGCTGCCTGGGAGGGGCCGCCTAAGCGGCGGTGGGCGCCCTACGCGCTCCCTGTCTGGCGCCCGGCCCGCCGCGCCCCGCCATGCCCATGCCCCTGCGCCCCGCCCCGGCCCGCGCCCCCTTCCGCGGCTGCTTCCCCGCGAGCGGCTTCAGTGCAGCGCCGGCTGCATCCTCCACCGCTGCCGCTCCCTCAGCGCGCCACCGTCATGGCCCGGCCCAGCTCAGTCAGGCCCCGCGGGCTGTTCAGCCGCGTCCGCCGCCGCGGGAGAGGGGGCAGGGAGGGGCGGGCGCGGCGGCAACGGCAAGTCCGGTCGACGCGGGCAAGGGAGGCTCGGACGCAAATATGTCCGCCTTCCTGTTTGAACAGATCAGGGGGCCGCTGCTCAGCGCGCATGCGTGGGCGGATAACAGGCGGGGGGGGAGAAGGGGATGCGCGTGTGCCTGTGTGGAGCATGGCGCGCATGCGCAACCGGCTAACGGAGGAAGGGGCGGAGAGGAGAAAAAGTGCGTGCGCAACTGTCTAACACTGAAGGAAGGCATGCGACCGTCGAAGCAAACGGCGCCAATAGAGGGGCGCATGCGTGCGCACTTCCTGCGTCGTTTTCTTCTCCCCACCACCTGTTGTAGCCCGCGAGTCTCAGTAGCCAGTGCCAGAGCAAGCTCTGCGGGCCAGTTAGCGCCAGTTGAACGCCGCTGGGGGCGGGGCGGAAGGGGTCGTAGAGGGCGCGGCGCGACCGGATGCGGACTCGGAGCCTTGCTCCGCACTGCCACTCCGTCCGGGCCGATCGCTGTGAAAGAGGCTGGTGTGATGGCACCGTTCGAAGGATGTGGCGGTGCTGTTAGCAGGGATTGCCCGTCAGGGTGCTGGGACTCCCTGAGCTTCCCTGCTTTGTTAGCCCTGGTAGCTCACGGGGGGAAACCCATAGGTTTCCAGTAGGAATCCAACCTGTCAGATGCATTCTGCCCTGTTGCTGTCTGAGTTTTTTGCAATAGAAAAATTACTCTATTCGCATTCAAAGTGAGTGAAAGCTAGGACCGTGTATTTTCTGAGCAGTGCCTTGGGTCTAGAAAGTCGAGGATCATTGCAGGACTGGCTCAAAAGAAATCTCATGAGATTCAACAAGGACAAGTGCAAAGTCCTGCACTTAGGACAGCACAGTCCTGTGCACTGGTACAGGCTGGGGGCTGACTGGCTGGGCAGCAGCTCTGCAGAAAAGGACCTGGGGGTTATAGTGAACAATAAGCCAAATGAGCCAGCAGTGTGCCTTACTTGCCAAGAACGCTAACAGCATACAGACAACTTGGAGGACTGGACCAAAAAGAAATCTCATGAGGTTCAATAATGACAAGTGCAAAGTCCTGCACTTAGAATGGAACAATCCAATGCAATGGTACAGGTTGGACAGGCAGCAGCTCTGCAGAAAGTTACCTGGATGTTACAGGGGGCAATAAGCTGTATATAAGCCAAGAGTGAGCCCTTGTGAAGAAAGCTAATAGCATACCAGGATGCATTGGTATTGCCAGTAAGTCAAGGGAAGTGATTATTCCCTTCTATTCCGCACTGGTGAGGCCATAGCTGGAGTAATGTGTCCAGTTTTGGGCCCCCTGCAACAAAAAAGATGTGAACAAATTGGAGAGAGTCCAGCGGAGTGTGACAAAAATAGTGTGGGGGCTGAGGGACATGACTTATGAGGAAGAGTCTGAGGAAACTGGATTTATTTAGTCTAGAGAAGAAAGACTGAGAGGGGATTTAATAGCATCCTTCAACTACCTGAAGGGTAGTTCAAAAGGGGATGGAGCTAGACTACTCTCATTGGTGGCAGGTTACAGAACAAAGAGCAACAGTCTCAAGTTGCAGTAAGGGAAGTTTAGGTTAGATGCTAGGGGAAAAAAAAATCTTACTAATAGGGTAATAAAACACTTGATCCTGTTACTGAGAGAGGTGGTGAAATCTCCACCCTCGGTGGTTTTCAAGACCTAGCTAGACAAAGCATTAGTTAGGATGATCTAGTTGGGGCTGGTCCTGCCTTGACCAGAGGGATGGACTAGATGACCTCCTGAGGTCCCTTCCAACCCTAATATTCTATTATTCTATGCACTAGACAGCAGGATATTAATCATAATAATAATAAATTAAAACAATGACAATAGTAAACCTCCAATCTAGCATTAGAGACAACATTCTGCATTTATCCTTACACTATCCTGGTCACAAAAAGGATAATTGCAAGGGTTTTTTGTTCCCATCTGTTCCTTAATGAGACTAAGCAGCTGCACAAGGCAGTAAACGTCTCAGCATGCATACCAGTAGTTTGCCTGGAAAAGAAGAGTTTCTATACCAACTCCAGTTTCCTAAACAAAATCCACTTTATACTAACTAAAGTTTATAATCTGCCAAGACCCATGTTCAGGGTAAAGGCTGAGAAATGGAAACGCATCATAAAATATGGAAGCCGAGATTGATACAATATCAACCACAGCAGTAATGCAACTTCCTTTGCTTTACTTTGCTTTCACACTGTGGAGTATTTATTATCAACCTTTTATTTGGAACCCCAACAAGGAATGATTAAATTATTCAATGGAAAAATCCCACTATATAATTTTATAAAAACAACCCTGTGCTTATTCTGTTCTTGGATCTTTTGCAATGCTAGAAATTGTAATTTTTATGTGGACTATATGAAGAATTAGAAAATGCCAAGCCATTGAAGTCCAGCCACTGAATGGTTGCCACTAACAAATTTCTTTAACAACAGAAGCTACCTTCAATCTTATTACTAATAAATTAAATTTAGTTCATGCATGTCTGCAGCATTGGAGACCTAGATAGTACATTAAATCCCACAATATCTAGTTACATTTAATAAAACTGTTTTTACTGAGTAAGTGATGAACTTGGTCATTTCCCCTTCCTGCATTTGTTGCTTCACTTGTTGTGGAATTTAGCTAACTTTTGTTGAGTGAAATGGAAATTGCTCAACATATACATAACCTGATAACACTGAACGAATGAAGCAAGTTAACCTAAGAGAGAAACTTTCCTGTATCTGAAAGCACATGCTCCAGTAATGGAAGATGTCTCTTTATGTAACCAAATGTCCGTGCTTATTAATCAAAGTTGTTAATACTGTACTATATGATGCCAGAAACAGATGAGGAAACAGTAACAATAATATTAACCAATTAAAAGAAAAAACGGTATGGACTCATCCAGTGATAACTAGTCCCTTTCAGACATTTGAGAATGTGTAATTTACAAATAAAATTACCATTTAAATTACCATTTAAAAACCAGTGTATTGTATATATACAGTTTGCTGTTTTCTATGCACTTTTAAGAAAAACAGAAAGGTCTATACACATGAACCAAGGCTTCTTATATGTAACTAGAGTTGAATTTCTTGAATCTATATTGATATAAAATTGTTTCAACATGAATGCCTTATGATTGGATGTAGAACAGTTGCTCTCAACCTTTCTAGACTTGGGGTATTGTTCAAAAGATTCAAGGGAGCCCTCGATAGACTCAAGGGACTTCTTGGAAATTGCCAACTCTTATCTTTCATTTGTTTTTTTGACAATAGAAAATAATAGAGCAAAGCATAATTTACTCTTAGAAGAATAATAGAGCAATTATTGTTACAGAGGACTCAGACCATGCAGCACCCCAGTTGTAAGTTCCTGATGTAGAAGATTAAATAGAAAATTCACAGCCTATTTTGAATTCTAAATAAGCCTGAAGTAAGGTGAACAGGGACCTGTTATTGGCACTATCACGAGATACCTAGTATCTCGTGATAGTGCAGAAGAGAAATATATAAAAATGTATACAAATTATATGGTAGTTAGAAGTCACGCATAATAAAGGCCTGAAACAAAGGGAGTGTTTCCTTTAAAGGCTTTAAACCAAATGATCTCTGGAGCAGGCCTTAAATAAATAAGAAATGTACTGTAGGTGTGTTTATTTGTAGAACTGACTGTATGCTTCTGTGAAGCCCTCTTAACAGACTATATACATATTATTTATGTGTAACCCTTCTGGAGAACACCTGTCAGCAACAATGAGGGCCAGGTTCAATTTTGGGGTACTAAATGTATTTTACCTTGGCTCAAGTCCCCACCCAGTTTACCTAAGAAACACTAAATGAATTACTTGGGTGTCCAATAAAACCTACACCCCTTTCCTTGCAAGCAGTGTAAACATAAAATCCAAATTCATTACAAAGTATAATTTTAAACATTATAAGCTACCAAACAAAGTCTGTAGGTGCCACCCTTTGGAGAGGCTTTATCTAGGCAGCTTGGGACTTGGGGCTCCCCAATCAGTACATCTGGGGCCTGCACCCCTATACTTGCCCTCAAGCAAGGGCTGGAGTGGGGGCCCACACCAGAATCCTATGAGCTGTTCCATGGGCTCACTGCACTGCAGGGAACTGCTAGACAGCATAGGTCCTTCTGAATTGCAAAGGTCCCCATGTTGCTCCCTGTGAAGCTGTAGTACTGATCTCCACTTCCACATAGTGGCTTTGAGGAGTTAACTGCATATTGCACCCCAAAGTTTTTAGTCTTAATCCCAGCTCCGCTGGGGCAGGAAACTATAAAAGAACTCAAAGAAAAGCCAGCCAAACAGCAAGTAAGTCTGAACTGCATCCAGTGCCAACCACACTGCTTGGTCAGGACAGAGCTACAAAAGCAACAACATGTGCCAGGCTCAAAACATGCCAGGCCCAAAACACACAGCAAACATACAGTGGGACTCAGCAATACAGTTATGCTGAAACACAAGATCTGTAAATCAATAAAAGAGGAATTCAGGTCTGTCCTGCACCAGGGTCTGAACATATAGCAAAAGAGCACCAGGCCTACTTGGCTACACCCTGGACATTTTGTCTCAGCTATACTGCTACGCTGAGACCTAACAGCTATGAAACAATAAAAGTGAGGCCAGGCCTATCTTGAGCCTGAACTACAACTAGCACCCAACCACACCATTTGACTGGGGCATAAACTGCTAAAGGGACAAAAGGCATCCTGGGCCTATTTCACTGGGCTTGGATTAGGCAGCAAAAAGCCAGACAGGCCTATACACTACTGAGGCCTGGATAGCCAATAACAAATGCCCACGCTTCATCCTAGCCCAAATCTGCCAGCTGTACATATGGCTGGGGTTCAGCCCTACATACGTGGACTGAAGTGCAACAATTGTGAAACAGCAAAAAGGTACCAGGCTTATAGCTGCAGCCTGGACATGTAGTCTCAGCTATACCACCATGCTAAGACACTACCGCCCAAATGCAGGGGTTCAGTAGGTGATGGGACTCAGTTTCCTGGTCAGTCTGTGCTAGGGAATAATACACTCATGGCATCATCCCACTCAAGGCCTGTGTGGCCAAAACAGCCAGCAAGACATATAGCTGGGGTTAAGTGACATAACTATGATGAACCCAAAAGAAGTTGCAACAGTGACTAAAACATGCCAGGCTCTTAAACCTTGGCCCAGAGCACACCAGCGAAACTGCCAGGCTCTAACCTTGGTTAATTTACTTCAGGGACTGATACCTCCACCACAGCATAATCCCACTCAAAACCCAGAAAAACAAAAAGGGAAAGGAGAGGGAGAGAACAGAGGTCTCAAACCAGACTTTCTCTCCCTGTACCTAAAGCTTTTTCTTCATATAGCTTTTGTTTGCTACTCCAGGGAAGAGTGAGGGAGACTGTCCTCTCCACCCATGGGAAGCAGGCTTTTCTGTCCCCCAGTTTAGCTTTCAGGCTTCAGCAGCCCCAGGAGGAAGAAGAGGACCAGCCCAGGTGGCCTGACCCTTAAATAACTTTCCTGACATCATCACTACAGGGTCCCAATCAAGAAACTGCATGAAAACTGCTCATGCAGACCAATCTAAAGGTGGTCAGCACTCTTGATGAAGTGGCCTGAGTCACCAAACATGCCACAGGTTCCTTGGAGGGAATCTTAAGGCAATGGTCTGGACACATGGAGGGGTAGGGAAGAAGGGAAGGAAAGTGATCCTCTTCCAGCCCCCCACTTCCCCCCCACAAAACAACAAGCAATATACAACCAAAAGCACACACTCTACCACACACAACCCCAAGTGTGTGTGAGTGTGATATATGTATATATTCTTTATTTAATATAAATACCCACTGAAAGCAGAACTAGAAATCTAGTATATTGATGTGCCGATTATTATGATTTAAATATTAATAAATAAAATATCAGCTAAAACACATAGGAAAATATGAATTGCAATATCAAAGTGAACTTATGCTGGCTTAGTTCAGTCTTACCTCCAACAATTATTATTACCAGTATTTAGACCGGGGTGCAAGAAACACTGATTATAGAATAGCTTGCTTATAAGGTTAGATTTTTTTTCTACACCAGAAAACAGTATTGCTTTATTTGTATTAGTATCATCAGAGATGACCCAAGCAGGGTGCAGGGCCCAGAGCAAATCAGCCTATGCGGGGCCCTGCCCCTGGATGTGAGGAAGCCAGTGGCAGATTCAGCAGCGAGGGGGGGGTGTTGCAGAGCAGCACACAATCATCACAGCTGCTCCACCCAGCTCCATGGGACCCCCCAAAGCATGGGGTCTAGGACACTCACCTTGATTTGCACCCCCCCAGGGACAGCCCTGAGTATCATAGTACTTATATCAGAGTAGCTTACTCCTGTATGGGTATTATAACAGGAACAGTGCTCCAAGCATGACCATTATGCTCCCTGATGGCAACTCAGCTCCTGCACCATGCTAAGGTACCCTCCCTTTGCTTCCACCTGTCACTTCTTGATCTTATTAACACCATTTAGAAAGGAAGGCTGCACAATGATCTTAAAGCACACTGTAGCTTGTCCTCTTTACCTGCAGATCCCTCTTGGACCCCATTGCTCCCCATCATTCTTCCTGCTAGATGGGCCTTCTTGGCCCACACGTACCCCAAGGGCACCCATTGCCCTATCAGCTAATCATGGCCTCCAGCCACCCCTGCAGCCATGTCTATTCATCATAGGTATTGCCAACCATCATTTAGGTAGGCATTTTGCCCCACTCCAATAGACCACCTGAGTCCTCTACTCCCTTGTTGGGGTCTTGGCCTTCCCAGCTTCTACCTCCACTGCTCTGGCTGGTCCCTTTGGCCTAGACCCACTACACTGGTCCTGGCTTCTCAGGCTGCAGCCTGTTTCACCTTCTTGGGCTCTTATTGGTGCATGGACTCTGGGTCCTTTGGCCTTGTAAGCACATTCTTGTCTAGGGTACAAATGAGATGTTAAGTCCCACCTCCCCTTGTAATGGCATCTATCTTGCCTGCCACAACTTGATGGGAGCAAATGTAGATGACACCAAACTAGAGAAAGGTTTCCAGATTTTAATGTCCATTAGCCCATGCACCCACTCACCTATATTCTACTTCGACTGACTGTCAGTTATCAACCTGTCGTTGCTGGGTCATCGCCGCCCTGGCTCCTTCTGTTCCAATGCTAATTTAATAGTCCAGTGATCTTTACTTGCTTAAGTGCTGCATCCGATCACCCGCTAATAGCAAATGTCAACTTCAAAAAGTCTCTCGCTTGTCTGTCCGGCGCCATGTTCAACCAGCCCCTTTAAATCTCCACTCCCAATAAGCCAGCAATTCCACTGCTTGCCATGCTGGGGAAAGGTTTCTCCCCCGGTTCTCTTCTCTTGCCACCTGCACCTCTGCGCAGGGTCTGCTTGTTGCTCAGGCTTCTCATGCCTACACTTCGGTTCCCCTTCCGGGGGATCTCTTCAATCAGGCTATAAGCCCTTTATATAACGTTTCAACAATCTATTAGCACTTCCTGGCAGTTCGCTGCCAGGAAGTAATCGTCCTTGATTGGCAATTACCCAAGCTGTCTCAGGGTTCTTTGGATATACTGCAACTCTATTGTCACAGAGCACTGAGGTGCCCTGCTCCTACAGAGGGGAAACTGCCAGGGAAAAGAGCCCTAGCAGGGAATAGGAGTCCACCTGTGGGTTGCCAGGG
>JAGPOW010000261.1:80603200-80644265 GCA_030014935.1 Caiman crocodilus | reverse complement strand
TGCTCCTACAGAGGGGAAACTGCCAGGGAAAAGAGCCCTAGCAGGGAATAGGAGTCCACCTGTGGGTTGCCAGGGCAACTGGAGGGAGCAAATGACCCATGCCTGCCAACGGTCAGCTGCCTGTAGGAGGCAGGGCCTGGCTCTTGTAAAGCCCAGGGCTGAGGCTAGGCTAGCAGTGGTCTGCCAGCAGCCAGAGAGCTCCCTCAGCCATGGTGCAAGAAGCAGTGAGAACCGCAGGTACTGCTTAAGCAGAGTTATGGACGGCAGCTCTAGAGCATTGGTGCAATGTGGTTTAGCCAGGGGCTTACGTATGGGTTATAGCCAAGAGGCTCGAGTTTTTGTTTCGTGTTGATGTTACACTGGTGGTTTGGGTGAGGTTATTAAGGGTTGGAGGAGGCCTCACTGGGGACTCACAGCACAGTGCGAGGACCCTGGTGCCAGTGAGGGCGCAGCTTATGGGGTGCTTAGACCCCAGGCCCGGAGAGGGGCACTTTGGAGAAGCCCCAGTGCGGGTGTAGCAAGCCCTAGAGAAGAGCACTTTTGAGAAACCCTAGCATGGGTGTGGCGAGCCCCAGAAAAGGGGCAACATTATTGGTAAGCCCAAATTGGGCATGGCGAGCCCCGGAGTGGGGAGTGCCTTATTGAGAAGCCCAGTGTGGGCGTGGCAGACCCAGAGAGGGGAGTGCCTTATTGGAGAAGCCCAAGTGTGGGTGCAGAGAGCCCCAGAAAGGGGGTGTTATCGAGAAGCCCAGTGCGGGCATGGTGAACCCCAGGAGGGGGGCACTATTGAGAAGGCCCCAGACAGGGGGCGACAGCGTGGAGAAGGCCCCAAGAGAGGGTGACAGTGCACGGAAGACCCCAAGAGGGCAAGGAGAGCCCCAGGAGGGGGCGGCAGCGTATGCAAAAAGAAAGATAGGGACAATCCAACATCAATTCCAAATGTGAGGCTTGGGGCGTGGTATCAGGGGTGGTTGGAGCCACGCATAGCCCTATAAGGCTAGGGTGCCCCAAAGGATCCATTTGTAAGGCAAGACCCACGAGGAGTCCAGGAAACCATGGGGTCCGAGTCAACCTAGAGATGTGTCTGAGAGGGTGTAAGGCAGCTTCCCAACTAATTCAAACCATCAAAGACGTGGCGGGCGAGAAATAAAGGGTGCCCTGGGGCCAACTTGACACTGAGAGGGGGCCTCAAGGAGATCACGGCCCTCCTGTAGGACCCTGCTGTGACACTATCAAGTAATTAACACTTCCCAACAGTTCACCACTGGGAAGTGGGAGTCCTGTCTTGGTCATTAATCAGTTCGTGTCCCAGTGCCCTTGCCAAACCACAAGTTCCTTAAACAAGCAGGCTCTCACCAGGACATCCCCATAACAGGATCAATGTCTTCCTGTTACAGGCCCCTATCTTCATCTCATTTTGGGCTGTGGGTTCTCTAGCCTTCTTTCTGCCATTCCTAGGTTTATGGGCTCTCTGGCCCCAATCTCCATTCCTTTGTGGGCTGTGGTCCCCCTGACCTGAAGCTCTGCCCCTTTCTGGACTGTGGGCTTGTTAACCCTGTTCCTACTTGTAGGCTATGGTCCTTGACCCTTGTTTTGCCTCTCCCAAGCTTTTCTCTCCCTCTTGCCACAGTCAAGCTTGCTTGCCTCCCCACCCCCTTCCCTGTCACTGAATTCAGCAGTAAGGAATATGGTAGAGTAATCAGTACTGATGCTAACCCCTGGATTCTAGACCCATGCCAATGCAAGCTCTGTCAGCTGCACAAGGATGATCTGGTGAGGTAAGGGGCATGTAGCTGTATGCCCCCAAATGCTTGCACCCCTCCTGGGTCTTTCCCTGGAATATACTATATGTTTATACAATTATAACTGCATGCTCATAAAGGGGTACCAATTCTATTGTACCAATACAATACTGGTAAAATACACAGATATAGATATAAATTTATATTATTTATAAATATAATATGCACATGCACATATACACACATACATATACACATATGCATACATACATACATATACCTGAGGCAGCGCGGGTCTACCACCTGATCTGCCGCCCAAGTCCCAAACTCCTAGAGCCAGTCCTGATCCGATCTGATCCAGAAGGGACCTGAGTCAGAAGGAGGGAATCAACACTTACCAGGATAGGAGCCCAGACTGGTGCAGCATGAATGAAACAGGCTTGGTAAGAGAGGGTGGAGTGAGAGAGGCCCCAGCAAGAGGGGCCGTGAAATAAGTGTGGCCCAGAACAGGGCAGCATGAAAGAGGCTTAACATTGTGCCAAGCTGGGCCCAGCCTCAGACTGGGTTATTGCACAACTGTTGGAAACATCTGCAAGGCATGGGACATGTGTAAGGTGAGGTCAGACCATGTATGTAGTGCCATGTCAGCTGGGAGCTCAAAGGGCAGCCTCTTGCCTAATTAGCAACTTAATTATGTAATAGCAAGGCATGTCAGGAAAGTAGGGAAGGTAGCTTGCCCAAAGACAGGCAGGTGGGCCAGCACTGTGACTGGGCCTGCGGGTTTGCCCCCTGTCACAAAATATAATTAGATGGATAGATAGATATCATATCCCCCTACCTCAATAGATAAAGCAGTACAATTTCTCAGCATGGACCAGGGAGCAGATCCAATCAAGGATTTAGGCATGCAAGTAGGACTTAGATGGGGTATAGGCACCTAAATCCCAAATGGTGATCCAACAAGTCCCAGCCCAGCAGACAATTAATCCTGGAAGTACCTAAAATCCATAGATGACTTAAGTTTGGGGTTAAACTTCCCCATGTGCCTCGAGTTGTGCCTAGAGTGCATAGCTAGCCCTTTACCAGTCTGAACACCTCAGCACCTACCTCACATCTAAGCTTAGTAAAGATCCAGAAGTTAGGCAGCAGTTAGGCTAGGGGTAGGCAACCCCTGGCATGGGTGCTAGAACATGACATGCAAAGGGATTTTGCTTGGCACTTGTACCTCGAGGGGGACTGCAGGGAAAGGGCCAGGGCTGTGCTGCTACAGCAAGGATCGGGCCTCTCACAGCTTCCCCACTGTCTGCCTCTGGTACACCAACATCTTACAAGTCGAGGTTATGAGTATTTTTGATATTGTGCCCAAAAATGTTGCCAACTTCTGAGTTAGGCATTTGCCTTATCTCCTGAGAGTCCAATCTGCTAGGCATTCTTACAGCAAGCTTAACGTACTGGCATGACTGGACTTCTTACAAAATTCAGTGGAAGCCACATTGTCTCTTTAAAGAATACCCTGTGATACCACTGCCCACCTTTTGTCTAATAGTTCAATGCAGTGGTTCTCAACCTTTTTAGACTCAACATCTCCATGAATAAACTTGAGGAATACCTTGGAAAATGTCATGACAGCCTGGTTAAGAATCACTGGCTTAATGGTTAGGGCTCATAACAGTGACAACTACAGGCAATTTCTTTCTCTGTCTGAGGAGAGTCAAACTCATATCTCCCAAAGCACCAGGCACAAGCCTCCTTTAGGTATGGGCATTCCCCATTCCTCCAGTTGCAGTTTGTGCCAACATACTGAAAAGAATCTAAGATTCATTGGATCAAAAAGGAAGAACAAGTCTATCTGTAGCCCTGTATTCAGGATACTAGCCTCAGAGAAGAGTTCTGTTTTCCGGTCTCTTACCCCAATAGCATGATCTCACTTTGATGGAAACTTTATATACAGAAATTATTTAATGCAGCATGGTGGTTTACTGAGTGGAAACAAACAAGTAATACTTTGTGATGATTCAGTTGTCACAGTGCTGATCCCTAGACTATGTATTATCCTTAAACAGAAAAGTACATGAACCAAAGATGGAGATATGCTGAGGAGGAGCCATTTGACCATACATAGACTCACAGGCAAAACAGTCAACTTTACCAGGCCAGTGCATTGCTGGAAATTACAACGTATTTTCTCTACAATCAGAATTCCTCTTAGTCTGATAACAGCTCATGTTCTTAACATCATCATTTATTCTTTTTATCATCTGTTTTTGAGAAACAAGATTACACGAGATAATATACAAGAGAATACTGACAAAAGATTTTAAAAAGGCACTAAAATATAGGAAAGTCATACACTCCAATGGTAAGACAAATGGAATGTTTATGAAACACTCTTTATCCTAGGATACTTGCTAAAGTTTACTGGATGCCTCCAAAACACTGAAATATTTAGTTCTTGCTATACCATGGCTTATCTGTAATACTTATAAATTTAAGTAACTCAAAAGATGTCTATTGCTTTAGTTAATGTTCACTCTAAGTCCTGTGACAATCATTCTTTCAAACTACGAACACCACAAACAATACTGATCTTTATCAGAGTACATTGTCCAGAGTTACAGACTTACTTTTCAGGAGTTGTCATATATTAATACATAGTTTCACTTTTTTCCTGAATGTAAATGAATATCATGCTGTTTACAATTCATATTTTTTCTTGGAATCAAATCCACAAAGTTCCAGTGTTGCTTCATCCATTACAATCTACATTATAGAAGCTTCAGACTTCTTAATTTATTGTCTGCAGAACCAGAGGAAACGTTGTTAAGTCACAGCATTTCTTCTATTGTTCTTGCTGGTCAACCAACTTTACTGTAATTTAAAATAACTTTTTTCCTTATATTGTACATGTATTTCTTCTTATGTCTCTTACTAAGAATATTTTCTCTTTCCCTTTTTCTTTGGATTTCTATTCTTAATATAATTTGTTTTGTATTTTCATATAATATGTCTATTTGTTTCACAATTATCCTGTCTCCTTCTGTCCCTCCCCTTCTCTCATCCAGTTGCTGATTTTTTTTTCATTCATGCACTTGCCCTTTTTCTTCATGTGTACATGCATGTGCACGCACCCACATTTTTCCTTGCTTAGCTCTATACAAAGCTACCTGCCTAATGCTGAAATATCTTTACACATTCAGCCATGCATTTGCTTAAACATGTGCTTAGTCCGTTAGCCACATTGCAATATATACACCGTCACACCTAGCCACTTTTCCACATAGTTACTGTCTTCTGTCTAAAGTGAAGCCCATTCAGAGGTTTTTGAAATAATGGGTCCTTGAACCCCCTAAAGGAAAATAGTTTGACTGCTGATGGAAGAAGAATGAAAGAAGCTCAGAGTCATGAGAAATCTTTGCAGCGAACAGAGGTTGTCTGTGGGATATAGCCAATAAAGGACTTAAACCACGTGTAAACAACCCTCGGCACAGGTGCCAGAGCATGGCACACAAAAATATTTTGCTTGGCATGCGTGTCTCAGGGTGGACGGGGAAGGAGCCAGGGCTGCGCTGCAACAACAAGAATCAGGCCCCTCATAATTCCCCTACTGTCCACCCTACACATGCCAACATCTTACAAGTTGAAGTTGCAGGTGTTTTGGGGCACTCTGCCAAAAACATTGCCAGCCCCTGACTTAAATCACAGCACAGAAGTTAGGTGGAAGGTAGGCACTAAAATCCAAAAGTGGGTTACAAAAAAATCCCACTCAGGTTTTATATAATGCTATAGAGGCACCTAACCCCATGGGTACCCCCCCTTTTTTTTAATACTTAAAACTAGGTGCCTAGAGATGCGTCAATAATGTTTGCCCAGTTTGAATAGCTTTGTGCCTAGCCCACACCTAAACCCACCCAAGATCTTCTGCTTAAATTCTCTTAAGGGCTATGCATGCCTAGCATAGGCCCGAATAGGGCTATGCATGTCCAACAATTTGCTATGCATGCTCAGAGCACACTAACAGCATCTAGAAGCTACTGTACACCAAAAGCATCTAGCTCTTCACAAAATTCAGTTGCTGTTTTCAAACATGCTGAGGTTGGTGGTAGTGCCTGCTTTTTATATAGCCTAGTGCTTACACACATACTGGTGAGGCCCCATGCTCCCTGGTCTGGCAATGCAGCTGGGAGCCACAGGTTGCCGGAACAGGGTGGGGCAGGAAGAGGGGGGAAGGGGCTGGGGGTGGGCGAGGCTGGCTGCTCAGTCCTGTTGAGGGCTTCCCTTTGGTCCTGCTGCTGTCAGGACCAAGCTCTCAGGACAGCTCTCACCCAGGATATAGGAAACAAGGATAAATTATCTTCTTAACCTAAGGATATTCAGACAAGCACTGTCTTCATCCAAGGAAACTGCCTTAATAATCAAGCTACATGCCAGATGGCAGGCATTCTCCAACCATCCTGTTGAACCTGTACCACTCTGCAGAGAAGAATGCAAAGCAGAGAGAGAGCCCATGAGGGGACATAGTAAGGCATGGCCAAATCCAGCCCACAGGGGCCCCTAAAAAAATTAGTAAATTAATATTTACTTGCTCCTGGCTGCCTATCAAATCTGACAGCAGCAGGACCAAGGGGAACCCCTCAACAGGACTGAGCAGCCAGCCTCGCCCAGCCCCTTCCCCCCTCTTCCTGCCCCACCCTGTTTCGGCAACCCGTGGCTCCCAGCTGCATTGCCAGACCAGGGAGCATGGGGCCTCACCAGTATGTGTGTGTATGTAGGCAGGGGCAGTGTGTGTGTGTGTGTTCATAGGGTGAGTCCCACATGCACACCCTACCATACACATGCACCCACACCCCCCTCGCACTACTATACACACAGTCTCACCCCACACAGCCTCCCACAAACCCCATACCCACCTTCCCTCACACGCCCACACACTCACAACCCCCCACACAAACCTATACACCCCCCCAACAATATACAAGAGTAAGATTTCATTTTAAGCTATTGTGTGATCATCTCTGCGTTCACTATGCAAACACATGTAAATCAGGTCAAAAATATTTTTTGAAATCAAATTAATGATTGCTGTAGATGTTTGTTTTTAGAATATAACTTGGTATTTTTCTGGTTCTGAGATGGCAAAACCCCTTGCTGAAAAGAGTACTTCCAGGGTCAAGAGGAGGGACTTCAGGGAGCAAAAGGATTAGGGGGCAGAACTTCTGGTCACAAGATGGCAACCAGGGGGCAGGGCACCTGTCAAAGGGTGGGGCTACCCATGCAGCCCCTGACAACTTGCCAAAACTTGATAAGTGGCCCTCCACCGAAAATAAATGCCTGCCCCTGTAGTAAGAGCACACACCTGAAAGGAGGTAATACTGGTTCTGGTCTTTGCATCAGACTTTTTTTTCTTACCCTTGGCGATACGTAGCAGGTGTATGCAAGTGCATGTGCACCCCCTGAGCTTGGTGATGCATCCCTTGCAAAAAGTGCTGCTGATGCTCACCATCCTCTTCCACCCCCACCTTGCCAGTGGCATCTGTGGGCAGTCCCCAATCACTTCTGGCTGCAGTGACACTGCTGGTGGCCTCTGCAGGTCGTCACTGACTGCCGGTTGGCGTTCGCTTCCAACTGCCACCAACACTGCCACAGCTACCTGCAGGAGCTCACTGCTTAAAGCCACCACACCTATGCCGCCAAAACCTCTGCCATGACCTGAGTGCGGTCGCCATGCCCCCTCAGCCTCCAAGAGAATGCGGCATTCATATTTTGTACTCTAGTCAATGACTGTTTGAGGTACCTCAGCCTTCTATTACATATAGGCATGGAACTTTGAAGAAGCATTGCTTTGGGAACCTGGGTTTGGTGGAGAATGGTATACTTGCAGCACACCATTTACCTGGAAATGGGAAGAAAGCAGAAAGAGGTTCTGTCTCTCAGATAAAGCCTTCAGAAGCCTGGGTTGGTGGTGGGTTCTTAACACTGAGGAGATGTCATTGTATGGAGTGGGATCAGGCTACCTGCACCTATAGAAACTCAGGAACAGTTCCTGCCAGCTATTGAGAGCAGAGTTATATACGATGTTTGGCACAGCAGCCTCTGAAATATGTTGTGCTGTGTTTGAAAGAGAGAAGAGCTATAAACCCTGAAACTGACTCTGGTCAATAAAGCAAATGTCTAGTTGCCAGACAGCTCAGTCCAGTCTTGGCAACATCAGCCATGAATACATGTTCAGTGTATGCTCTCTTAGTTGTGTATTTCACAAGTTTAGGAGGCTACACAAAGTGTACTCTCAAGCTCAGCATGTGATTTTTTTCCAAGTCAAATCCAAACAACATGTCACTAGAATTCTCAAAAACATCATAACTTGATAAGTGCAGTTTCCATACCAAAAGCCATTCCCCTGCTCCCCCAGCCCCAGAAGTCATTTTGGCTATGGAGGTATCTAGAAAGTTAAGTTGTCAAAAATTCATTGGTATTGTGGAAAAAGCTATGGTTTTTTTTCCTGCTCCACTCAAGCTGAACATAGCCTAAACCAATTCTTGCTCAAAAGTCTTAAAATAAATACATAAATGAAAGGCATAAAAACAAAATACTTCCGACTAGAAAACAAGCCTAGAAAATGTCAGTCAAAAAGCAAATTCTTCAGAAAGTTAGGAATGTTTTAAAATAGAGATTTAAAATGGAACCATTAATCTTCAAAAACTGTAGTAATCATTGCACTCAAAATATAAATATATTGTTTATGTGATTGTAGCTTTCACCTTTGCTATTAGTCTACTTGTTCAATGTAGAAAAATGATAAATTTTCCTTCTATTTTTCTGATTTCCTATTCCTAACTTTTTTCTCTTAAAACTATCCATCTTTCCTTCTATTCCCCTCCCCACTTCTCCTCCATATAACTGGCATATTTTCTGCTGCATAATTAATTCTGCAATTCTAATTCAACAATTTCTTCTGATCTTGAAATCTCTTTGATTCTATAGGAAATGTAGATGTTCAGTACATCTAAAAATGAGGCCAAAAGAGATTTGCTGTGGTAAAGGCTATTATATCAAATCCATAGTCTCTCAAGCCAGAATTAAAAGACAAAATCTTGGAATTGTCTGTCTTTTTCCTTCTGTTTTTGACAAGCTAAATTTTCTATTAATCAGGAAGTGACAAAGAGCTTAACAGTCTAAGAAAGACATTTCCAACTGTGACAGGTTCGGGACCCAGGGGTGGTTGTGACACTCCCTGGTGGTCCAAGTAATTTCTGCCCCAGCTCTAACTCTAGTGGGCATTCATCTCCTTACTTTCCTGCCACACCTTTGATATTATTAGTTTAATGGAAAGAAGGCTGCTTGGAAGACTTAGAGTGAACCTGCTGTTGTTCTTATGTTCAGCTTTACCTTCTTGGCCTCTGCCATTTTTGCTCTTGCCAAGCCCTCTAACTCTAGTCCACTGACTGAACTGAGCTTCAAGATTCCAAGCTTTTTGTCTGGCCTTCCAAGGCCTTTGTCTATGCCCTCTTTTGGGCTGCTGAGTCTTCTTGCTGAGACAGTCCCTCTGTATCTGGGTCCCAGGCCTTGTCTCTGCCTCACTCCAGGCTTCAGGCCCTCTGGCCCCCAAGTCTAAGTCTTGCTCTTCTTTGGCTTCTGGACTCCCTGGCCCCAGTCCCCAGGCCCATCTGTTCCAAGGCCTGCCTCACCCCTCTTGGGCACTATGGGATAGCCCCATATGGGCTCTATGAGACTACCCTTATATGTTAGGTGCACCCTGCAGGCACTTGGGATTCACTGCACCCCCCTGGGTGCTCTGGGACCTTCAAACCACCCTGCACAATCCCCCCAATACCAGGTCAAACTGAAACACAAGCCCTTCTGGCTATAATTAAACTCCTACCTAACCTTGGGTCTCAATCAGCTGCTGGCCCTCAACTTCCCTAGCTGTCTCAGGGCCTAGCATGCTCACAGTTTGTTTCTCAGTTGCAGGCACCTCTAGAGAGCTCTTTCCCTCTCAGCCTCCAGAGTCAGACTGCCTGCCCTAGCTCTGGGTCTGGCTCTGGCCCTGCTTTATATCTCTCCCAATGCCCTGCCCCTTCCAGTCAGGTGACTCCCCTGGGTTGCTTGCAGATGCCTGCTATTTAATCTCATTAGCCCATCTATAACAACCCAATCCCAGCTACACCCTGCCTGTCTTGCAGGGCTCTCCATGGGCTGCTTCTCTCCGAAAGAGGGCAGAAAGCCCCAAGCTCTATATCACACCAAACTGCGGGATCTCTAAATTAAACCAACCCAAACATTCAAACCTTAAATGGCATTTACTCTTCTCTCCATAACATGGAAGCAAGGAAGATTCTTTGGTGTGTTAAATCTTTTGCAAGATACTTTGACTACCTTATTTTAGGAAGTTGTCAATGCATCATATAAAATACACACATATAAAATGTATTTGTTCATTTGGAAATACAAAATATTGAAGTTATTTGAACTTTAAGTAGAAAACTTAAACCAGAGAGTTACAAATTTATAGCATAAAGGCTAACGTAATATGAACTACACTTTGCATGACCCCTCTATGGCTGAAAATGCAGAAGTCACTTTTTTGCAATTCACAAAATATATTTTGAAATATAGAAGTTGTAGTCAACTTAGCTTTTATCATGAAGATCAACTTTTTTAAATAGTGCACTATAGCTTGTAACTTATTTTTGTATTTTAAGACTGGTTTTAATTAAAACCACCTACACTGTATTACATTAAATTTATTTAAAAATACATATAAAACACTTTCAATCCATATGATTCATGTAGCTACCTATAGTTAGGTTTTTAAGAGAAGATAAAAAAACCTTTATTACCAATAAATACAGTGTGTTTGTGTCTGTGTGTCCATTTGCAGAGAGTGACTGAGCGTAGAGTGCACACCTGTCTGTGTGCATGCCCATCTGTGCGCACGCCTGTGTCAATGTGTTTGTGCACACCTGTGTCTGTGTGTATGCCTGTGTCTGTGCACGTTTGGCTATAGCTGGGGAGGAGGAACAGGGAGCAGAGGGAGGTATGTGCCTTCCCACCTCAGCCTAGTGGGGTCCACCCAGCCTCCCTCCACCAGCACCAGGAGGGGAAGGGCCCCTTCCCAACCCCTGCAACCCAGCTCTCATGGGGAGCAGGGGGCCTCCAATTTTGTGTTTCCTCATGGCTCCAATACATCTTAATCTGCCTCTCTCTAGATCTATGGGGAGTCCTGCAGGCCAGATCATGTGGCTGTGTGCACCAGGTTGCACTGCCACATGGTGAGTCTGGTGCACAGGATCAATCCAAAGCTGGATATGGTGCATGGGATCAGGTTGGCTTGCAGGGTTGGGCCAGTGCACACAGCTATATCCAGTCCAGTGGGTGGGCCAGTGAGTATGAGTGCACCTGTAGGCTGATCCCATGCACAGGATCCACCCATGGAATGGCCCTACACTGTTCATCCAGCCTGTGGGGCTGGACTATTGAGCACCACTGTGTTAATCTCTCCATTCCTCCTTTGGTTTTCCTTTTCCCGCAACAAGAAAATGAAGCAAAACCAAACACCACACCTCCTCTTTCTTCTTGCAAATGACTATATTTTCTGTTTAGTCATTCAAATAGCTGTAGACTGATTCTCAACTTGATCCTACCAGTACAATTTGTTGACTTATTTCTGCGTACAGACACTCTGGGAGGTTAGATTGAGTTTAAAATAGCCATGTGATCTCAGGCAAGTTGGAATGGAAGGAATATTGGTAGAGGAAATGGTGGGCTAGGCAAGGTCTGCATGGAGGGGTTCACTGAGGTCTTGATGGGATCAGGGAGATCTTGGTGGGCTTGATGGATAGAAGCTCTCTCCCCCATCTCCTGGGACCAGGGGTTATTTTCAGCTTCTCCTGCCCCAGAGAGCCTCCCTGCAATGAACTACCCTTCCCCTCACCAGGTCTTACTTCTTTGGCTCCCCTACCCCTATTCCTATCTTTGGCTTCCATGCTATCCCTCTCACCCCTCCCCTCATGAGGTCTTACTTCTTTGGCTTCCAGCTCCAGTGAATCCTGTTAAAACTAGGACCAGAAGTGCTTTCAGGATGGAGGTTTTGATGGGATTGTGGAGGGAGGGTTGTCCATCTGAGGGTGGGGCAAGGAACCAGGGGCCTAAAAACAGCCCAGTGCTGGAGGCGGGGTAGAAAAATCATAGCCCTGGGATAGGGCCAGCAGCTGAGGTTTTTCAGCCTTGGAGCTGCACTGGGAACTGTACAGAAGTTTGGGACAGTTAGATCAGTCTAAAATTTAGATCAGTCTAATTTAGATCAGTCTAAATTAGATTACCTAGGAGGTAGGGTTAACTTAGATCAGGTCAGCCATTTTAGACCCATCTACTCTTCCTAGAACTTCTGTACAGTTTTTACTTAGATCAACCTAAGTAGGGATCTGTGTAAGGTCTGCATCTGGGCGAATTAAGATAGAGCAGGTGGCATTTTTAACACCCTCTAACCTCCCCAAGCATCTGTGTACCCCCATAATGGAGTGGCACTATTTTAAGCTTGCCGTAATGGAGTAGAGAAAACAGGTCCTACATTTCAAATTTGGTGTAAAATTGGACTAGATATCAAAACTAATAAAAATTTTGGTCTACACTACATCAATGAAATTGCATTGTCTTGTCTGCTTGGAATACATCTCCACCTCCACTATAAAGGTTTTTCTTAATAAGCTTGTTAAGCATTCCCCAATATGCATAACAGGAATGGCTGTTATTCCAACCATATATATTAAACTTTGCGAGCCATACCTGTAACCTTCTTTGTATTTATAAAATATCTAGTTATTTTGCATAATTAATTGTATAAAGACTGCAACACTCATCTTATTTAACTACCATATTTACCCAAATACAAGATGACCCTGAATACAAGACAACCACCCCAGTAATTCAGTTCTGGATATAAAAAAATTATAAATTTGTTATAATTGTCTAGGTATAGAAGCTAAGTATCAGTAGTTTCTCTTGAATTTGCTTCCCTTCCATTGCTACAGCATGAAAAATAAATGGGGAGGGGCAGTCAGGTAGCCCCTTTACCCTCTCCCCTTGCCACAACTTCTTCTCCCTTCACTTTTTCCCTCCCTCCTTAATGTCAGACCCTGCTCTCTCTGAGCACAAAAGTGAGGAACAAATTTGAAAAAGACTGACCTTGAAATAAATATAGCTGTAGTAATTTGCATATAGTATCCATAGACTTAATATATCTGGAATGGATGCATTTTGCAGTTTTTGAACCAGCTGCAAGCTTAGAACAATTACTCCATAAATGCATTTTTAAGTAGCACTTCTGTACTTACTTTTATTTAGTACAAACTATGCATAATATCAGTCCAAAGCGAAAAGGCTCATAATTTACCATATAATTGCTGTTGACTGGGCATCAGCAGTCAACTGCATTTCAAACCATGGTGACCCCACACCTCAGCACTGCTCAGTATGCATGGGTGCAGACAGAAATTACAATTTTCACCCAATCTGGCCACAGAAAGCAGTTTATAGCTGTGACCAAACACAAGTGCATGACTACAGATAGCTTAAAAATGGCCAATTAGGAGAAAATCTGACTCCTCATTACATGAGGTATCAGATAAAGATGTTTTGAAACTTGTGTCTGCTAAACTCCCAGCCTGTCACTGTTATCAGAATGGGAGTGGGGAAAGGGAGTAAAGGAAGTTCAGTCTAAGGGGTTGTCAGCCTCCTCTGGAGGGTGGGGTGGGTATATTGCAACCAGCACTTAGATTCCCCTCCCCCTGGAACCAACAGTGAACTTCTGTTTGTTCTGGGGTAACCTTGTAACTCAGAGTGTTTTGCAACAATTGTTTTAAGTTACAGCTGGGAGCTGCACTTCTGTGTGTACTCCAGATACCCTCCACAAAGGATCCATATGCTAATTAGCCCCACACTTAAGGCAGGAACCAGGTGTTCTTGTCATGAGTCCTGAAATCCTCCATAAATGCCAATGAGGCATAGGGCAGCCTGTACCAGCTCCACCTCATGGAGAGTGAGGCTACACTTCTCATATGTAGCAGGCTGAGAGAAGGGACAACAGAGATTCTGGGTGGTGATGTCTGCCAGATATTTAAAGCTGATGAAGAAGCAGGGTTAATTGAAAATGGGAAAGAAAGGTGCAGCTCAGCTGTGGGAGTGAAGAAGAAAAATGTATTCAGTGTAGTGACTCACTATGACTTGAAAAAGAGTTGGCACTGAGGAGGACTGAGTACAATGGCCACTACAACATATTTTATTCAGGTGGGTTGTACTGAACTAATCTATCATTGTGGTAGATTCCCCTAGCTGAGCAGAAGGAAACCACAGTGAACAAAGATTGGGTCCATGGCACGTGCACCACCTCTTCATTGGGAGGGTGGGGGGAGAAGTAGTGCTAAGGTGGTGTTGCTACAATCAGTGCTTCTTCACACCACACTGGTCTTCTCCTCCCCCTACCCTCCACCAAGTGTGTCTCCTACAGAATCCAGAAAGCCATGTGCATTTTCTTCTGGGGATCCAGAATGGAGAAGGTGGCAAGGAAGACCCTATACAAAAGAAATGGGATGGGGGCAGGGGGATGCCAGACATCCACCTGTTCCTGCAGGCATGGTACACAAGCCAGATCTGCAAGCTGGCAAACAGGCCAGCAACCAAAACATCCTGTCTTGTCAAGTATTTTACAGGTCACCTCCTAAGACTGTGGGGTTATACACACCAGCCAAAGGGAGACCATGCACCATGGAATACCCCTGGTTTTACAGGGTGCTGAGCAAGTTCCAGAGTGGTTATGGGCTACAGAAGGAAGGTCCAGAGACCATGTCCAACCACAGGAAGATACAAAGGCAGCCAGAAACAGAGACAAGCTATTGATCATGGAGCTGCTCCCTGACAACAACTGCCAGGCCGTCTGGGACCAGAACTTCCACAAAGACCTACGAAAAGACCACAAAGACTTGAAGGCCACAGAGACTTGGCTTATAGCTCACTGCATACTCCCACTGAAGGCACAGAGTGAGGTGACAGACTAGACCCAGCTTCCCCAGGGGAAGCTGTCAAGGTGAGAAAGAGATCATCACCACCTGCTTTGGCTCTCTCCCTATGTCAGAGGAGTGTGGAAAAAGGTAAGCCAGCTCCTTGAGGAGGCTCGTGACAAGGGAGGCAGCACTGTATGGACACCTGACTAAACATCAGGGGTCCTAGACAGCCTGCTTTGACCAGTTTGTGTCCTGCATCAGGAGCACCCTTTGGCAATGCAGGAACCTACTGGTATACAGTCACACTGAGCTCAAGCAAACAGACTGTATTAAAATGTTTCTGAGTGAACTCCAGTCCTACTACCAGAAAGTGGTGGGAGAGGATGGAGAGGGTGCAGCCAACTTCACCTGGAAAAGAGACACCTGGCACAGGCTGTTCAAAGCCTCCCCAGGAATGGAAGTGGATGGGGAGAAAGAAGAGAGCAGCCATGCAACTGGACCTGGAGACAGCAAGAAGGACAGCAACAGGATCATCATCAGCAGAAGTGACAGTAACATCAACAGCACTGGACTTGAATGTCCATCATTCAATGACTGTGAATGAAATGGGAATGTAAACCCCCAAATCAGGGTCTGGACTAAGGGAATGTGTTTGGGTTAGGGAAGAGAAGTGGGTGGGAGCACAGGGCCACAGGGGAAAGGGTGAGTTTATTGTAACAGGTGCACAGGTTTCTTAATGTGGTTTAAAAGGTGTGATGGAAAGCCTATAATAGAGGATTTATACATATATATATATTGTGATGGCAGTGTGCCAGCATCATGGGCACAGACAAAGGGCAGGAAGGGTTGCAGGGTGGACACAACCCCGAGACAGAGCCCCGAGTAGGGTTACTTACCTTCGGGAGAGATGGTGGCGTCAGAGCCAAGACTGCGGCAGCAGCTGCAGCTGCAAATACAGCCGTGCAAGCTGGCATTATGCCGGTTATTTAAACAGCTGTTCCCAGTGAGGGAAACAGTTGAGCCAATCACGACGGCCACCACAGGAGAGTTTAAAAGCCCTGGCAGCACCTGCGAGCAGAGGGAGCGAGAGAGAGAAGGAGAAGGCAGGCAACATGGCCGGTGTGCTGCAGCTCCCCCTTGGAAAAGGCATCAGCAAGGCTGCGCCGGACCCATGCTGAACCTGAGGCAAGGGTTTGGAGCCTCTGACAGAGGCAGGAGGAGGCTCAAAGCCTTTATCAGAAGTAGGTAGCAGGAAGCTCCCTGTCCTACCCCAGGTACAGAACAGAGAAGCATCAGGATCCCTCTTGGAAGGGGGGAATCAGGGGGAGCGATGAGGCCCCCTGCAAAGAGAAGCAGGTACCCTAAGGGAAATAGAGATAGGGATAGGTGGAGCCATCCCTAGGGATTGCTGGGTCTTGGACACCAGTCCGGGAAGTCTCCCCACCCAGGCAGAATATTATTTCTAGAGGAAAAGGGGAGGAAGAAGGACTGCCAGAGCTACCTGAGGAGCCAGCAAGAGTAGAAGACAGGCTGGCCCAGTGATATCGCTAGGCCTGGGTCCCCACAGTTGCAGGAAACCAACTGCAAGCCTGCAGTGCACCACAGGCCACCATACCAGCAGCACGTGATCAGTTGGCACGTGGACGGGGTGTAGGGGTGGCGTAGCCCCATGGAACAACAGAATCATCAACCATGAGTACACCCGCACCAGGGAACCCTTCAACTAAAGAACTCCACTGAAACCCTCTCACAAATCAAACATAACAGCAAAGTCGTGGCAGGAGGGACGAGGGGAGGGGCTACCTAGATGACGGGTGATACTGGACTCGAGACGTCCGTCATCACACACACATATATATATTTTATTTTTAAAATTGTGATAGGTTCCCTACTTACCTGACAGGGGAGATACCATGATTATCTGGGTGGTTTTATGGTATTATGTAGTGAAGGATGGAGACCTATCCAATGCACTACAGAAAGCTTCCTCCTATGAGAGTCTGCTATAGTCCCCCAAAGAGAGTAACTTGACTACATGCCTATTTTATGGATGTGGGGATTTCCCTTTAGCTTGCTTCTTCAGCTGGTGGATAAGAGCAAGCAAGATTCAGGGGCTTCTGAACTCCAAGACCTCTGGGCTTGAGGCCTGCATATAGGATGCCTGCCATGGATCTGAGAGCATCTGAAACCCCAGGCTGAAGAGGGAGGGAAGATATTTGCCAGGGGTAACACCACATGGACCTGAACAACTGGGTTGTGCTCAGTGGATTAAATTTAGAACTAATTTGACTGATTTGACCTAAGACATGAAATTAAAAAAATTGTAGTAGGCTCCTATCGGCATCTTACCTGCCATGATTAACCAGGTTGTTTTTGCTAATACAGATAAGAATCTTGAGTTCCTGCCACTCACATGAGGCAGGGCAGGGGGATTAAAGACCCCTAGACCAGGTCTGGAAACCCATAAACAAGATGGAGATGGGTGGTGAAAGATACTTCCCGGTGAACATATGGGTGAAAAAGGAATACGTGGAGGTCCCAGGAAAGCTGACAATGGGAAGGAAGGATTTTGTAACCAAGATCCTTCAAGACCTACTAAAGGTAATGCTTATAAAGTTGCATTGGCTCATTGATATGCTGGGAATTAGCGTGGGAGCTCTGCTTCAGAGATCCCAAGAGAAGAGCCAATTTCTGGGAGCAGCTGCATGCAACCACAGGGAATCCCAGCTGAAATTCTTTGAATTTGCTCTGGAAGGTTCAGGAAAAGAGAAGCTAGTCACAATTAAATTAATTCTGGCCTAGTAAAAGAAGAGGACTTGAGCTTGTGGTTAAAAAGACACAGAGAAAATGGAAAAGGTTGAGAAGGTCCTGGATGAGGTGGGATGTGCACTGGAGCCTGGAAATCTGAATCCACAACAGGTGAAGCACCTCCCTGCTTCAGTCTTCCTGGGACCCCATAAGGGTTTCAACTTCTACCAGGGACAACCCAAACTCTGCTGAGAATGCAGGGAGGAGGGACACCTAACCACACAATACACAATAAAAATCTGTACCATGTGCAAAGAAAAAGGACACATCCCCAAGGACTATAAACAGGAATGGCAGTAAAATTTGTGTGAAGAGGGGCATGTCTTTAAAGATTGCCCTCAATCCTACACTAACATAGGGAAAAGCTAAAACAAAGAGAGGACTACAGAAAACACAGGCCTCCCCAAGGTCCAACCACAGCCAGATGGCAATAACAAAGAGGAAGGGGGCAGGAAAGTTCCCAGAAAGTGAGGAAACAGAAGGGGAAAACTTCTCCAAAAAGGAGAGCCTAATCGTCTCATGAGAAAATGTGAGAACCTTAAGAAGGATGGTTGAGGAACTCAGAAAAAGGAGGGGGAGAAAGATCTGTCTGAGAAAATGGGAAGGATAGATAAAGAAGAGATGGAAAAGGAAAACCTGAACCTCCAAAAAGGGGACTGGATAAGGACCCCAGAAACGGAAGAAAGTGATAACTTAGACATGGAGGTCCAGGATGGAAACGGGAAGATCCCAGGGACTCTAGAGCAAAATCAGAATCTCCAGGGAACCCCCACTTGTGTGAGAGAAGCTGGTCCCCCTGAGTATGCATCAGCCAGATGGGGGAGCCCAGAGAAAGCTGCAGCTGAAAGACTCCTATATATCTCGGCATGACATCACCCCATTTTCCAATCAGAGTTTGCCATCCTTTAATCTCTTAACTAATTAATTTAAAATACAACACTGCCCAGTCTAACCAATCAGGCAAGGGATCTGATTTATATGACTGAAACCAGGCCTTCTGGTTTCAGTACACAGTAAAGGGAGCCCTAAAACAAAAGCCACAGGTAACAGTTCAAAACTGCTGTTCCATTCTGTTTCATTTCATCGAAATGTGATGCTGTTTTGATGCTGTTTTGACATTTTGCCCATAGGCTACAATGAGGAAGCTCAAAACAGCCTCTCTCATTCAGCAGGCAGATGGGGTCCCACAACCCCAGAAAGGCTGTGGGGGCTGTGCCAGTCCCCCCAGGGTTGTGGGCCCCAATCTGTCTGCCAGATGAGGGAGGGAAGCCAGGTGCTGCCACCTGGGACCGGGGAGCTAGGGAAGGGAACTGAGCCCAATCACTCAGTTCCCTTCCCCAGCCCTACGATCAGGCTAGTGAGGGCAACTCAGCCCAGCTGAGCTGAGTTTCCCTCCCCAGTGCCATGATGAGGCTGGGGAAGGGAACTGACCTCAGCTGGGCTCAGTTCCCTTCCCCAGCCTGATGGTAGGGCTGGAGAGGAGAACTCCGCTCAGCTGGGCTCAGTTCCCTTCCCCTGCTCAATCACAGCATTGGATGCACTGTGATCGGCTTGCCGCAGCCTGGATGTGGGAGGCAGAGAAAGCCAGGGCTGCATTCCCCACCTGTATGAGCCAAATGGATCTGCAGAGCCACTTGAAGCACAGCCCTGGTTTTCCCCTGTCTCCCACCACCTGGCTGCTGCCTCCTTCAAAACTTGAACCATTTCAAAACTTTCAAAACATTTCAATTAGCCTCATTTTGTTTCGAGGCTGTTTTGAAGCCCTTCATTTCATTTCCATTTTGCTGTTTCAAGCTCAAAATGAGTTGAAATAATGTCGAAACTAACCAGTTGGTGAAATTTAGCACAGCCCTAATAGTCAGGTTCTATGTCCACTTTCCCCACAGTGCCCAATGCAGATTGTGTACCAGGACACAGAATAGGCCTAATTTAAGCACTGAGTTCTGGGTATTCTAAACTAGTGGACTATCCCAGGGTGATTGTTATTTCTTGATAGCTGGTACCAGTAGTACTGAGTCCCTAAGGGTGTGTTTTACTGAAATTACAAGATGCTTTACTGAACATTAGACTACTCTAATACACAGTAAAGCATCACTATCTACATGTGCACAGTAATTACTGTGCAGTAGATTAGTCAAACATGCCATTTTTTAGTACCTGTAGATACAGGCACTAGAAATTGGCATATTAAACTAATGCACTGAAGTGTACTTTTAGACACTGACTGGGAGCAAATTGGTCCTAGTCATCCTAGGTAGCAGGGGGCCAAAAGGGCAGGGAGAGCTGTCCCAGCTGCTGGGCAGTTGCCTCCCAGCTATTTGGAGATTGGGACATGTCCCAATCTCCATGTGGCTGGGAGGCAGCTGCCTGGAAGCTAGCACAGCTCTTCCCCACCCTGCAGAGTTTGGGACCAGCCCCTGTGCCCCTGCCAGCCCTGAGCTAGCACCCAGGGGAGCCTGGACATCCCCATTGCTGCTGCAGGGGGGCAGAGCTGGACAGGAGCAGCCCTGGATTGAACTGCTCCCATTGGGCATGTCCACATATGCAGGCACATGTGCTTGCAGCAGTTCAAGTAGCAGCAGCACAAATCTGTGCTGGAGATTTGTGCCTCAGCACACATGCCTAAATATGCACTTTGGTGTGGGGCAAATTATGCCACCTGGGGCAAATTGACCCTGCCAAGTTCCTCCCAGATCTTCAACCAAGGGGAGCTAGAGGCTGGCACCGGTGCTGGCCCCAGCAGTATAAAAAGCTGCCCTGGCAAGCAGCTCAGGGATATTTGCCCTCAGAAGCTTCTGAGGCTTGGCTAGTTGGTATCTGGGGACACTGGCCCCTTGTACCAGCTGAACTGCTGAAGAAGCCCTAACCTAGAGTGGCCCCTGAACCCTCTACCCACTGTAGCAGTCTGGTAGTGGGGGCTGCTGCCTGACTGTGACCTGCTGCCACCTACAGCAGAATCCTCCCCCTTGCACCTGTGGGCCCATGGCTGCCAGACTCAGATGGAGACTGTGCAGCTGCCTGGGCTGTGTTATGGGCACTGCAGCAGAGCCTCCTGCAGCTCTGGGCCAGCTCCCAGAAGGCTGTAGGTGCACTTTTGGCCTTCATACGGAACGCTGTCATGTTTTCTGGAGCTCCTGCTATGCCATCTGGTCAGCTATTGCCCAGATACATTTGTTGCAATGGCCTGCTTTGAATTGTCAAAGCATGTCCTCCTCGCCTCAAATGGCTAGGTCAGCCACCTCATCTGCCCTCCAGCTAGGTCCCTGGTGCTAGCCCTGGGCAGGCTCCTCTGCCTGGGTCTCACCACTTGCCTCACTAGCAGAGACCTTCGTATTCCCTGCTTAAAACTGCAAATTCTCTGATTCAAAACCCAAATTTGCTCATTAATTCTCTCATCCATGTTCTTGTGTGATTAAAATGAAGCACCATTATATATAAAGTGATCAGTTGAGCAATGTTTTATTGATATATTTACAATTTTAAAACAATTTGGAAGCCTACCAGTGCCTCTATCTTCATAATAAAACAAATTCTAAATATCTATACGCCTTGGCGTTGTTTTTTTATCATAGAAAAATCAGAGCTGCCCCTGCCTGCTTTGCTCACCAGGATGTGGGGCACTGAGCAGCACTGATATGCTGGTGTCCTGCTCCCGCCCTTGCCCTTCACTCCTAACCCACAGCCCCTGTCTGCCCACACTTGCTCCCTCCTGGCAGAAGCTCTATCCTAGCACCATGACATGAGTCCAGCTGCAGCTGCTTTGTGGCTCTGAGCCATGCCAGTCCTTGTTGCTCTGTTCCCAGCACTTGTGCCTAGGCCGCAGCAATCCCTATGCCATTCCTGGAAAGCCCTCAACTGGAGCTCAGGGACTAGTTTCATAGTAGCTAGGCTCAGGAGGGACCTGAACAGATCATCTAGCCTGACCCCTTGCCACAAGCAGGATGAATGCTAGGTTCACAAGGCCCCAGACAGGTGATCATCCAACCTCTTGAATTTGCCCAAGGTAGGGGCAAGGACCACTTCCCTGGGAAGCTGGTTCCAGATTTTGGCCACCATAACTGTAAAAAATTGCCTTCTGATCTCTAACCTAAACCTATTCTCCATCAGCTTATTACCATGGTTCCTTGTCACCCCAGGTGGTGCTGGGGAGAAAAGGGCTCTGCCTATTTGCTGTTGATCTCTCCTGAGTTTGTAGGCAGCCACCAGGTCCCCCCTCAACCTTCTCTTGCTGAGGCTGAACAGGTTCAGGTCTCTCAGTCTCTTCTCATTGGGCCTGTCCTGCTGCCCTCTCATTGAGCGGGTGGCCCTCCTCTAAACCCTCTCCAGGTTGGCCACCCTCTCCCTCCTGAAGTGCGGCACCCAGTACTGGATGCAGTACTCCAACTGCAGCCTGACCAAAGTCACGTAGAGAGTGAGTATCACCTCTCTGGACCAGCTTGAGATGCATCTTTGGATGCATGGCTGGCCTTGTTGGCTGCGGTCTGGCATTGGCAGCTCATGTTCATCTTGGAGTCAATAATAATTCCAAGATCCTGTTCCACCTCTGTGCTTTCAAGAAGGGAACCCCCCAGCCTGTATGTATGCTGTGGATTCCTTCTCCCAAGGTGCATCACCTTGCAGTTGTCGACGTTGAACCCCATCCTATTCTCATGCATGCAGGGCTGCAGTTTAATGCTGCTGAATTTTCTACACAGAAAATTCAGGAACATTAATTGCATGTATAGATGAGACCTAATAGAACCAACATATACTCCCAAATATCCAGAACAGCCTGTGATCATTGCCATGTTATGTATATTTAAAATTTTATGTTAACCAAAGTGAGCAGGGCAGAATATTTAAAAAAATATAATAAATATTATCCATCGGATAATACTGGAAGGCATATTAGTTCCACAATGATCAATCTTATTTTGTTTTTGAAATGAGGCAAATAGAAAGATAACAATGTTTCCCAGTGCATCCCAATGTATAGACTAACCTGTTTTTATACTTTTCATATCTAGAGCCAAAGTGAGAGAGAGAGAGATGCTTTTTAAGGGCAAACTTTCATATAAATTCCTCTGCTCCAAACCTGTCATCTTCTAAAACTTCTTGCTCACATGTTTCTGTATAATAAATTTGTAATGACACTCATAACATGTTATAATGAAGCATGAGAAAGGGGTTAGACTGCTCTGTAAACTCTTGGAGAGGATTAGAAAAGTGTGCTCTAGTTGACTCATACATGGCCCATAGCCATATAAATGCTTGCAAAATTGCTTCCTGCCTGCACTCTTATACCAATGACCGCAGAGAAGCAGAAGGTTAACAAAAGGTGCTGTGGCAAGAGAAGCCTTTACTAAATTACCAACTATGTTTTAAATTGCTAGTGAACTGAGAAAAGTATGTCTGAAATAGCATGTCTACAGAGGTAACTGTCTGCAAAGAGTATAGCTTTCATACATGTATATTAAGTCTTGTCTTCTGTCTGGGTGTCAGGGTTATTTACAAATATTGAATAATTCAGACCTAGAATGAATAGGTGCAATTCTACTGAAGTCACTGCAGTTGTATCCACTTACCCAGGTCTGAATTAAATCCACTGTCTTCTAGCACAACATGGTAAGCCTAGAAGTATATCCTATTACCTATGTCTGAGACAATGTCTACACTAGAGTTGGAGTGTGACTGTAGCACATTCCAATCTACTCAACTGGTTTTCATTTAGGTTGGGTACCAATAGCAGGGAAACCACAGCAGCTTGCACCTCAGTGAGGGCTACATGAGCCCATCTGGACCCCTGGCTGCTTATATACCCTGCTTGTTGCAGCTTCATTGTTATTGGTACATGAACTAGCTAGATTAAACCTCCTGAATGCAAACGTGGGCCTGTATCACTATGCATTTTACAGTGTGGTTCATACAATTGTGATGCACTTACATTTTGGTAAACAACTGGATTTTCTTTGTGAAAAATTAATAGGAACTGCCAAAATGTGAATTGATGCTCTTACCAAAAAAACAAAACAAACTCCCCCAACCCTCTAACAATACATAGTTTGAAAATTCTGCTTAGGCATATATATCCATCAGACTTGAACATCCAGTGATTTAAGTTAACTGTTCTTCAAGTAAATATGGTAAATACTCCTTTTGAACCCATTAAATGACATGCTGTAAATATATTTCTGATATTTTATTACCACATAACCACTACTTTCTCCTTGACTCACTCTCAACTTTACCAGAATTTTGAAGTTCTAATAACATTAACTAACATCCTTTGAAAATCACTTTTGACAAGCCACTTCCTTAACATCTCCCATAAAAAACAGAGTATATAAAATGCTATGATTTGTTTGGTTAACTTTGGTTTTAATATCTATGGCCATCAAAACATGGAAAATACACTACAACTTCTTCACGGTTATGTGACCAGACTCTGGAATAGACTCCCAGAACAGATGGTGCAGGCACCTACCCTGAAGATCTTCAGAAGGATCCTGGACACATACCTTGTTGGGGTTATTTCACCCCAGCAGTCTTTCCTGCCTAGAGCAGGTGGGCTGGACCAGATCATCTCGCAATGTCCTTTACAGCCCTAAACTTCTGTGAATCTGTGAACATATGCATGTCTCAAATGAATAATCAGATAATCTTATAAGGCCTTCTTATATTGGTCTACTAGGAAGGTTAGGAGGTGGTCTTTTCAGTCTGGTAATGATACCTACCTGTGTATCTCCATTTGATCAGACTTGAATTGTAAAATTCACCACTACTACTCTAAGTATAGAAAGACAAAATGCCTCTGGCTGAATGAATTCAATCTTTGCAGGTTAAATTAAACTGCATAGATTGAACCAATAAGCAAGTGAACTGAAATTCATTCACTTTTGATTCTGGAAATGCAGCCACTTGCCTGAAGTGACTCAGGCCAGAAGCTAGGGGGTGGTAATTATTCCTCCCTGCTCAGCTGGAGTAGATAGTTTGGGCCAAGGCTAGCCTGCTCACCCTGCAAAGGGGGGCTTGAGGGGGAGATGCAAAGCATCCTGAGATCTTGGGGGACTGTGAGTAAACTTGAATCTGGATGGCCACATCCACACGTGCTATGCACCTTACACCTTACTTGACCTCGTGGAACACCCATGCAACATGCACTTTGGCACATAGCAATTTACCCCAAGTGGGGTAGGGGAGGCTAGGGGCAGCACTGGGCTGGAATCAAAAGCCTTTCCTAGGAGCTTCTTGGGTCTGCAGCAGTGGTGATTCTGCTGTGTGGAGCCTGGCTAGCAGCCACAGAGTAGCTCCTGGCAGCCCAGCTCTGCTTTTGACCAGTGAGAAATGCCAGTGCATGCACTGCTCTGTTTTGTTTTGTTTTTTCCCATGGATTTTTTTCACCCTTGCATATCCATGGAAAAAATAGTGGAACAGTATGCACATGGGCAGCACTTCCTTGCAGTGTGGAGAACATCTGAATGCGTGGTATGAGGCACCACAGACTGCACAGTGGCTCTCGTCTAAAGGCAGCTGAGTGGATCTGGGACAGAAGTTCAATTCAACTGATTTAACCTAAATCAGTAAATCTGATACTACATCCATCCAGGTTTATCTCAGACTGGTTTTGGCCATTTTGAAAGGGGTTTATGTGCAGTGAACTTCTGTTGTGTTACAGATTTGAAACGGTTTCCAATCACTTATACTGGTTTATGTGTAATTTCTGTCCCTAGCCCTAGTGCATAATAGATACTGGATCACAGATATGAGTGAGCTGGCTGGAAGTCAACCTAGATAAGATTGAGGTAATAATGGTGAGAACTTAAGGAAATTGAAGAGGCAATATCCTTGTCTTTGGCTAAGTGAGTTTATCACCAGAGTTCTCAAATTAAAGGAAAATTCTAAACTCCTCAGATGCTGTTAGAGAATCATATTATAGCACTAAGCTTCAGCCTTTATTTTTAATACAGAGCTTACCACTCTTACACATCCTGTTGTCAAGTCAAGGTCAACCTATTGCAAAGCATGGAACTTTAGAACCATTCGTACACTGACTTTGGTACAGAATGCAGTATCTTACTTATTAAACAGAGGAGCTCACAGAGGGCAGGACAGGTGTTAAGGGATATGCAGTGACTGCCTTTTCTCTACATGGAAATTAAAGTCTTAATTATGACTTAAAAAGTCCAGATCCTGACTGTAACAGGTGATGTTTTAATTAACATTAGACATTTTATTAACATTTTAACTTAAATTATATACATACACAGGTGGCTAGCTTTGCCTTCATGACCTGCTAGTCATGACACCTCATTGACTTCTCCTTCCCTCCCTATACAAATCCACTCTGTACAAATTCTGCTTCAAACTTCCTGTCACTATTACACTGACTGCCTTAGAGATTTCCTCCTTGTAAAATATTGCCACACCTGTGGACTACAGATAGATACCTGGATTGTAAGAGAGAAGACTCTGAAGGGCATTTTTCGTAAGGTAGCTGTCACAGCGCACCTTGCTGCCCTGCTCCTAGAGAGGAGAAAACTGCTGGGGAAAGCCCCAGCAGTGTGATAATGAGTACAGCTTCGAGTTGCCAGGGCAACTAATGGCAGTCAGCTGACCCTAAGGGGGAGGGCTTGGCTCCTATAAAGCCCAGAGCCAAAGCCAAGTAGGCAGTTCTCTGCCAGCAATCAGAGGGGTAGGAGCTTCAGGGAAACCAGAATGTGAGTGTGGCTCATGAGGGCTTCAGAGGCTGGAGCAATGATGTGGAGCAGTAGCCAGGAGGCTTGTGTTGTGTTCTGTTAGCATTGTATTACACTGGTGGTTTGGGTGAGGCTACAAGGGGTTGGAGGAGGCCTCATAGGGACCCACAGGGTGTGGGGGCCCTGGCACCTGGGAGGATGTGATCTAGTGCCAGAGAGGGCACAGAAACACAGGGTGTGGAGACCCCAGGCCCAGATGAGGAGCAATGCATTTTGAGAGGCCCAGGTATGGGCAAGATGAGCCCCAGACAGGAGACAGTATTCTGAGGAGCCCAGGACAGGCGTAGCAAGTCCAGTTGTAGGCTGATATGGTGGTAGACCTCCGCCAGGGGCAGGATGCTGTGGTGGACCCCAAGAAATAGGTTAGCAGCACAGCGCTTCCAGAGAAGGGCAAGCAGCTGCAGTGGTCTCTGAGAGAAAGTGGAGATAGCAGCACAGAACACCTGGCTAGAAAAAGGGTAGCCATGAGGAGGGCCTAGAAGACTGGGGCTCGACAGGAAGTCCCAGAGCGGACAAGGGTCCCGGGGAGGGGACGATATTTTAGAAAAGGCCCAGAAGGGGCACTAGTATTATTTGGAAGCCCAGAGTGGGCATCGAGATCCCCAAGGGAGGGGCGGTCTCGTTGAGAGTCCCAGGAAGGGACAGTAACACTAAGAAGGCCTGAGAGTAGGCTAGATCATAGGAGGCCTGAGAGAGCAGGCATGTATTGTATTTGGACTAGACAATGTCTTTTCACATCTGTGAGGCTTGGGGCGTGGTATTAGGGGTTGGTCGGAGCCACACATAGCCCCTAAGGCTAGTGCTCCTAGGGAGTGCCCAGTACACAGGGAGACGCCAGACAGTCTGGGAGATTATGGGGACAGAGGTCCCAATATGCCATGCCCAAGGAGGTAGAAGGTAGCCTCCCTACATATACTAGTCATCAAAGTCATGGTGGGAGAGAATTAAAGGGTGTCCTTGGGCCAGCTTGGACACTGTGCAAGGGACCTCAGGGAGATCATGGCGGCGTCTACAGGGAGGACCGTGACAGTAGCCATGATGCTGGAACTTTTCAGTCTCTGAATTCTACTACTATTCACTAGTTGATTATCACCCTTCCTCTTAATAGTGCATGTTGTATTCTCATTTGTCCCATATGTCTATTAAACCTTGATTCAGCAATGAGTGTTCTGCACATACAATCCTGTGGCTTCATGGGCACTCATAGAAGTCAAAGTACTTACAGCTTCAAAGCTGGATGAAAATAGCCAATTTCTTTCTTTCTACCTTTAACAAAATAATTTCTATCTCTATAAAATGGTTTTCCCCTCCAATCTTGATTCAAAGATTTATTCTAATCAGAATGCTCCTCTTACAACTGTTTCTTTCTAGATAATTCTAAGCATATGATCAAACCAAAAAACTGATAGCCAAATGCCACCTCAAAAGTTTACCTGCTGTCACAGTGTGGCACACCAGATGTGCCATTCCTGACATGGGAGCTCTGGGAGGCATGGCAGGATCCTGGAGAAGTGTAATAGAATGCCTGGTAAGGGTGGGGAATGGCTGGTACTTATGTGGAGGAGTGGAGCTGGAAAAGGCTGAGTGGCAAGCGGTGCTGCAGCCCCAGTCCATGAGCACCTTGTGACAGGGCAGTGAATATGCCCTGCCACGTGAAACCCAAAAAAAGCAATGAATGTAAAGGAACACAGTCATTTGGCAAGACCAAAGAATCAGAGAGAAGGGTGGAAGGATCGGAGTGTTAATTAGGAGGACCAGCTGGATGTGCCAGCAGGGTGACTAGCTAGAAGCCATACCAAGTGGCACAGGTGATTGCCCTGGAAGTTAAAACAGAGATGGGCAAGCAGTCAAGTCCCTAGAGAAGGGGGAGGCACAAGCAAAGGCTCACATGATCATACAGATGTGCTATGCTTGCTTATGACTGTGGAAGGCTGTAGAACTGAGACTGACTTACCTGAAGAAAGGCATGTGACCAGAGTGCCACTCAGAGCCTGGTGGAGATCAGGAACAGTGAGTGTGGGCAGTCCATACTGGGTACCTAATGGATAAGGAGGAAAGCAGAGATTGAAAGAGAGAGAGTTAATGGGGGAGGAATCTCTCTCTGATGAAGGACTTAATTGTGGGAAAGAGTTCCTGAGGATGCTGAGACAAAGTCCAATGTTACCCGTCTCCTCAGGTGCCTGATAGGCTCCATGCTTATGGCATATTGACAGTTTATGCTGGACATGGAGAACTTAATGAGAAACCCTGGATGGAGAGGGATTGTTAATTAGGACTTATAAAACTGAGGTCCACAGATAGACAGCCCCTGTAGGGAAGGACTGACATAGTGAGAAACGTGAATCTATACCGAAACATCTTGGAGTGGTAAAGGCAAGGTATGGGGACGGAGGAGCCCTGCAAAGAGAAGATGGCGTATTAAGTTGCAGGAATAACCAACTGATCTTCCTCCCAAGGTTACATCTTTCTTTGTTTTTTCTTCATCAAAGGTATGACAGGCAAGTTCCAAAGGGGACCATTGGGTCCTGGCAGACTGACTAAAATAAGATCCTCATATAAGGTGAGGTCTTCCACAGCGGTGTATTGGCTGGGAAATGATAGACTCTTTTGGCTGCGTTGAAAGAGCATGACCCAGATGCAGGGAAACGGAAAATGGAGAGCATGACAACACAAGCTGGGATGGTAGCTCCAAAGGATTGGCAGCAGGCTCACCAATTAGTGATTCAAATTATGCTAGCCCAACAATTCCAGCTGGAAGAACTGGTGTGGGTAAAGACCCAAGAAACTGAAGCATGAATGCCAATACTGAGACACCAACATTAATTAAGCAAAAAGATAGAGACACAGCAGGTAGTTGTGTTGGGTGCCTTGGAGAAATTTTGGATCCCCAAGATAATGGGACAGTGATGAAAAGGCCTATTTAGAGGCCTTTGAGAGAACAGCCATCGCTGCAGGGTGGGACTTAGCTAGATGTGCTTCCTTGTTGGGACCCTTATTGGTAGGCCAAGCCCAAGCAGTTTACAGGACACTTTCAAAGCAAAGGCCAATGACTTTGTGACATTGAAGAGGACAATTTTGTACAGGCTGGATGTGCCAAATTTTACTGCCAGCAGATCCAGGCAGTAGTAGGTGACAAAATTAAAAGTGGCCCAGGATTCTGGCTCAAATATTAAGGGATGCTGTAGAACACTGGGTTCAGCCTAGTGGGAAAACTGTGACTGAGAAGTTAGACATTTTTACCTTTGAGCAATTTTTGGAAGACTTAGATGAAGAGACGCAGAGTTGGGTAAGGAGGCACCAGCCACAGGGGATGGAGCAAGACCTGCAACTTGCAGAGACCTTCTCTATGGCTGAGAAGATCAGAATGAAAGGGAAAAGGTCCAAACCTGGGGTAGTAGTGAAAAAGCCAGAAGGCACGAGAAGTATGACCCGGGTAGGAAAAAAATAGCAGACTAGGATGTGATATGTTTCAAGTGTGGGGTGTCAGGTCATGTACCTTGGCAATGCTCCAAGAAGTTAAGTGAACAACGTACCTGGGGGAAAGAGCCAGAGATAGTGAAAGGAAAGACATCAGAGCCAGCACACAAGGAGCAAATCAGTTGCAGCTTCAGGAGACTTAAGGGGCCCAGTTATGTTCCTAAACCAGTGATACAAGTATAGGTTGGCTTTGTGATTGTTCCAGCCTTTCTCAGTTCAGGATGTGCCCAGGCCATGATCAGGGAAGCAATAGTTGATCTGCAGAAAGTGGTGGAGCAGTCATTAGATAAGATAGCCCTTGATGTCATTGGTCCTTTTCCTAAGAGTACAGCAAGGTATCAGTTTGTCCCACTGGTAAATGACTATGTTACCTGTTACTCTGAAGTGGTCCCAATGAAGACAGTGACTGCGCCAAAAGTGGCAGAGGAACTAATTAGATGGATAATCCAGGTGAGGATACCTCAGGAGATGCTCTCTGACCAAGGCACTAATTTTATGTAGAATGTTAAAGGGAGTCTGCAAAAGATCCTTCATATTAGGTGAGGTTTTCCACACACCTGTTCTGTGAGGCTGTGGGGGTGCACAGGACATGACGTCATAGATGCGGTCCTGGAGCCAGCTAGAAAAACGCAAGTGAAGCAGAACAGTGGAGAACAGAGTCGTCACTGCAGCATTGCATGCAGTTGTGGTAGAGTGGTAAAAAACTGAGCCAGTTCCCCAGTCTGGAAACCTGGAAGGGTATCCAGCAACCCAGTGATCCAGGACTGCCCAGAGAAGGGCTCTTCATAGACCCCAGCACCCTGACACTGGAATAAGGAGAACATGATTGCAACAGTGGCTGTGGCCCAGACCTGGGGCATGGCAAAGTCATTATATGTCACTTAAGCTCTCCATGCTTTGACAGAAGCAGTCAACACTAATTTGAAAGGTCAGAGGTCATTGAGATGTGGGTGAAGAGCCCCAGGTTTGGAGGTAAGTCAGACTTGAAATATTTGAATTGGAAGTGTGAATTAACTGGAGCCAGGACGGTTGAATGTTTAGGATTTAATCAGGGATGAGCACCTGATTGTCAGTCACTGCAAATTAATTTTGAACCTGAATTATTTAAGTAAGCTGGGGAGTTCATTATACACTTTAGTTAATCACATGAGCTATAAATTAATTTTGAACTTGATTTACTTAAGAACTTAACAAATGAATTTCAGACTGTGTTAATTTATGAAAAACTGGACTAATCGAAGACCCTCAAAGGTAAACTCCAGAACTGCTTATGGTTGCTTATGGGTGTGGTATCATCCCAAATTCTAAGGGAATCAGAAGCATCGGGCCATGTCTGCATAGGGCCAGAAATTCTGACATCAGTCAGACCACGGTTGGTGAGTGGATGGGGTATAGGAAAGGAGGAGCCTCAAAAAGCACCAATGACACAAGCAGGCTCATGGGTGGTCTGTACCATCCCAGGACCCTCCTTTCTACTTAAGATCAAGGCGTGGCATGAAAGTTGAGGGAAACTTTTGGCAGGCATATTGCTCTATGTACCTTGGCACCTGAGCAAAGAGGAACCCAAGCCAGGGAGGAAATCTCTCAAATAGCAAGGTACCCAGCATAACTGGGTACACCTGCAGATTGCAGAACAGGAAAATGTTGAACAAAAGATAATGCCTGAAGTCCAATATATTCATGGAAGTACTCTATTAGCAAACTGACTTTTTATGTCAGTAATGTTGCCCATTAATGAGGTGAAGAACAAAATACATTATTACCAAGTAGGGGACAGCTTCTTTATTTGTGTTTTTGGAGAGGAAGGTTCCACTGAAGGATATTGGATTCGTAGGCGTGGAAGTTGTGTAAGGAAGATATCCATGTGACTTTGTTTTAAATCTATGGATTCACAACTTCCAGTTGCATCTTTTCTATAGTTTATTTTATTTCATTGTTGCTTTAATTAAATAACTTAGTTTATAGTTTCATAGCTTCGTAGTAGTTAGGGGTCAGAAGGGACCTAAATAGATCATCTAGTCTGACCTCTCTCACTGGCCGGAGCACATACTGGGATCACACGACCCCAGACATGTGTTCATCCAACCTCTTTTTGAATTTACCCAAGGTAGGAGTGAGGACCACTTCCCTAGCAAGCTGGTTCCAGATCCTAGCCACCCTAACAGTGAAATAGTGCCTCTTACTCTCTAACCTGAACCTATTCTCCAGCAGCTTCTGGTCATTGTTCCTCATCACCCCAGGCGGTGCTGGGGGGAATAGGGCTTTACCTATTTGCTGCTGATCTCCTCTAAAGAGTTCATAGGCAGCCACCAAATCCCCACTCAGCCTCCGCTTGCTGAGGCTGAACAGGTTCAGGTCCTTCAGCCTCTCCTCAAAGGGCCTGCCCTGTTACCCTCCAACCAGGCAGGTGGCCCTCCTCTGAACCCTCTCAAGGCAGGCCACATCCTTCTTAAAGTGCAGTGCCCAGAACTGGATGCAGTATTCCAATTGCGGCCGGATTAATGTTGCGTAGAGGGGGAGTATCACCTCTCTGGACCAGCTTGAGATGCATCTTTGGATGCACAACAAGGTGCCGTTGGCTTTGCTGGCTGTGGTCTGGCATTGATGGCTCATGTTCACCTTGGAGTCAATAATGACTCGAAGATCTGTTTCCACCTCTGTGCTCTCAAGGGGGAAGCTCCCCAGCTTGTATGCGTGCAGTGGATTCCTTCTTCCCCTGCACCCTGCATTTATCCACATTGAAGCCCATCCTATTACCATCTGCCCACTTCTGTAGTCTGTCTAAATCTAATTGCAGTCTCTCTCTCTCTTTGAGCATGCCTACCTCTCCCCACATCTTGGTGTCATTGGCAGACTTGGACAATGTGTTTTCCATCCCCTCATCCAAGTTGCTGATGAAGATGTGGAACAGTTTAAGCACCAGGACCAAGCCCTGGGGGACCTCACTATTCACATCCCGCCAGGTCGAGTACAACCCATCCACCACCACTCTCTGGGTGCGCCCCATCAGCCAATTTCTGAGCCATCCAACTATATAGGCATCAATGTCACAGTAGCTCAATTTATTAATAAGAATGGGATGAGAGAGTGTCAAAGGCCTTCTTAAAGTCCAGAAAGACTACATCCATGGTGACACCATCATCCAGGGGTTTAGTCACCTGGTCATAAAAGGCCATCAGGTTGATCTGGCAAGACCTGCCTTTAATGAACCCATATTGATTTCCTCAGGGCATGACCTCCCCTGCTGGCCTCTCACAGATGTGATCCTTGATAATTTTATTTATGGCAAAATTCAAACAGATTTCTGCTTTTAAGACTACTGCATGTTTTTATTATTGGATATGGCAACATTATCGGCAAAAGTTGCAGGGATGCAGGGAGGGGGTCATCTAAACAGTTCTCAGTGTATTGTAAATGTTGTTGTGCTTCTTTTACATGATGGGCAAGGTAGAGCTGGAATATCAACAGCAAACAGACAAAAAACTTCTAACAAATGGCTGTTGTGAACTACTGTGCTGCATTTAACTAAGTCAGGGGTTTTCAACCTTTTATAGTAAGCATACCCCTGATGGTTGGATGTGGAGTGGGGAATGGGGTGATGTGCAGCCAGACCTGGGGGAGGCATGTGGCCAGATGTGGAGGGGCGCTGCTGCCCTTGCTCCACCCCGGCCCTGCTCCTGAGAGGCAGCAGTGCAGGGTGGTGGGTGGCAGTGTTCTGTCTCTGCCCGCCCACACATACTCCCTAGGGCCTTATCAACTATCCCCAGGGGTATACGTACCCCCTGTTGACAACTCCTGAACTAAACAATCTATTCATGTTATTTATGATGGAGTTGATTACCACTGTTACCAGTGACTGGAGTTTCCTTGCTTGCCATTTGTTGTCAGTAACAATGAGAACATTTCATGGAACTCAATCTATTTCAAGCCCTACAATTTATGTTCACTAAATTACTAGGACTAAAGCTATATTCAGCAAATAGTTCCACCCTAGCCAGTGTGCTTCCATACTCTGTTTCTGAGCATTCTAGTCCCAAGTCTCATTTTGGGCAGCAACTTTACTTTCTGGGAATAATATCTGTAGCACATACCTGAAATAGTTTTTGTTAAATGTTCCATACCTTTTGTGTGATGCAAAGAGAAGTTAAAGCATTCTCTATTAACCAAGTACAGAAACCAGGTATAGGTATAAAAACCAAATATTACAAATTCATACACTTCCTTTTCCCATTTGTGCCTGTCTAGCACGCTGCCTTTATTCCTAGGATTTAATAAATACTTCACAGAAAATAGAATTTGTAATACTGGATCATTATATTTGCATGCATGCATGTACATGCATTCACACATGTAGCAGCTAGAATGAATGACACCACAAACACAAAATACACTCAATCTCCAGTTAAGGGTTCAGTGCAATAGAACACTCCTACTTTTTAGACCTGGTTTAAAAAAAAAATAAGCTTACTCATATTTTTTTTTTCCAGACAGCAAACATAAAAAATTGTAAACCAGCTTCAAGCTGATTTGTGTTTTAGGCATTCCAGTAGCTAATCCAAAATACTACTACTAATGTTATCTTCCTCTCTGACTCCTTTCGCTGTCATCCTCAGTGTCTCTGATCTCTTAATTGACTTCCTTCCTGTCTCTTTCTACATCATTTCAATCTTCCCATCTCCTCTCTGAAGATCCTGTAATCTCACTGCCACACACATCTCTGTTCTCATTTCCTCTTACTTCACACAGGCTCTCCACCCTCCTTTCAGCCTTCTCTGTTCATTTTATTCATCCTTCTCTAAGGGTCTAAGGTTTTTTCCCCTTTTGGGGGTTCCAAGTGCTCTCTCTTCATTTTTCCCATGATGCTTCTCTTTAATATTATATTCATTTCCTTTCTTTCCTTATCTCAGTTTTTCCTGTGTGTTTTGTCTCTGCTACCTTTGTGTTTGAGGCTTTGAGGCATTTAATGGCTCTTGTTCTATTAAGGGCTATATAAATTTAGAGCTGTAAAATTATGAATGAAAATATAGGAATGATTTTAATTGTTGTAAATTGGGAAATTAACTTGCAAACCATTTTGAATTAATATTATTAAATAGACTGAAATCTGGCCAAAGGCTTTTTAAAAATGGGTAATGACAAATGGCAATGTTCTGAACAGAAAAATGGTTGTTTACTAGGAATAGCTTTTCTTCTCATCATGTTCACAGGGGGCAAACAGCAAGTTTATTAAATTTGCAGGTGATCTTAAATTTAATATCATACTTGCCCAAATCCAAGAAGACTTCAAATTTATGACAACTCCCAACAATTCAATTATAGATATGAAAATGTATACATTTATTATAATTTCAGAATGTATAGAATCTAATTTTTGGATGGTTATCTTAAAATTTTCTGACCCTAGGAGGGGGACAAACAGCAGGGCAAGCATTGACAGGGGGATAGGTGGTAGGTGAGTCAAAATGCCTGCCCCCTTCCCAGTACCTATGTGCCCTGCACCTGCCCCCCCTGCTGCCTGCCCCCTGCTCCTCATAGTATCTGTACCTCCCCTTTACCTTGCCCTCTGTCACTTGCCCCACCATCCTATCTGCCTCCCCCCTGTGTCTGCACCCCTTGGTACCTGCCCATACCACTCAACCCCCACTTCTTCCTGCCTCCCCAGTGCCTGTACTCCCTGGTTAGTGCCTGTGCCCCCTTGTTAGTGCACCCCCCCCACCATCTCCCACTGACACTGTCACTTACCTTCCCGTTGCAGCTCCAGTTCTGACTACAGCTCTGCTCTGGCACATAGCACTTACTGGCCCTGGCCTCTGCCCAGCCATGCAGTAATGGCTGTTGCTGGAGTGGCAGCTCTGGCCCTGACCCTGGACCCAGCAAAGACAGAGGTGATGGAAGTGAGGGAAGCAGCAATAGTAAGCAGAGGTAAGGGTGGGGTCATTGGCTTTTGGGGGTAGGTAGCAGGGAACTGTATCTGTGGCTCCTTGTTTCTACTCAAATCTAAGACAAAGGGCTTTTCTCCTTATGCTGAATGGGAAAAATAACCTCATTTTGGATGAGTAAGTAAGGTATGTGTTGCAAACACCTGTGAGGACTAAGACTATGCCTGACTCTTGCATGAATACACAAGGCAAAAGGGAGGCTCAGAAAATCATCCTTCCCTGAGTACTTCCCAAGTAGGGACAACTGTTGTTCTTTTAATTAATCCCCTAATTTGTTTATTGTCACTAGGGTTGGATAAAGGCACAGGCAGATTCAGGGGGTGCAGTGCTGTAGTTACACTCACTTTGATTCCTGGTCTACTGTGACAGGTCATCACTCGAGCCCACCTTCAATGTGCCCCCCCCCCCCGTCTCTGGGCAACCACCTGCCATGGCTTTTGATGTTAATTAACTAATTAGTGGGAAGCTGCCCTTGTGCTGCCCCCTCCACTAGGGGGCACTATCTGTGGCTTCTTCCTCCCCAATACTGCAGCCCAAGCCTAGCAGATGTCACCTTGGTCTTGTCTATCATGGTCACCTCTGTCTTCTCTGGACCATCTCACGTTTTGTCCCTTTCCTGGACTCTATGTGCCCACACTGGGGCTCCTCAATATGGCTCTCCCCTCTCTGGGCTTGCCTCGCCCACACTGGGCTTCTCAATATGCTGCCCCCTGCCAAGGGCCCTGATATTGTCCCCTCCTTGGGACTGACTGTGCCCAACTTCAGCTCCTTTAATAAATTCAGCCCCCTTCCTGGGGCTTGCAGTGCCCCCAGTTGGGGACCCTCAAATGTTGCCCCTCCCTAGGGCTCATTGTGCCTGTGCTAGGATTCCTTCAATATTGCCCCTCTTGGGCTTGCTGTGCCCAACTTGGGCCTCCCAAGTTTGCCCCTTGCTGGGGCTCTACAATGCAGCCCCCTCCTTGGGGCTCGCTGTGCCCAACCTGGGCTCTCCAAATGCCCTTCTCTGGGCTGGGGTCTACCCCACAAGTTGCACCCTTACTGGCACTGAATTGCGCCCTCAAGGGCGCTAAGGCCCCACACCCTGTGGGCCCCTATGAGGCCTCCTCCAATCCCTTATAGCCTCACCCAAACCACTGGTATCATACATAACAACAGAACAAACACAAGCCTCCTGGCTACAACTTAACTCAAAGCTGCCCAGCTACAACATTGCCCCCAGGACCTGGAGCCACCATCCTTCAGTCTGCAGTGCTCCAGTAGCTCCTGCCCCTCCAACTGCTAGCAAGGAACTGCCACTGGTGTCAGCTCATGGGCTTTATAAGGGCCAGGCCCTGCCCCCTCTGGTCAGCTGACCTTCCCTGGTTGCCCTGACAACCCCCAGCTGTGCTCCTTAGTCACTGCTAGGGCTCCTTCCCTAGCAGTTTTCCCCTCTTCAGGCATGGGGCACCAGAGTGCCCTGTGACGCACCTCCCCCTTCAAGACCCAGACTCACCAAGGCAGGTCTTCTTACTTCTCCTCAGTCTTGCTCCTCTTTTGATCTGGTTTTCTCCCTCTTGGCTCTTTCCATTCTCATTCTGGCTCACCATCCCTTTAGATGAGTAGAGGCAGAAGTTTTAAGGTGCCTCCTGCTTGCCTTTTTCCCCAAGGTGCACCACATGGGATTTCTTGGGATTTGCCCAACCACGGGCAGTCCCCCAACATTAGCCAACCTTGGTAGGCTAAACCCTCAGTTGGTTGAGCCTCCTGCCTTCTAGGGTCCACTACCTCTTCTTATACAACTCTGCTGCAGGGATGGTGCTTGCCTTTCCTAATACCCTCTCTGGAGATCCTGAAGCCTTCCCCAGATCTCCCACTGTCTTCTCAAGGCTCTCTGGGCATCTTTTTCCTCCCAAAACTCAATCTTTCCTCAGCCAATGGATTCTCCCTTAGGTCCTTTATAAATTTTTACATAAGCTACACCTCCAACTTTCGCTTCAACAAGCTTTCTTAAAGTCTACCACTTGACATCTCCTGGAATATTCTGCACATAAATCTGGGCTTATAAATCTCCTCCTTATTCTGTCCCTCACTTTAGGTGATTGTTCTCTTCCTTGTCTCCCTAGCTCTTTCACCTGGCTTTCTTTTCTGGGACTCGCATCCCATTTTCCCTTGGGGCTCATCTCTGATTCATGTCGCCCAACGCCTTGTCTCTCCTGTGTGCAGTCTCAGCAAACTCGATTATTGGTCTCTTCCCTTGAACTTGCCTGTTCATTCTTTCCTACTGTCCCTGCCTCTGTCTGGGCTGCTTCCACTAATGGCCTCTGATGGGGTACTGTAATTCCCCGCCTAGCTCAAGGTTTAAAGCATTCTTTCAGCTGTTGTCTTATACAGCTCATCTCTTGGGCATGACTCCCCAGCCACTGGTTCCGTCTTTTGTCCCAGTCATCTAGGAACACCAGTAAAAAACCCTCCTTCTAGGGCTGTAGACTTCATCCCTACCAATCCCTTTTCTGGGTTGCTTCCCTCAAGTGGTCATGGTGCAGCCTCCTCTCTCAGATCCTCTGGTCCCTGGTCACCCCTGAAGCTCCCTTGTTCCAGTGTTTTCTGGCTTTCCAAGTGCACAGTTACTAGTTGTGCCTCCACTTCCCTTAAGGACCTTTTCGCTGTCTTGAGTCCTTGGTGCTGCTCTAGGTACTCTGACTTAGTCATGATCACCCACTCCACTAGCTTGGCTCCCAGCGTCTCCAGCCTCTCGCATGGCATTTGCAACCTTCTCTGCTTGGGCTCTCTGTCTGGTGTCTGTCTGAGTTGCTATGCTTGTTGTTTCTGGCACTTCTGACTCCCCAGCATCTTGACCTTTTGCAGCTGTCTACCCACTTACAGCCTGAAGCATTTTATTTTCTGCCTGCGAAGGCCTGGACCTGCTGACTTAAGGCTTGCACTTGAAGTTGTGCCCCCTCCCTTTCTGTATTGGTCACTGCCTCTTTAGCCATGCTATCCTCTAGGAGGCTTTTAAAACACTATACCTGTTCTTCCATGTTGTCCTTTTCTGTCTCTGCCCTCTGGACTAGAGACTGTAGCCTACTGGTCTCTTTTCTTCTGGCCTCCAACTCCTTTTCCAGGGCCGTATTCCGGTCACGCAGTTCTTCATAATGGGCTATGTATGCGTCTACTTTCTCCAACTCCCAGGCAACTACACCCCCCCTTTTCTTTGGTCTGAGCGATTTTATTTTCAAGCAGTTGGTCCCGCAGCTCTTGAACTAATCGTTCAGTCTGTCACCTCTGCAGGGCTGTCCAACTTGCAGTCTGTGGGCCACATGTGGACCACAAGGAGTTAACTTGCAGCCCTGATACACAACCCTTTAAGTAAATTGCCTGACTTGGGAGCTCTTAGATACTTAGAATGCTAGAAAACCCTAGCCCTGAGGCTTATATCTGGAGTTGTTTATCATATCTATTTTTTCCTCAGCAGGAATACTCCAAATAGTATATAAACATGGTTGAAAATATTTTTGGACATATCCTTTGCTTGATTTCACTGGTGAAGCTCATAAGATTTCCAACTTCTATAGGCTTTGTTTGTAGAGGTCAGGACTTCTATCAAGATGCAGTTGTCATATTATGGCATTTTCAACTTCTATTTGAGTTCTCACCAAGTTATAAACTCCTCCAATATAACCAGTGGACTGTCAGCAGTTATGAGATCTAGCATCAGGGTTCTCTTATGAGATCTATCTTTCTGGGAAGGCTCCAGTTAAAAAGATTAATTGTCTAGACAGTTCAGAAACCAGGGAGCCTGGTAGTAACAACTTGCATTCATTCAGAATTCTGAATAAATTCAGAGTTTCTGAAAGTGGAAAAGATGACATGAAGTTCCTTTCCAGAGAACACTTTAATTATGAAATAATTACAATTAATTTCCACAAATATATTGGCTTGTATTTGTCCTTTGCCCATCCCCAAGTTGCGTTTAAAATTATAATGCCCAGCCTAAATGTTTTACCTAAAGGCATAGGCTAATATTGGCATTAGCCAGAACTGCGTCAACCCAGATAAAGTGAAGGAGGCATTACCAATATATCTTTAAAAAGCACAGTATTTCCTGGAGCTCATACATGTAGATGTCACAGATGCTATAATCATACTATTGCCATAGGCTGAGAGAGAATAAAATATTTGCAGGGCCTAGATGCCTCCCTCAGTAGGTAAGTCTGTGGGGTAAGAGGCAGCAGAGTGGAAAGAGCCATGGGGGTGGGGCAGATCAAGGCCCTAGCAGTGAGGAAGGGAGCTGGGCACAGGCAGAAACAGAGGCAGGGATGAGTGGGGCCATGGCTGGGCCACATGGTGGGACAAGCAGAGGCCTGAGGGGCACGGTTTTTCCCCCCACCCCCAATCTGAGTGCGGGCAGACGTGGTTGCCATTGCACACTGTGCTTTGAGTCCCGCTGCCCTGAGCTGTGCAATGCCACATGTGTCCTGCAGGGGGCATGGTGCAGCTGCAGCAGGGAGCAAAGTGCAGTATGCCACTTCCCTGCGCACAGATTGGGAGACACATGCTGCCTGGGCCTCTGCTTGTCCCACCACCTGGCCCAGCCAGGGTCCCAGTTGCCCCAACCCCTGCTCCTGCCTGTGCCCTGCTCCCTCCCTCACCTCTGGGGCCTCAATCTGCCCCCTCCCCATGGCGGTGAGGGAGGGAGTGGGATTGGGGCAGGTGCTGCACAGCCAGGGTGGAGCTGGGGATGGAGCTGTGAGCAGCTCATCCAGGGGATGTGGGGAGGGCGGGACGGCTCCCACCACTGCATGCTTCCCGGGAGGGCATGGAGGGCATGTGCCTCGGATCTGTGTGCAGGATGAAGCGGGCTGCCACTATGGGCTGGGGCCATGCCAGGCTCATCCCAGTGAGGGGAGCTGAGTCAGGCTGCCCTCAGGTCAGGCAGCAGTGGTACTGGGAGGGGAATGGGGAGCTATGGCAAATTTGGGTGGCTGCAGCCCCCCTGTAGTCCACTCCCAGTGCTGCTACCACCCACCCTAAGCACAAGGCAGTTCAGCCCCCACCCTCCCCGCTGGGAAGAGCCTGGAGCAGCCCCAGCCTGCAGCAGCATCCCACCCCACCGTGCACACAGATCCAGAGGCACATGCTCCCTCCCCACCCCCCCCCGGGTGTGCATAGCAGCAAGAGCTGTACCCCCCAGACGAGCTGCTCACAGGTCCATCCTGCACCCCACCCCAGCTGTGCCTTGCCTGTGCCAGCCCCAGTCCCAGCTTTAGCTTTATCCCCACTCCCTCCCCTCCCCTGCTGCAGCCACTGGAAGCCTGCAGCCAGGTTGCCTGTGGCCCTACCACTGCCCCACATTTGGGAGGGCTAAGCCCCGTTAACATAGGCATTAGCCCCCC
>JAGPOW010000261.1:80571426-80602807 GCA_030014935.1 Caiman crocodilus | reverse complement strand
CCCCCCTCTTCCACCTCCTATAGCCATTACCCATGAGTGGATCTAGAATTTTTAGAAGGGAGGTACAGAGGATGTGGTGCATCATCGTATGTAACAAGGCATTTTTTTTTTTTTATCAAGTTAAAAATAAATTGGAAGCTTTAGTAATAAGCTAGAGGCCTACAGCTATATTATTCAGTTTGTTTGGAGCAAAAACAACTATAACTTTACTGAAATGTGCATTCATTTGTTATATTATGTATAAAATACTACAAACTAGGCCAAGAATAACCAAAATATGTTGTTTCATTAGTCCTGAAGTCATTAGAATTAAACTGACACCTCTTTCAAATTCATAAAGCAAAATCTAGCCTTGAATGTCTTGACACTGCATCCAGTTCTTCACTGAAAGTTATTTCTACACCTGAGTTAATGTTTTATATAGAGTTTAAAACAGTCTTCAGGGGTATGAAATAGGAGCTACTTTACCAGGAGCAGCTAACAGACAGCAGAAATGTGGAGGAAAGTCTAGTTTGATTAGTTGACTACCAAGAACATTTAAAAGAAGTGAGGGAACTTAATATGTGTTGAATGGAGAGCTTAGACTGGTTCAGGTAACTTGTAATAAGCCACCAAGTCAATTGACTCCATCACTGCTGCTTTATAAAAATGCTACTGCCACTGCCAGGTGGTTGGTTTAAATTTGGTGTGGACTAGGGACCAAAGGGTCTGCATCCCCCCTGGATCTGCTCCTGCCTTTACTCAAGAGCATGTGCACATGTGCACGTGCATGTGTGCAAAGAGAAATTGATTACAATCCAGATGTACTCCAGTAAAATAAAAGAAGAGGACATAAGATTTTTGGCTTAAAAGACACTGGGAAGAAGTAGGGAAAGTGGTGGAGTTCCAGAACAAGGTTAGGGTGTGGACTGGAGCCTGCAGGACCAGAGCAATGCTGAATAGTGAGCTCAGGAAGCCAAGTGAGGTGCAACATTTCCCCATATTGATATCCCTGGGCCTTCACAGAAGACAAAGATCTTCTACCAGGGCAACCAAAGCTCTGTTGAAAATGTGGGAAAGGGGCAGTTGGTGGCACAATGCCCAAATAAAATCTGTGCCATGGGCAAAGAAAAAGGTCATGAGGGCAAATACTGTAAGTAGGACTGGCACTGTTATCTATGTGAGGAAGAGGGGCATGTCTTCAAAGGTTTCCCATCTCCTTTGTAAACAAGATGAGAAACAAAGAAGATACAATTACAGTCTTAACTCTGTCCCCACTATACTCCCCTCTCACCCCTCCAGCCAACCAGCCCTGACCCTGGTCCCCCTGGCAGCAACAGAGGAAAAAGGGGCAGAGAAAGGGGAGAAAACAAAACAGGGGGACTCCCCTGAAAAGGGAAACCCAATCTCCTCCCAGGGCAGCATGCAAGTCCTAAGGCAAATGGTTAAAGAACTTAAGGAATTTGGAAGAATAGAGAGGGATGATAAGAAGGAAAGGGAGAAGCTGGATCCCCAAGAAGGGACCTGAAAGGTACCCCAGAAGATGGAGAAAATTTCAGCTCAGACATGAAGACCCAAGTGGCCCAGGGGCAGCTGGGAAACCACACAGTACAGGAGAAACATGAGTCCCCTGCATTTGGATAAAAAAGCCACTTTTCTCAAAGGACTTCTGCAGGCTGACAAAAACTTGAGCCAAAACAAAGACCCTAAAAAGATAAGGACGTGAGAAAGGGAGGGCTGCAACTGCTCCCCCTCACAAATAGCAGCTTTTACCATGCGACTCCTAATAGCCTCAGTAAATGTAATGACACTATTAAAGAAAAAGAAATGAGACACAATATGGCAGTGCCTGGACCAGCTGCAAGCAGATATCATCTGCCTCCAGGAATGTGACTTATCCAGTTCTAAATATTATGCTTTGTTTAAAAAATGATGGCTGTGTGGCTTCTCCATGTGGTCAGGAACGAAGGACCATAGATCAACAGGGGTGGCTATCCTTCTGAAAGGAGACAAAGTGAGACCTCTGCAGCACAAAAAGATTATTGCAGACAGGCTGTTACAAGACACTGTTGAAACAAAGGGAAGGAAATTTGACCTCCTAAATATTTATGCCATGGCTAACACAGAAAAAGCCAGGTGTGCCTTCCTAGAGAACATGGCTGTGGCAGTGCCCAGTACCCAGGTAGTGGTGATCACAGGATATTTCAACTACATCATTGAAGAGGGAGACAGAAGAAATGGAGGGCAAAAGATGGGCCTAGACAGATCCTTCAAGTTACTGAAGCAGTTTGCTTGTGACCACAGCCTGGTGGATTTGGGCTAGGAAGCCCAAGGGCCTAGAGGAAATTTCACCTGGTAGGACCCCATGGGGCAGAAAAGGTCAAGCATAGACTTCACCTTCCACCTTGAGGAGTGGATGGTAATGAAAGCTGAAACTATGCCTATATGCTTCTTGGACCACTGCGTCCTGAAAGTGAAGGCAGAGATGGAGGGAAGCGGCAGCCCATGAGAGGCAGAGGTGTGTGGAAGCTGAATGTGAGCCTTCTGGATAATGAAAAGATTCAGAAGGAGTTCAGACAGTGCTACACAGGGTGGAAGACCCTCAGAGCCAGTTATCAGCAACGCAGAGTGATGGGCCAGCATTAAATAGTGAGTGGGAGCCTTTATCCAAAAAGCTAGCTGGTGGGGAACACAATCAGGCAGCTTGGGGTTGGGATGTGAGGGAGTCCATGCAGGAGGCAGATTGTGGCTAGTTACAGGGAACAGGCCAGGAAGATCATCTTCCTGCTCTGGGCCCCTCACTGGAGGAGGGGGAGGAATTGTCTGCTTACTTCAGCAGGTTAAAGAAAGCCAAGAGGGAGGCCATGACCAACTTAGTAGACAGAGCAGGATTGGAACACCAAGAAGGGATGCTGAAGCTAGCAGTGACCTTCTACCAGGAGCTGTACACAGCGTGTCCAAAGAATCGGGGGGCAATGCAAGACTAATTGCAGGAGCTCACCCAGGTAATTTGTGGGGACCAAGGCCAGACTGCTGGAAGAGTGGACTCTGGAGCAGATCACCAATATTAATAAAATAAGAATAGAAAATTAGGGTTGAAAGGGAACTCAGGAGATCCTCTAGTCCAACCCCCTGCTCAAAGCAGGACCAGCCCCAACTAAATCATGCAAGCCAAAAGCTGCTCCACAGCTTCAAGAATCCTAAGACTTCTAGGGGACCTTCTGGGGCCAGGTAGTCCTGGACATGCTGAAGGTGTGTAGGGAGAAGCTGCAGGGGAGCCACCCAGAGGTCAAGATGGATCAGGGCCTCATAACCCTTCTTTATTAGAAAAGGGTAAGGCAGGATTTGAAGAACTAGAGACGCATAATGTTCCTGAACTTCGACTATAAACTGATGGCCAAAGTTTTGGCTGAGCACTTTAAGTCTGTTATAGGTCCCATGATTCATGAAGATGAGTCATGTGCAGTGCCAGGACAACAGATTCTTGCTGCTGCAGGATGTGCTGTGGTACCAAAGCGAGAGAGAGGGATCATGAACATCACCATGATGAACTTTGGCCTGGAGAAGGCCTACAAACAAGCGTCTCACTGGTTCCTGTTCAAGACATTGAAGATGAGAGGGGTCCCTCTGACATTTCTCACCTGGACAAGGATGCTGTGCATTAGTGTAAGCAACAGAGTGCCAGTGAACAGTTTTCTGACCACCCTGATCACAAGAGTCAGGCATCCAGAAGGGCTGCCCACTCTCCCTGATACTGTTCATGTGCATGATGGAATCGCTAGTCCACTGGCTCAGATGAGATCCTGGGATCAGCAGAGTGAAGAAGCAGCTGGAGTAGTGTATCCAGTTCTGAGCTCTGCACTTTATCAAGGATGTGGTAAACCTTGAAAGAGTCCAGAGAAGGGCCACCCATACGATCAGAGATTTGCATATCAAGCCATATGAGGAAAGGCTGAGAGACTTGGGCTTCTTCAGCCTTAAAAAAAGAAGGCTGAGAGGGGACTTGGTAGCAGCTTACCACTACATCAGGAGAGTACATCAAGGGCTTTGTGAACAACTGTTCACCATACCCTTGGGGAGAACCAGGAGTAATGGCCACAAATTCTTAGAAGACCATTTCAGGCTCAACATTAAGAAAAAATTCTTCACAGTTAGGGTGTCCAGACTGTGGAATAAGCTCTCTGCAGAGGTGGCACAATTGCCTACCCTGGAAATCTTCAAGAGGAGACTAGATGGTCACCTTGCTGGGGTCACCTGACCCCAGTTGTCTTTCCTGACTAGTGCAGGGGAACTGGACCTGATGATCTTCCAAGGTTTCTTCCAGTGTTACAATCTATGAAACTGTGAACTCCCCCAGCGCTCTGATCATTTTGCCAGCTCTTTCTAGGGGGCACAGGCCCCTGATCTGTGTGGAATTTCAGCCTGCTGCCACTGAAACTGCAGAAGCAGTCTGATGAAACTCAGTGCACAGGTCCTGGGGAAGCAATCAGAGAGCTGGGGGAAGAGATCAGAGAGCTGCAGAATCGAACAGGGGGTTGGGAAATTGAACCAGGAGCTGAGGAATTGAACTAGGGCATGGGGGAATGTTCACGTCCCTGAATATTCCTCTTGTTCCCAGTTGGATTCCCCACCTCCCTGATCTTTCCCCCAGTTCTCTGATTGCTTCTGTCAGCTCTTTCAAAGGGCACGGACCCCTGAATGACAGCAGACTGCTGCTGTCAGTTGGGACTGAAATTGGGCACCGGGCTGTGCCAAGCTTTGGGAAGCCTGGTGCTGCCACTGGCCCCAGCTGGCAGTGGCAGCCTGCTGTCATCCCATGTGCAGATCCAGGGGTCTGTGCCCCCTGGGAGGACTTCAGGGCTGTGCCAGACTCCTCCCAGGGGATGTGGGCCCCCGGATCTGCTCATGGGATGGTACCAGGCTGCTGCTGTCGGTTGGGACTGGCACTGGGCACAGCCCATGCCTAGCACTGGGAAGCTTGGTGCTGCCACTGGCCCCAGGCAGAAAAATGGACTAAGCCCTTTATTATATAAGAATGTATATTTTTTCCAAATATATAATCTAATAATTGGAGGGTTATCTTTGAGTAAATACAGTAGTTATTCCTATTTTGCAGTTGGGAAACGAAGGCACAGAGGGACTAGATGACTGCCCCAATCCTGAACGGACCAAGGGTACTTCCCAGTGGGTGCACCCTGTGTCTATATGGGAACATTTGCTGCACAGTAACTGAAATTATTATGCAGTACAGGCTGACAGCTTCCTATGCACACCTGTACTGCATAGTAAATAGGGTGACTTACTTCAACTTGAGAGTAAATTTGATACTTGCATCATGAAGTATCTAACTTCAGTCCCAAATAAGTCCAGACAGCATTAATGCCCCTTAATACCTGCACTGTAGATGTCAGCCTATTCCCACTTACTGTGCAGTAAATTTAAGCAGGTGTAAATGCATGTGTAGACAGACCCAGTGTATGTATATTAGATGCATGTTCACTGCAGATCTAAGGGTGATATCAGTATGATTAACTGCACTTACCAATGAACTAAACCATCAGCATTCTGATCTCACTGACTCATTTCCACTGTGAGCAGTTTGAAACAAATTATTATTTAGAACAACAACAACAAAACACAACCACAAATTGCTTCCTTTTTTCCCCACTATAAATGTGGCACTTCTTTCAAAACTACACTGAACTGAAGGACAAGCAGGTATTATTCTGTCTTGCTCAGAGACATTATCAAAGTGCACCATCATGAGTGCTATAAGCAAGAACTTCAAACAATCCAGGGTCTTCATCTTTCAACATGATTCAGTACTTATCAAAAGATATCAGACCTCTACTACCACAGTATCACATAAGGCACCTACACATCTGCTTTGGGGCAGAGGATGGGGTGGGGATGAGGGTAATTAATTAAAGCAGCTCTTGGGAGCCACTCTGATTAAAACACCTGCAGCATCTTGTGTATTTGGTGTTGTGCATTTCAAAATGGTAGCAGGGGTGCTTTAATTAAAGCCCATTCGATGAACTTTAACTAAAGTACCCCCACTACCATTTTGAAACATGGGAGACACTGAAAATACGTGATGCTGAAGCACACTGGAGCATTCTGATTAGAACGCTAATTGGGTCTGCTCCAACACTTTCTGATCAGAACACATCGGAGCATGTGTAAAAGTGCCAATAGTGATTTATTCCTTCTAATACTGGATGCTTCATTTCATTCCCCACTGTGAAAGCATAGAAGAACAAGTAGATTCATACCAGGAGGAAGGCAGGCCTTGATTGCAATGCTGCCCTTCCTGAGGGAAGCCTTACAAACTCTAAGACGTTTCAAACCAAATCAAAAGACTCACATTGGAGTATCTAAGAGTAGAATCTACTCCAATCTCTACCTTGGTTTCCTTTGTATTCCATTTCTACCAGCTGCACTGGGAACGTGCTACATCAACAATGGTAGATTAAGAGTGATATAGCCATGGTGGTCTAGAAATTATGCAAGATGCAAGGATTTCTTAGGGTGATATCTTTTATTGGACCAGCAACAGAGGTGGTAGAAGGCTGGGGCTAATGGGGCTTATCCCCCACAAACATGGGGCAGTGGTAGGGCCATAGGACAGCCTGGCCACAGGCTCTAGGCAACTGTAGTGGGTTGGGAGGAGCATAAACGGACTCAGACATGCAGCCAGGATTGTAGCTAGGATCGCAGCCTGGCATGTGGAATCACTGCCCAGCACAGCAAGCAAGTCTCAGTCTACTCTGTGAAGGGGAAGAGAGTGCAAACTGAGGCACCCACAGTGAGGGAGTGAGTGGGGCAGGGGATGTGGTGAATGGAGCCCTGAGTGGATCATGGGATGATAGAAACCCAGGTGGTTTGTCTATGGGTGCAGGGTCACTCCCACCACTGTGTGCATCCTGGGGATACACATGGCATCACACAGCTCTTGAGGCAGCAGCAGCGGGGTGCAGAGCCCCAACCCGCAGCAGCATCTGGCCTCCACCCCATACACAGATCTGGGATGCACGCAGAGGCGGGAGTGCCTCTGCTTCCCTGGACAAGCCACCTGGGCTGTGATCATCCCATGACCTGCCCAGGGCCCCATTCACCCCAGCCCCTGCCCCACTCCCTCCCTCACTGTGGGGGCCTTGGTTTATCCCCTTCCCGCCTCTTCCCTCTCCCCCACCCTTTCCCCTTCAGAGACTTACCTGCTGGTGTCTGTGTGCTCAGCTCCCCCCAAATAATATTTTCTCCCTCTGCCTACAACCAACAATATAGTTGGGATAGAGTTAGACCAGCTTTCAACATTGACTTTTATATCAAATGTGCAGGCCAAATGAGGATGAGCTGTGAATTCTCCAAGGTTTGGAGAATTCATCCTTCCATTCTATCCTCATTATAAATGGGTGATCAATAGTCTATAACCTGTTCTACTTCTTTGTATTATAAACCCTATTCACCATTGTTTTCATTATATGGTCTACATCCAGTTTGACCTCTGCTTGACTTTGACGTTTACATAACAAGAAAAACAGTCAGGCAGCAGCTAAAACAAGTAAGCAGAGACCAAATAGCTCTGAAAGAACTAAAAACAAGCAACTTCTTAGCTTTTGTTTCTATTTACCAGTACATCAATTATTTTATATATGAAGATACAAATATATGGACATATTGAAATATAATAACATACAACATGCTACACAAAAATTATATTATTTAGCATAGCATAGTGGTAAGGAAGCACCAGATTTAAAATTGCTGTGCAACCTTGTTTCTGTCTCTGGATCTGTCTAATCTGTGTACTGAATAAAGTAGGGAGTCCCGTGGGGGAAAAAAAACAGTATGTAGCTGTGTAATAAAGATTGTATCAGAATACATATGCACATTACACTTCAATCTGACAACTTCCAATTTTTATGTGCTTAACTCTAACCTAAGTAAAATGATCTTAAGGACAGGCTTTTTTTTTTTTTTAAGTGAAAGTTCATATTTTTTAAAGGAAAAAACTTAAATTCATACCAAGAGTTTGAATCCTAAACTTTCAGCATTGAAGCACAGATTTCCTCCATTTAAACAACAGGAATAACTATGCTAACCAACTGTTATTACTGAGATGATAGTAGTGGTGATGGCGGTATATCATTGGACCCAAGAGTGGTGTCTTTGAGGAGGATTAGAGGGAGCTTGATTTGGCTCTTTTCCATGCCTCATCTAAAACTGGTCCAGGGACTCCTGGGCATTTCCAGTGCTGTATTTCTTGCTGCTACCTAATCTACTACTGCTCAATGACAGAGATAGTGTCACTCTTTAAAATGTTTATATTGTTTGATTATTATTTTGGCATACTGACAAAATTGTCTTGCGATATACTGTTACAAAAATAAAAATGATGATTCTGAGTAGTTTCCATCTTAGGCAAACTTTGAGAAAAAAATCATAGGAAAAAGGAAGGGCTCTTCTTTGGCTTCAGGACACTACCTCTATTGAATTTCAGAAATCTGGTGAAAAAAAGTGGAGGTGCTAAAGCTTCCCAAAAAAGTGTCACAAATATTTTTTATTATAGAAAGTGTTAGGCAACCTAAACATTTATATAAAAAATCTACATGGAATTATAATAATCTGAAAATTAGTTTATTCATTGAAAGAATGGACTCTCTGTACAGTGCCTAGTGACATCATTTGATCAAACCTATCAGCCAGTGATTCTCAGATAGGGTAGGGTGCCTTGAAATCCTTCCAAAGGTTCCACACAATGTTAGCACTGTTAAGCATGGAGACATGATTCGCATGATAAATCCAAAGATTTTAAACAGGAATTGTTAAAACATTCTGAACTATTGTGGTCTTTCTGAGTTTTTGCAACAGAAAAATATTTCTGTTGTTTTCCTGTAGTCAAAAAGTTAATGAAAACTAAGAGCTGGCATTTTCCAAGGGGGGCCTTGAGCCTAAGGAGGGGTATCTTGGGCCTAAAAAGGTTGATCTTTTGCTTACGAATTGTGAAAGATTGGTACTAATCAAGGTTCTTATTCCAATATAGGCCTGGATGACAAACCTGCTAATACTTCTGATGTTAAAAAGAACATGTGACCCTGTACTTGAACTAGCTAACACTTGCAAAAAGACATTTTCTCCTGTTGTGCTTCTCTGAAAGTTGGCTGTATGAACTGTATTCCCATCCTGAAAAAGTAATTGTTTTTTTTCTTGTTATTTTGAATAACCTTTGCTTTTTCATAATTTCTCATTCTATTACTAGACTAGCTGCGAACTAATTTGTCTGAATATTTTTTCACGAAATGTCACATTACTAAATGAAATAGATTTTAATTCTACTTTTTCCCAAAGGTGAAGCCCTTGAACCATGTGATTTTTAGCTGCAAGTGACAGCATTGTAATACCGTTTATCTCAACTATGTAGTATTGCATGTGAATGTGTAAGGCAGGGTAGGGTAGCACCTTAGAGTAGTGGTTCTCAACCTTCTTAGGCTTAAGGTGTGCCTCAGGCTCAATGCACCCCTCATTAGACTTAAGGCACTCAAAAATGCCAGCTCTTAGTATTCACTCATTCTGTGACTATGGACAAACAATAGAGCAATTTTCGTATTGCAAAGAACTGAGAAAGACCACAACAGGTCAGATTTTTTTAACACCATGGATTCTTATTTGAAATTATTAGATTTATCTTGTGAATCAGGATAACCAAACAGTGCTAACATTGCCTTGTATTCCACAGTGCACTTAAAAGGATCACAAGGCACTATAATTGAGAATCACCACCTTAGAGTGTGTACATATGGTCACTTCTAACAGAATACATTTATTCTAGTAGAAAAATAGCCCAAAAGCTAGACTCCAGATCCCAGACACTGATCACAGCCAACATCTGGTCACAGTCACACCACTGCCATGCTAGGAATAAAGGCAGACAGAACAGTGTCTGCTTAGGGCTTTTTGGAGCTAGTTAATAGGTCAGTTAGTAATGTCCCTCCAGTCTTCCTTACAAATGCTTTGTAAAAAGCTGTTTAAGAAGAGCTTGAACTAACGAGAGCGAGGCTTTGTTGTCTTGATGGGCTGATAAGCTTTGTGTTCCAATAAGCTTCCTGCTGTCTGCTGGCTTGTAGTCAGTGTTCAACAGAGGACAGAGTGAGGTGTGAGAAATGACCTAGTTAGCCGTGAATGTGTGCCTATCAGTTTGCTGCAGATAGTATGAAGAAGCAAGAAGAGGGAGACTGAAAAGCTCAGTATCATAAACAGATCATGCCGTCCACATAAGCAGTCTTCCCCTCCCAGCCCCTGACCTTTGCCTCAGAGTGCTAGCTGTTTACTGGGGTCTGGCAACACTCCCCACCCTTTAAGCAGCGAGCAGGAGGGAGAGGGGGAAAGCCTGGTAAAGGTTGCTTCCCCCTCCCCCTCCAGGCGCACCCCATCTGGGAACTGTGCAGGCCAGGGTGGAGGTTTAAACCTCTCCCTAATCATAGTATCCTGCCAGGGCCTGGCCGTGTCCCCATCTCAGCTCAGCACTATAAAAGAGAAGGAAGGGTTCATTCGAGCATCCCCCACCTTCTAGCCTGAGCCACAGCAGCAATGTGCCTACATTTCCTAAATCAAAAGTGAATGTCTATCCATTTGCAAATTGGTTCAATTTCTGCAGGTTAGACTAACCTGCAAAGATTTAATCAATTCAGGCTCATGCTTTTTGAATGTCTGTTCCTAGCCCAGGAGATTGGCAGCTGATTGGAAGATTGGCAGGAGTAGTGCATCCTCCCCAAGTGTGAACTCTCTTAGTTCTCCTCTAATCCTTGCAGTCGTCTGGGCTGACCCAGTGGCAAGGTTCTGGGAAACTTGAGGTAGGGGCATGCAGCCTACCTTAATCTGTGCTGCTCTGTGCTAACCCAGAACAATGTGGAGCAAGACAAGAGCATTTTACTGTGGTGGCAAGGCTCCCAAGGCTAAGCACAACAGCCTGCCTCACACCACTCTGCCCTGGATCAGCTGTCTGTTGCAGGTGGCAAGGGAAAGCAAGAAGGTCATAGGCCAGGAGCTCGACTAGGGAAAGCCTACATACGTCTGGCTTCCAGACCCTCTGGCTTGCCCTTGCCCCCTGCCACTCAGCTGAATGGTGAGAGCAGTGATTTTAAAGCCAGTAGTATCCTACAGTCCTGGAGGCCCACTCCTAGCTCCTGGCTTTTAAATCACAATCCCGCTCCTTAGCTGAGCAGTAGGGTGTGCTGGGAGAGATGACATGGGAAATTGGCAGTTGGGAAGAGTGGTCACTGCTCCTCCACTGCCAAATTTCCCAACCCATAGGGAGCCAGATGCAGTGGCTTGTCAAGCCACATTTGACTTGTAAACTAGAGGTTGAGAATGCCTGGTCTTATATGGTTCTGGCTTTTAGGCTAGGGACAAACATTCAAAAAGCCTGAGCCTGAATTGATTTAATCCTTGCAAGTTAGTCTAACCTGGTTAGGTTAAATCACTTTGTAACTCCACTGTCATTCAAGACATGCAGGCACATGCCTGCAGTGGCTCAGGCCAGTAGCTGGGGGGCACTAGAACAGTCCTCCCTTCCCTCACACAGTACTGAACTGAGGAAGGGGAGAAGGCATGACCAGGACCTGGCAGGATTAGCCCAGCATGGAATTAATAGCAGCATATGTCACCCCCTAACTCAGTGTTTATCATCCCATTAAGAAAACAATAGAGGGAAATTTCTGTTGATTCTCCCTGCTGATTCAGCAAGGACTGTAGCAACCATGTGGTCTGCTAGCTAAAACACAGACACCTCTCCACAAGGCTGAGGGGAGGGGGAATTCCTGTTTAGCCAGGAGTGGTAACGGGAAGTGTGGGAGCAAACAGCTCTTCTTAAACAGCTTTTCCAAGGACGGACATTAAGCTACCTGTTTATTAGCTCCAAAAAGCCTGTCTGCCTTTGTTGTCTCCCACAACATAGACTGTAGCCAGTATATAGTCTGCTAGCTAATGCTGAGGTGTCTGTGTAAGGCAGAGGGGAGGAGGAAATAATTCCTTCCTAGCAGGAAGAAGCCAGGCAGACACTGCTGTGCCTGCAAGTCTCAGCTGAGCTGCAGCCAGGGAGCAGAGGGCAGGGGTCAGCCCTGCTGTGGAGCAAAGAGCCCTGCCCAGCCCAGAGAGCATGTCAGGATGCTGGGGTGTCTGGTTTATCTTAAACAGACATTGCATAAACTGGTTTGACCCAAATCAGCTAAGTCTGATACTACATTCAACCAAGTTTATCTCAAACTGGTTTCAACCATTTTTAAACTGGTTTATGTACACTAAACACCTGTTCTGTTACAGGTTTAAACCAGTTTCTGATCACTTAATTTGGTTTATGTCTGTCCCTAGCCTTACTGAGAAAATGGCCATTCTCCTGGTGAAAACTGAAGTCTGTACCCAGCCTGAAAGACTAACTCATTCAGAAAGGCATCATTGGATGCTTTGAATCGACCTGCAGAGATTAGGAGCATTAAATAGAAGAGAATAATGTAATTTAAATACAAAGGACAAGAGAGAGGGAGGGAAAGGCTAGGGGGAAGGGCCACTGTTAACACAGATATGTGAAAGCATGTTCAGGTACCTTAGGTATCTGATGATAATTCATATTTGTTTATAGATTTTGGTTAACACAACAAAGAACTTTACATCCAAAGGAAAGGTTTTTGGTGGTGCCTATCTGTGAAAGACCTGAATAGAATAAATGCATACATTCAGGGAAAAGTCTCCTGGTTAGGAATGCTGAGTCCCTGACCACCATGGGATATAGCTGTATGTTTCTTTAGTAATTATATATAGTTAGATTTGGACTAGTACCCAGTGAGAAACCTTCTTGCTTTGAAGGTAGAGTTGAAAATAAACAATTAGCACCTTTTGTTGTCTGCAGGTTCTTACACATTTGATTGTCTCTTCCTCTCAGCAGTCTCCAGCCCTCTGCTGTGGGTGGAGGATGTGAAGGTGGTGGTCAAGTGTGGCAACACACAACAGAAGCTAGGAACAATAACCTGGATTTTAGGGCATGATGACCCAAAGCATTCCGCTTAGCTGGGACTGATGGACCAATAGTTAGGGCATGGTGACCCACTGTGCAAGTCTGAGAAAAGAACCCCATACTTTCCAAAAGGTTGTTGGTATAGCAGGAAATACTTAGTCCTCTCTCACATTTTCTTAGGGTACACAAGAAAGATTATAGAACTACTGTTTGTCTGCAGAGCTCGTCAGCAGTTTCACAAAATTCTGTACATGCTTCCTTGACAGAGCCTATCCTCTGGTACAGGCACGGGGGAGCATTCTTTAGCTATTTTTAATTTAGCTTTGTTTAAACATTTCCTACTGGTGCATAAAATGTATTTTTATATCTTTCTTCCTCTTTCACATAGACATCTCCCCCAGTTCCTGCTCCCATTGTCATGTTTGTGTTTTGCTTTAACCAATCATTGGATTAAAAGGATAAATGGCATTGGGAGCAGCTGGAAGATCCTAGGCCATTCTCCTTCCCAAAGCAGTGCCATCTCATTTGGCCACAGAGTAATCATTCCTTTTGCTTGATCTCCTTCTTGCCCTACATGTCTTTTCCTTTTGGCTGCCCAGTGGACCACCTTCAAAATAGCGGATTGTAACAAGGAACCCTAGCCCTGTTATCAGGAATCAGAGCAGCCCCTTTAAATCCAGAACCTTCCGAGCACAGCTGTCCAGTCCAGCAGGGGTTAAGGATCGAGCCCTGCCAGCTCGTCAGGTGACAGGAAGGGGAAGGCCAGAACCATATAAACCTCAAGCGGAGAAGGCCAGGGAACTATAGCCTTCTGTGACTATGGAGCAGCTGTGGCAGCCGCCTTGGGAAGAATGTGCCACACTGTGAGACAGAAGCACAATCACGTGTAAGCAGGCAGTTTGCCTCTCTTATTTCTATTTTTGTTATATGGCCATAGGGGTCTATGGTTTATGTTTAATGTTAAAGGTTTGTGGCTGAAGGAGAGGAGGAGGCCTCATTAGCACTGAGGGGTGCTGCGATAGAAGGCTCAAGAAGTCCTGCTGTGCTAGGGGTGCAGCACTAGAGCTACAAGCCCAGAGTCACTTGAAGGGAAGATAGGAGCCTTGAAGCCAGGTCCTAGTGGGTGGACTTAGGTGAACAACCCTAGCTACAGAAAGAGAGGCAAAGCCGGAGGGGGCTGAGGCCCTAACAGCCTGGTGCCACAGGGGTGCTGTACAGAAGAGCCAGTAGGCCCAGTGTCTGAAATAGAGGGCCTTGAGCCAAAGCAGGCTAGAGAGCTTGAGCCTCAGAGTTAAGCCCTGCTTAGTGGGCTTTGACTGACAGGCCTAGCTAGAGAGAGGGGTGGGGGGGTAAGCTCTCAGCAGCCAAGACCACAACATAAAGAGAAAATTATAAAACACCTGCAAGGCATGGGGCATGTCAAGGGAGGGTAACATTGTGCATTTTGCCCTTAAGGCAACAACATATTATCCTACAGATGGTGAGCCTAGAGCCTGTCTGGAAACCTTTTGAGTCAGTGTCCCTCTTTTTAAGAACCAAGTAACATCAAGTCATGGCAGATGAGCAGAGGAGGGGAAGCTGATCCCTAGGGGAGGAAAATACAGCAAGACTTGACAGGTGCCCACTCACCAGCCTACCAAAAAAAATTAAAAAGCAGCCAAATTTGGTGGTACCCTGTCACAGGGATGGAGGGTAAGCTCTGACTTAATGGTTAGGACATTTAACTGAGAAGCAGGAAGTGGGTGTTCAGACCTCCTGCCTGACTGAGGAAGGGTTAAAAACCTGGGTTTCTATTGTTTCCTGGGTAACATAACCTAATGACTAGGCTATTGGATTAAAAGGCTGCTTTCTCCATGCCAAGTCATTAGGCCTATTTTTTCCCTGATGCGTGTTTTGGAGACTTATATGAGGTTTATGCATTGTGCACTGAATGTATGCATTTTCCAGGCAGATAGGACCGCAACAGAGCGTAAGTGGAGTTAAATGTCCAAATGGTCATAGTTCTAAATATGCACGAGAAGACAAGTCTAGTCAAGCAGGGTAAAATGGGATCTGGGCCAAATAAGTGAAATAAGATTTTCCCTGTCTTAGCTCTCCATGTGTAAAATGGGGATATGACATCCTTACTTCTCATGGGTGTTGAGAAGATAAATTCATTTATCCGTGAGTCACTGAAATACAATAATAATAAGTGCTACAGAAAAGTCCATAAGGAAATAAACAATTCTGCCTTCTTAAATTGGAGCTTACATCAGCAGCAGATGAGGCATTTTGAAGCTCAGCACCATCACAACCTTCTGTTTCATTCCCTGACAAAATGTCAGCCCTCCTCCCACCCCCTCTTTCCCATGGGGCAGGAGGGAGCAGCTAGTGGACATAGATGCAGTACCTCAGCTAGATTTAAACAAGCAGAATTTTCCTCTGCACAGGGGAAATTCTACTGTGGGAAACTCTGGTCAGTTTAAGTTTACTGTGCACTGCGTAAGCAGAGAAATTTGGCAGACCAAACAATCTGTCCTTTGGGAATACTGAAAAATAAATGCAAACTTACATTACCTTGCTTTCTCTGTCCAGCTTGGTTACTTATGCTGTATACTAAAATACACTAGCATCTGGAGCACTTTGAGCAACAGAAGGAAGCCTTTTCCTGCAGCAAAAGTAAATTTTTGTAGAACATTTACAACTTGCAAATACAGGGATTTGAATGTGCATCGTTTCCCACTGTCAGGTTTGGTTTTTTTTTAAATCCAAAGCAGCCCCATATTCAAGGTATACTTGACTTGGATAGCTGTACTCTACCAATTAACGTTAAAATTCAGGCTAGAGATGTAATATGATTCCCGGATTTCCCCTTAATTTCTTAGCCCCATTTCCCCATCTTCATTATCCATTAACCTAGTGACATCATCTGAAGGCTGAAAACACAAAGGAAACAAACATTGGTTAATGAGGTTTGCACCTGGGGATAGCAAACAAAGCTGATCTCTATGCCTGTGAACATCTAAAGGGAAAGCTCACTGAAATAGAAGAGCAACCGTTAAAGTTTAAGTGGTGATAACGCTACCCGATGGGGTGGGAAAAGCACCTTTTCAGATAATGGACTTTTCTTTCCCTCTCTCCCTGCCCCATTATCTTGCAAAAGTCTATGTAGTTTATTGTGTACTCTTTAGTAAACATAACTTTGCCTTTGGTTTCTTTCTTGCACAGAAAAAGGGGTGAAGATTTCAGTAGCAAGGAAAAAATTGAACAGCATATTTTCTTTTGAATATCCAGACTAAATTTAAATCTAGTTCATAGGTTTGGCTACCCTGGAACTTCAGAGACATTTCAGTTTGTGCTTTGGACTTGAGCTTGGAGTGTCGAACCCATCTCTGCCTGAAGTCTGGGGGTAGCAAACAAAGCTGATCTCTATGCCTGTGAACATCTAAAGGGAAAGCTTCAATAATGTACACTAAACAAAACAAGTATTTTATACAACATCATTTAGATGTTGCTACAAGGCTAGTTGGTAGTCAGACAGAGGCTGTCTTTGTTACTTACTGGTTTAGAACTGGCAAGGCACAAACTATTTTCCTGTTTAGTCTTAATAAAAATAGCTAAAGATTTTTTGGCAAGGCAGAGACCTATTTTGCTGTAAAAAAAATACACATTTAAATGTATAATCATTCTTTTATTAAATTATATCAATTCCAAGACTCCCCTACTATCCCTTCTATTCCATTTAGATCCCACAGCACCCTCCATTTTCCCTTCTTTTAGTCTCCCATTTGCTCAGAGAGTTGAATCCATCCACTGCTGTAAAGATGGTAAGCCTTCGTTAGTTAATTGCTTTAGATCTAGCAAGGATTAAAATGTCTTTCTGTTTAAGTGAGATAAGACAGAGGCCTAGCAAGTTCTTTCAGTGCTCAGGGTTGGGGTGGGGATAGAATTATGTCGACCATTGAAGAGTAGGGGAGAGGAGGCCGTGCACACAGCAGAGGGAAGGGAAAGAAGAGTCTTACCTGCCAGGGCTCTCCTCATTTGAGTGGCAACTGCTATAGCAACATAGATTTGGGTTGCTACTGCTTAGGGACAATCAGTAGCATGGGCTTCCTGGGGGATACTCCTGGTGCCCTGTTAGTTCCCTAGCCCCACCACCCATCCCTAGGAGCAAGACTGTTTCCCATGGCAAAGCTTCTGGGGGAGGGCATCATTACCCCCCCTCTTCCCCAGATACGCTGCTGGGCATGGGGCTGTTCCTATCCAGGTCCTATGGTCATACTGTACCTGCCCTGGCAAAAACTACTGGGGGCAGGCAACCATATTGGTGCCCCTTCTCAGTCAGCACCTAGGACTTGCTTGCTCCACCCTAGTAACATTATTGAGACAAGAGGTGAAAAATGAGCCCATTAAGCAGTGGACCTAAACTGTTATCCATGGACTACATGATAAATTGGTCCTCAGATTGTACCAGACCCCACTTTTCCAAGTTTAATGATAAAGGTACACTGTGCTCTTTGAAAACTTTTGAGGATTGACAGTGGCCCATTGGTTAACAAAGTCTGTGAACCAATTTATTGAGCTTACTCCCTGCATCCTTTTCTAGGATTACTCAAAACTCCAATCTTGAACACACACAAGTGCATGATGTTGTGAGGAGACCACATGCTATGCCAGGGGTCAGCAACCCCCGGCACATGTGAAATCATTTTACTCAGCACACCGCAGCTGGGCAGGAGCCGTGGAGCCTGGGTTGCTCACAGCAGGCAGTAGGGAGGCTGCAAGTGTCTGCACTGGGGTCCACAGAGCCGTGGCCCAACTTGGAGCCTGTACACTTATGCCTCAGGGAGGATGGCAGTGAAAAGAGTGGGGCTGCACTGCCACAACAGGGATTGGGCCCCTTGCAGCTCCTCTGCTGTCCACCCCTGGCATGCCAAAATCTTACAAGTCCAGGTTGTGGGTTTTTTGGCAAACTGCCCAAAAACTTTGCCAACCCCTATGCCATGTCTTTTAAAAGATTGTAGCAAAGGCTGCTCTCTACTTTTGCACTCCGCTCATTGTGGAACTAGGATTTCAACAAACTAGCAAGATACCCACAGTAGGGTAGCCATATACTAGGAGCCTTATTTTCTACTTCCTTGCACTGAAATGGGTTTAAGACAGGAACAACTTCATTGCAATAAGTGGGATACAATATTTTCCTAGAATCAGACCCTAGATTTAAACAACATATAGTTTGGGGGACTTTTTGTTACTATGAACATACAAAGCTCATCATATTAACCAGCTGCAAAGATCATAAAACTTTAACTGTAGGTGAGACATGCTAGCAGTAGTCTGCTGATGATATATAAAATATATATAAAATGTACATAAACACATTTCATCCAGGATTTAAATTTAGATCTGACCTCACAAAGATATCTTTACAAATAAGAATAATGTGAAGAAAGACTTCATTCCAGAACAGATGAACAGCTCTTTTTTTTCACTGATCCTGGATTTGGCTGACCTGACTTAAATGTGACCCATGACATTTCTTATTGCTTTGGAAATTGCATCAACATACTTGTGCTGGAGCTGCTAGAGAGAAACTGGTGCTTCTATTTTTAAAAATATCTCCCGTTTCTTTTTTAAATAGAACATTGAATCCCAAGTTTTTTCTCTAGCTGTAATTTTTTCAGGCTGAGTAAACTGCAGCAATTTCAAAAGCAATGGGAACAAGGGGTCACACTGGGTCACCCCCCAAAAAATTAACTATTTGCTCTTTCCTGGGATTAAGTTTAATAGAGAACCAAATTTAACATCTACTTCAGTTTTTGTTTAAAAACAACTAGCACTGACGTTGATTCAGGAAAATATGGCTCATGTTTCAGCATCATTCTAGAACAGGAACTGTGAAACAGAAAAAATGGAAGGAAAACCAAAGCTAAACATTTACTGGATATCATTGCCACAGGATGAGATTTTGTGAGATGATAAACACCCTCAACAGGAAGTCAATAATAGCTGAGGGTACACCATATTTTGGTGCAGCTGACCAGAATCAGAACCATGCTGTGAATGAGACGTTCCTGGCATTCTCTCTGAAAGCTCTTTTGATGTCCAGAATTCCAAAGTCCTTCCCTAAGCACATATTGGGCAGTGTTCTCAGATTAAAACCAAACAGAAAAAGTGATTCCAGAAGTACAGGATTCTTGAACACTTAACATGAATGGAATGGATCTCTGCTTTATATAGTGCTCTTCATGCTTCAGATGTCTGGAAATGCTGTATAAAGCAAGTGAGTTAGGTCCTAGTCTTTTTAAGTATTTAGATAGCTCCTATTACAGTTGTATTCAATTGACTCCCAGACATTTCAAAGTGTTCACACACACCCTTGGATATTATAATATATTTTTACGAGAAGAAATGTTGGCCAAGTCATAGGTAAACCACCTTTGTTCCCTACTTAACCTAGGGATAAATAGGGCCTTTGAATAAAAGTTTGCTGTTGAGCAGTCAGCCACTGTAGATGCTTGCTAATGTCAACAGGGGCTAAACTCATCTCTCAATAAAAGGTATTGGCTGTCAGCCAATTTAATCAAAGAGAAGGTTGTTCTATTTTATTATTTGTAAGTGTGGTGATTATGTTAAAAAAACCCAGAGGTACTGTGAATTTTGGTAGAAGTAACGGGGGGCCTATTACTAGAGGGACTGAAGTTGGCTGGAGGGCTATAAGTCTGGTTGCAGAGAAACAGAGGCATAGGACCATACACAGGCAGGTTTTGAAGCAATACACCTGTTGATTAAGTAAAAAGAAATCCCTCTGTTCTGCCCTGTGGATCAGAGGTCAGATGACTGGAAGAGAGTGGAACACAGGTCTGTATAAATCTGATTCCTGGAAGGGAGCTTTAGATTGGTCGATGCTTAACTGAAAAGAAGGACCTCTGGAGAGAGAAGTCTACAGGGTACTGCACATAGAATTAAGTAGTTTATAGTATACAGTTATTTTTATTACTATTTAAGCTATGAGGCATGGGAGTTGCTGAAGGTAAGGCAGGAGGCCCTGGTGGTTGCCTGGTGAATCATCAGAAGTGTGAACAAGTGGACTTGTGTGTGAGCCCTGAATGAGTAGTATTAAAAGAGGGCCAGAGGCAGAGTCCAGCTGAGAGTCTGAGGTCTCTTATTTTGGGGACCTGAAAAAGAGAGCCCAATGGACTGTGCACAGGCTGGCAGAGCCTGGTGTATGAAGCAGTGAATGGTATGGAGTAAGATACTTGAGACCACACCTGGTTTTTACTGCATGTGGTTTTACTCTGGGTTTTACTGTGCAGTAAGCCTACTTTGTATCAATAGCATGTGTAGACGCACCCAATGAGTCCATTCTTCCTAAGCTAGAAGGTGGCAATAATGGGGTACTGAGTGATGAAAGTCTGTAAAGTATGCATGAGGTGAAGTAAGGATGGAAAAGTCTCACAACTTGACTAGGACATGCAGAACACCATTGAGGAAAAACTTGCTTTCTTTTTACTTCTGAAAAACAACCCATTTTGTCTTAAACTTATAATTTTTCAAGGTTAAATAAACATTTTTTAGCTGTCTCCTAGCTTACTAATGATAAGATAGCTTTTTTTTTTAAGGGAGCTATGAAACTCATTTGACTAAAGGAGTTCTGAGGTTAAATCAATATTTTCTTTTTGTGCCTGAATGGCATGTATGGAGACACACAACTACAGTTTTTAGCACTTGTGCATGCACAAACCCATACATGGCCACTCAACAAGCTTTGTGGAGCTGCACTCCAACCAGCAGTTATGCATGTAAGGCTAGTAAATCCTGAAATTTTAGCCACAGAATAACTGAATGGAGGCTGGGTAGGAGGAGGAGGCAGCGGTGGCAGCAACAAGGGCTAAAATACTTTTAGTCCAATAGTCTAGTGAAATGGTTTTCAATTTATGGTCCACAGACCCCTGGGGGTCCACAGACTATGTCTAAGGGGTTGGTGGAAGATGACTATAATCACAAAAGCATGTGAATATCCACCTTACAATTCAAAGGATTTTGCACATCCATTCAACATTTCCAAAGGGGTCTACATCTTCACTTGAAATTCTCTAGGGGTCCGCAAATGCAAAAAGGTTGACTGGTTTAGAGCACTGTCCCAGGGACGCCGGTTTAGAAGAGGGGAATACCAGGGCTATAGAAGAACCCCAGACCAAAATAGAAGGCAAGAAAGCCCCTACTTACCGTTCACAGGGGCCAGAAGGAGCAGGGGAGCGTGGGCTAGAAAACACAGTTCATTAGCCGCCCTCATATTTAGCTGGGGCCGGGTGACGTCAGCAAGAGACACCACCCAGTGGAAATAAAGGGCAGCCCTGAGGGCACAGGCAACGGGCAGGCTATTGGAGAGCCTGCATGGAAACTCAAGGCCAGAAGCACCCACTGGCGGCATCTGGCAGACTGAGACGGTGAGGGCAGCTGCGGCAGTGGCAAGAGCCGCAGCAGCAGAGGAACCGGCGGGGAAGCCGATGGAGAAACTGGCAGAGAAGTCATCCGAAAAGTCAGCAGAGGAGCTGGCAAAGGAGCCAGCAGAGAAGCCAGCGGAAAAGCCAGGAGAGAAAGCAGCAAGAACAGAGGAGACAGCATGAGCAACGAGAGCAGAGGGAGCAGCGAAAGTGGTGAAGGCAACGAGTGTTGGGAAAGCTGGAGCAGCTATGGGGAAGCCCGGAGCCAAGGAACAGTGAGGAGCAAAGGCGACAGGAACAAGACCGGCAGGAACCCTGTCTGGGATAGCTGTGGTAGAGGGGCAGGAAATCCCAAACCGGGAAGGCCAGTAGAGTTAGGATGCTGGCAGAGAGACCCACAGTGTCTCCAAGAGGAGCCAGCCATGGCTATAGGACCTCAAGCAAGCATAGCTACATCCCCAGATAGAAGCTGCAGAGAGAGGAGCCCCGAGCAGGGACAAGCACCCGGACCTGGGGACACCAAGGCACCAGGGAAGCACAGGGCCCCATGGGCTGGGGCACTCTGCTTTCCTTCTAGGCTCCTTCTTGCCTGATGGTTGCACCTCTCTGGTGATCACGGTGGTGTGTATTTCACATGGTGTCACGGCGGGTGTTGGAGTAGGGGTAAGGGCGGCAGAAATCAAGGGCCTCTTAGCTTTCATGCCAGAGCCCGGCCCAGGACACCAGGTCCCGCTGCTGTAGGACAACGAGAAGTCTGGGAGAAGAAACCAGTCAGAGCAGTGACAAAGCTAGGCTTGAAGACCCACGGCAGAAGGTGGCGTTTGGCTGGAGTGTAGAGGAGGTTGGAGCCCTGTGAGTACCCACCGAGAGGCGTGACAACCCTGGAGGGGACCTCCTCCACTGAGGATCCATTCAAAGTCATGGCAGGCAAGTTAAGGGGGCCTTCTGTTGTTAGCCAAGGTATCCTCTGGGGTCCACTCACAGGCCTGGAACAAACCAGATCAACTGCTTGGGCAAAGGCTGCTCGGGAATGCCTAATAGAGCAAATGCGGGCACAAGCACTTATCCAGGATGTAGGTTACATGGCTTCCAGATATGTCTCATTTGGAGGTTGTTTGAATCTGCATCTTCTGCTTTCTGGCAAAGTACTCAAACTACCATGACACACGCAACACAAAATTACACTCTTGAGGCTGACCCACTGGGGAACTAAAACGGAGCTACATGGGGCTGAGAGAAAGAATACAAGCCAGAGAGTTTGTAGCTTGTTCAGATAGTTAGTGTCCTGGAAGGGGTCCTGGGTTCTAGCCTAGGGCCCTGCTTCCAATTGATACTACTTGTATGAATTATGTAATGAATAGTAAATGCAAAGTGCAGCTGGAGGGCTGGAAAGGGGCCTGGTGGTTAGAGCACTTTGAGATGCAATTTCTAATATCTTATGGGTGAGGGGGACCTAAGAGGGCAGTCTCCTGCTCCTTATCCATGTCCTAACAACTAGGTCACTAGGCTGAAAGATGGAAGGTTCCTTTTCTTACTCCTCCATTTTACTTTCAACAGACGTGTGTGCACAGGACAAAGTAAATAGAATCCCAAACTGTTAGGTGGCTGAGTGTGCCATTTAGGCAAGTAAAGCAAAACAGGATTTAGCCCCTGGTATGTTGGTCCCCACCAAAGACTGATAGGGTAGTGTGACGGCGGTGTGCCGCCATTAGAGATACCAGAAGGACCCCAAGGGTCAGTAAAAGGAAAGAAAGAGCACTGACCTGAAGAGATAGGGCACGGAGCAGAAAAACGGCAGCAGCAGCTGTGGCAGATGCTATTACAGCCGCGCAAGCCGCTTCCCTGCCGCTCCTTTAATCGGCTAGTGCTAACGAGCAGGAGAGCGGAGCCAATCACAGCAGATGGGCTGGCTGCCGCGGGAAAGTTTAAAAACCCCGGCAGGCATTGCAACCGGGGTGGCGAAGAGGAGAGAGATCGAGAGTGTGAGCGAGAACAGAGAAGGGCTGCAGCAAGCTGGTACTGCAGCACCTGAAGGATCTGCCCTGCTTACCAGAGGAACGCTCCCAGCACAGTGGCTGGGGGAACTTAGTGTAGCTCTGGGATCTCTGGCTAGGTTTGCTACTGCAAGCCAGCCAGAACAAGGCTCTGCCCCAGAAAGTCTATCTGGGACGGCAGAGTATTTTTTCTAAAAGGAAGAAAATCTTAGAATATAAAAATATTGTTTTCAACGAATCCAACTGATCCGAAAAACTCTAATCACGAAGGATCCTGATACCACCGGACCAAGATCTCTCAGCTGATGAACCAACAAGTGACTGGTTGGCGTGTGGATGAGGTGTAGGGGTGGCGGAGCCTCGTGGAACATCGGATCTCATGTTCGCGAGTACCCCTTGGGGATGCCCCTACAGTATTTAGATCTACACTGAACACCCTCCTTCTAAAAAAATTATATTTCATCAAAGTCATGGCAGGCAAGATGAGGGGCTAGGGGTGGCCCACAAGGTGGTACTGGTGAACCCGAAGTCCCAATGTCACAAGTAGGAATACTCTTTTCCACCTTCACATTACAATCGCATTACTTTACCTTGTGGTCTTTTTCAGCAGTATAGTGGCAGCAGTTGGTGTAATCTACTGCAAAGGGTGATATACTAAGAGCAAAGAGATCTGGAATTTACAACCAGATCTGCCTGAGCCTTGCTATAAGACCATGAGGAAATCGCTTCTCTCTGTGCTTCAGTTTCTTTTGCTTCTGATGCCTAGCCTCCTCTGTAAATCACTTTGACATCTCCAGATGAAAAGTGTTATATACATACTATTTTTTATTGTTACAATACCCGTTAATGGATGATCTTTCTTATTCAGGTGAAGATGCCATTTCACTTGCTTTGTATGACATACTCCACTGCATACCCTGAAATTGTATCACTTTTGACAATGACTTCTCCAACTGTATAATGTAAGAAGAGTCAGGCCACTACCTGGATGAGAAATGTAAAGAAAAATAATCTAGATTCTTTAGGTAGTTGTGCTGGTGATTTTTCTATGTGGCACTAAATCCTCCAAATTGTAAAATTCTCTATATATTTTTCATAAAAATGTTAATCCCACTGTCCTAGCTCAACTCCAGGATTAAGGTAATTAATAATAGCTCTTCAACACTTCATCAATACACATTTCACACCTATGTATAAATGTAGGACATCGTGGGATTCATGCAGAACTGCTTTAACGCAAACTAATTGGATAGAATGGCATTTATAAATGTGCTCCTGGAGGCTGCAGTGGTGCTTTAATTAGCACAGCTCCCAGAGCCATGCTAATTAAAGCGCCCAAAGCATCACATGTATCAGTGTCCCTGCACTAAAAAATGGCAGTGGGGACACTTCAACTAAAACTTGTCAAACAAACTTTAGTTAAAGCATTCCTACTGCCATTTTTCAACATGAGGATGCCGATATACATAATGCTAAAATCTGCTGAAGTGTCGTGATTACTATGCTCTAGCAGGCTCCATTAATTAAGTCTGTTCCAATGTGTTGTAATTACAGTGTTGGAGCAGCCTCCCTGCACATGTATAGGAACCCAATATTTTTTCACATTGTATTACTATAAATAGATAGTTAAGTGGGCTGTATTTTACTTTGCAATATAGTCAGGAAATCTCTGCCTGCCAATCCATTTCTTTACTTTCCTACCGTTCTCTCTTTTTTAGGTTATGAGCCAAGTAGACCATTCAATTTACTCTAGATTTTCAAAATATTGTTGGGAGAAAAAATAGCATGCGTCACTCAAGCATTTTCTTCTTAAAATGATTTTCTGGTGTCAGAATCCATGTACTTTTTTGAAAGCCAGGTGAATCTTCCTAAAATTAACAAATGCAGCATAATATATTGACATGCCTAGGGATTAGAAATAAAAATATATTTCAATTTATAGAATCTGTCTTCTTTTCCAAAACTCCCAGAAATGTGAAAAGGTTACCAGATCTGTATTTGCTTTGTTTTAATTGTTTAGCTCTCAGCCAAGAAAAAGTTTCCTCCCCAGTATTTTTCAATACCTGAAATGTAAACCGCAACCACTTTCTTTACTAGAAAGAAACATCGTACATCATCACTGTTGCTTTCATGCATAATAATCTGTATGCTATCAAAATGAAGTTTTGTGGTTTTTTAACAGAAATACTGAGTGAAATGAAACAATTCTCCAGAATACACCCTATTCCTTCAAAAACGAAGCACGACACTTCCAGAAGCAGTTTTACTTCTGGCTATATGCCTTGGGTGACCATAGTTCTGAAATCTGAAAATGTGACAAGCTCCCACATGCTCAGCTGTTTCTGAGCTCAGGTCTCAGCCTGGTGTGCTGATGAGGAAGTGGTGAGAAGGTGTCTGAAAAAGGGACAAAAGTCTTAATTTGAAGAAACAGATGTGATCGGCCTCGGACAGATGATCAAAAGAACCCTGTCCTGGCAAAATGGAACATATGGCCACCCTACATATTCCCCACTCTTTTTTGACACTTCTGAGCTTATTTAGTCTAGGAGAAGAGAAGACTGAGAGGGGATTTAATAGCAGCCTTCAACTACCTGAAGGGAGTTCGACAGAGGATAGACCTAAATTGTTCTCAGTGGTGGCAGATGACAGAACAAGGAGCAATGGTCTTGAGCTGCAGCAAAGGAAGTGTAGGTTGGGTACTAGGAAGAATTTTCTCACTAGGAGGGTAGTAAAACACTGGAACAGGTTATGCAGAGAGGTGGTGGAAACTCCATCCTTGGAGGTTTTCAAAACCCAGCTAAACAAAGCTTTGACTGGGATGGTCTAATTGGGGCTTTGAGCAGGGGGTTGGACTAGATGATTGCCTGAGATCCCTTCCAACCCTGACTTTCTGTGATTCTATGACACCAATAAATTCCACGTTAAAAAGAACAAAAAGGTCAACTACCATGAAGGACCACAAGGTGTCACTCTCATCTCAAATTTAGGTGCAAAGTAAATACTTCAGTCGTACAGGCCTCTAACTATACAATCTAGATACTTTAATAAAAAATAGTTCTGACTAATAACTCTAGTTCTTCAAGAGTTACAAAGAATTCTGAGACAGCAGGGAAGTGGGTGGGTATTCTGAATGAACCTAGACTACTCACAAGAACAATAATTATTAGCAAGTAATCCTCCCTGTCTTTGGCAGGAGATGCTGTACATTTCCACTTATGGGAGATTAGCAAGCATCCTAGTCTCAATCATAGGATGGTGTGCAAGGAATTCTAGGCCAAAACAGACTGCACCTCTGTTTCACCAAATGCAGCCTCAATGTTCAATGCCAAATTTGATGAGTAATGACGAATAAAAGTACAAACAGATCTTAACATGGTTGCTGTCCAAATCAGCTTTTCGAATTGATTTCAGACAAGCTGCAGAGACAGCTGTGGCTTCTGTGTCACTAAATCAAAGTGTACTTTTTTTCTTTGGAGCGAGGGGGGGGGTGCTAAAAACTAACATTCCTCAATACATTTCCTAATTCATAGATTTCATAGACGTTAGGGCTGGAACGGACCTTGTAAGATCATTGGGTCCAGCCTTCTGCCCAAGGGACAGGAATTCAGCTAGGGTCAAAGGATGCCGGCAAGATAAATGTCCAAATGTTTCTTGAAAGTGTCCAGAGTAGGTGCTTGCACCACCTCTGGGGGGAGTCTGTTCCAGGCCTTGGGTGTTTGGGCTGTAAAGAAGTTTTTATTTATGTCCAGCTTAAAACAGTCATGCAGGAGTTTGTGACCGTTGGACCTTGCCATCCCCTGGGGTGCTCTGGTGAACAGGTGTTACCCCAGATCCTGATACACACCCCTTATGTACTTATAGGCTGCCACCAAGTCATCCCTGAGCCTGTGCTTCTCCAGGATGAAGAGTCCCATAGCTCTTAGCCTGTCTTTGTAAGTCCTGTTTTCATGCCCTCTGATTATGTGCATGGCTCTCCTCTAGGCTCTTTCAAACTTCTCCACGTCATTTCTAAATTATGGAGCCCAGAACTGGATGCAGTACTCCAGCTGCAGCCCCTCACTAAGGCTGAGTGCAGAGGGAGGATAACATCCTGGGTCTTGCTTGAGATGCATTGGTAGATGCAAGCCAGAGTTTTGTTCACTTTGCCAGCTGCAGTATCACATTGGTGGCTCATATTCATTTTGTGCTCAATCATGAGGTCCAAGTCTCTTTCGGTCATGGTGCTAGTGAGTGTAGCATTGCCAAGCCTATAAGTGTGATGCAGCTTTTTATACCTGAGGTGGAGCACCTTGCATTTTTCCGTATTGAATGCCATCAGGTTTTCACCCACCCACCTTGCAAGCCTATTGGGGTAGGCCTGGATCACCAGCCTATCCTCAAGTGTGACACTCTTGATTGGGGTGAATTCATTGGGGTAATTGATTGGGATGAATTCAGTCCCCCTGACAGCTCTCCCAATAAAACACCAAATAATGTTTAATCTTCTGAAAGGTTTAGTTTTCTCTAGGTATCAACAGTCCTTGGGTGTAAGATGAGTCCCATGCTATGATTTGCTCTAAGTGAGCATGGGGTCCAGGAAAGAAAAACAAGGAAGAAGATGCTACAACAGATGGAAAGCTGAGACAATTTTAGGCATAAAATTTGTTGGATGTAAGAGACAGAGTTTATTGGGTTGTACTGAGTAGAGAAGTTGTGTTGGGTGGAGACACTATCAGGGCACCATGATTCTACGTCTAACAAAAATGAAGGTTATTGAAAATGTCATTTTGGTAGACAAGTGTTCTAAGAGAACTTAAGACAGGGGCTCAGAAAGAAGACGAATCAACTTCAGAATTTATTCTAAACCAGTCACCTATATTCATATTTTTTTACAGTTGCCTTCACTTCCCCTCTAAACCCAGTTTCTTTCTAACCAGTGTGGTCTTGGTCCCCAGTTGGAGCTTTTGGGGCACCTAGGAAAATGTTTTTAAATAATTTCCTGTTAAGTAGCATATTTTTGTTTAAAGTTGTTTTCAGCTCTGTGATGCTGGTCTTTTTGAAGGACCAGGTGTGTGTGGGTGTGAGCAGGGTTTGATGCAGGATTTAGTAAAGGGGGCTGGGCCACTTCACCCCTTGGATTGTGGTGAGTGATGGGGCAAGGTGTGGTTGGAGGCCATAGGCCAGTGCAGGACACTGGGAAGCAGGGTAGAAAGCAGGTACAGATTCCCCACCCCTAAACACATAGGAGAACTGCTTCTGCTTGGACCTGACTGGCAGAGGGGTGCTCAGCTGTGCAGAGTGTTGGGCTTAGCTGGGGACAGTGGCATCGGTGGGCAAGTTCCTCCTTCTAATGCCTGCTCCCTGTTCACTCACCTCCCCTGGAGACCCCGGTGGCCAAGAGGGGCTATTGGAAGGAGGAACCTACCTCCAGGTCAGTGTCACTGTCCCCAGTTCAACCTGGTGCTCCATGCAGCTCCTTCCTGCAATCTGGTTGGAGTGGAGCAGGAGTAGTTTTGGGGCTCCCCCTCTGCCTGGGTCAGCCATGTACAGTGGTAGGGAGGGATCCTCTTCCTGTGCCTGCTGCTGAGGTATCCCATGAGGTAACAGGAGTGACTCTGGGCAGAGCTGACCTGAGCAGGGTGTGGGGCCCAAGACAAATCAGCCCATGTGGGGCTCTACCCCTGCTCCAATCCCATGGCCCTGGACCTGAAGAAGCTGCCACCGCCAGCAGTGGTGGTGGCATTGGCAGCAGGTGGGGTGGGGTTGCAAGCAGCTGGACACAGAGCCCAGCTCTGTGGGACCCCCCAAAGTGTGAGGCCTGGGGTTGTTTCCCCAATTCACCCCCCTAGGGATGGCCCTAAATCTGGGGAACCCCATATGCCTGTATCAGCTGGCGGAGGAGCAGGTTCCCCCTTCCTACATCTGGCTCTTGTCCCACTCTCAGTCTCTCCAGCTGGGCCAGGAGCCCCCATTCCCCCCCCCCCACTGTGGTCTGAGGGCTGGTGTGCTCCCTTCCCCTTTACTGAATCTTAGCTCTGCTCCTGTACATATTGGTGCTCCAAAGAGGAAACCTGTCTGCTGCTGCTGTCCCTGGTTAAATTTGGCACTCTGCACAGCCACACCCTGCAGCAAATAGGAGTGGTTCTGGGGCTCCCCATCTGCCAGGGATAGCAGCAGCAGTACATGGGTTCCCCTCTTCTGTAGCTGCTCCCTGCTCAGCCCCACAGTGTGCCCTGCCAGCCCTGGGATTCCAGGTGTAGGGAAAGGCTGTGTAGAGTGCTGATCTTGGCCAAAAACAGCAATGGTAGAAGGAAGTTGTGAGTACACTGCTGCATCCCCCATAGATCCTGCCCCCTGTGTGTGTACATGCTCACACATAGATACCTATGTGTATGTATACATACAAATACTTCGTGCTCCATGTAGCAGGCTCTGTAGAATTAATCTTTTGAGCATTAGCATCACAAAAAAGTGTGCTCCAGTGCTACTGCACAGTAACACTAATTACGGCATGATAAGTTAGAACCCATTATTACAGGTACTAAACTTAATGCACCATAATGATGGCACATTAAGGAACATGTACATGTGCCCAGAAATATGTTACTGATCATGGAATTATTTAAAAACATTTTACTAAGTGTCCAAAAAGCCCTAGTTAAGAAAAAAGGCCACACTTGTTAGAGAGGAAGTGAAGACAGTTGTACAAGTATGGAAGCTGTATGTAACACATGAAAGAAAAGGTAGATTGATGGTAAAGAGTATAAATCAGACATTGGGAACTGTACAAGTTGATAAAGGAAACAAAGGAATAGAAATACAAACCTCTGACCAGCAGCAAGAAAGGCAATAAGGAGTTTTTAAATTATATTAGAAACAAAAGGAATCCTAACACTGTCATTAATCCATTACCAGAAAGACATATAAGACAGTTCAAGAAATATTGCTGTTCTGTATTTTGGGGAAATAGCCAGATGATGAAATCATATTGCTGATGAAAATGAAATACTTTGCATTCCAACAGTTCCTCAGGAGGATGTTAAACTGCAGTTACTAAAGTCAGATGTGTTTAAATCAGAACGTCTAGATCTAGGAGTTTTAACAGGCTGGCTGAGAAGCTTTCTAGACTATTAAAGGTGATGTTCCATAATACTTAGAAATTTCCAGAACACTGGAAGAAAGCTAATGTAATGCCAAAATTGTGTAATGCAGGTACATGTAGGGGTGTCAATCTAACATAAAGCCTGGGGAAAAATAATGGAAAGGCAATACAGGATTTGATTGCCAAAAAAAATAATTGAAGGAAATAAATATTTTTAATGCCGATCAACATAAGTTTATGGAAAACAGATTTTATATCGTCAAAAAGATATCAGGTTAGTTTGATTACAAATTTAATTTACAAAGGCAATATTATTGATGCAATAGGCTTCTATAAGGCATTTGATATATTACCACACAACTTTTGATTAAGAAACTATGAACACTTGAAATTAACACTAAAAGGATTAAAATGATTAACTAACAGCTCACAAAATGCAGCTACAATCATCAAGGGGGGTTGTTTGTAAGCCCCACAATAACTGGCTGCTGGCCTTGTGCTATTTAACTTTTTAAATCAATGATATGAAAAAATATAAATATAATGTTGTTATTGATAAAGCTTTCAAATTACCCCAAAACTGGGAGACTCATAATGAAGAGGTGTCACTGGTGTCAGTGATACAGGATGATTTCTTGATAAACCCTGAGTAAATGAAATGCATATTGTTTAATACAGCCAAATATAAAGTTATGCACCTAGAAACAAAGAACATAGGCTGTGCCTATGCCTACAGGATACCAGATGACGACTCTGGAAAAGGGCAGTGGATCATAGAGGATAAAAGCTGACCTTGAGCTACCAGAGGAACACAAAGTATGTCCATTACATTTCTGCTACCCTCTTGAGACATTTGCACAGGGACAAGAGCACACACACAGCAACTTTACCA
>JAGPOW010000261.1:80540133-80566569 GCA_030014935.1 Caiman crocodilus | reverse complement strand
TCCTTGACCACCTGGGCAATAGCAATCATCACCTGCTGGATTTCACTATCCAACGCAGGGCATCTAGGGCTCACACCAAGGCTAAAGCCCTTGACTTCAAAAGGGACAACTTCAATGAGCTTAGGAGACTAGTGGGGGAGGCAGTAAGGGCCCAGAAGGTAGAGAAGATGGAAGCCCAAGAGGGATGGCCGTATCTTAAGGGGGCGATCCTGCAGGCGCAAAGGATGACAGTCCCTGAGAAAAGCAAGGGGGGCAAAAGTGCTCAGAAACCCCCTTGGCTCAACAAGGGCATTCAGCAATGCCTGAGGACTAAAAGGGAGGCGTACAATCAGTGGAAGGGAGGAACTATCACCAAGGAGGAGTACTCCTACTTGGTCCGGGAGTGTAGAAGGGCTATTAGGAAGGCCAAGGAAGAGATGGAACTCAGACTAGCGTCCAGGATTAAAGATAACAAAAAGTCCTTTTTCAAGTACATTGGGAGCAAGAAGAGGGCACCAGGCAATGCAGGGCCCCTGCAAGACACAAGCAGTAATCTGGTGGCCACGCCAGACAGGAAAGCTGATATTTTTAACAGTTTCTTTGCCTCTGTTTTCTTGAACAGGGACTGGGATATCCCACCTACCAGAGGTAGGGACAATCTTGGGCATAGCTCTATCAAGCCTTCAGTCAGTGCAGATGTAGTTAGGGATCTTCTGGAAAGGCTAGACATTTTTAAATCTGCAGGTCCAGATGCCCTCCACCCAAGGGTGTTGAGGGAGTTGGCAGGGGTCATCACAGAGCCTTTGGCCCGGCTGTACAAGCATTCATGGTCATCTGGCCAGGTGCTGGGGGATTGGAAACTGGCTAATGTGGTCCCTATTTTTAAGAAGGGGAGGAAGGAGGACCCAAGTAATTATAGGCCTGTAAGCCTCACCTTGGTGCTTGGGAAGCTCTTGGAGAGGATCACCAAGGAGCCTATCTGTGGGGGCCTGCAGGGGAGATCATGCTCAGGGTCAGTCAGCATGGGTTCACCAAAAGCAGGTCCTGCCAGACCAATCTGATTGCCTTTTACGACCAAATAACTAAATCGTTGGATGATAGCATCACTGTGGACATAATCTTTCTAGATTTTAAGAAGGCCTTTGACACTGTCTCTCACCCTGTCCTCATCAATAAATTAAGTGACTGCGGCATTGATGCCTGCACAGTTGGATGGGTACAAAATTGGCTGATGGGGCTCATCCACAGCATAATGGTGGACAGGTTGTACTCAACCTGGTGAGATGTGAGCAGTGGGGTACCCCAGGACTCGGTCCTCGGGCCCGCACTGTTTAACATCTTCATCAGTGACTTGGATGAGGGGGTGGAAAGCACACTCTCTAAGTTTGCTGATGACACTAAGATGTGGGGCAAGGTGGACACACTTGAAGGGAGAGAGAGGCTGCAAATTGGTTTAGACAGACTACAAAAGTGGGCAGGTGGGGTTCAATGTATTCAAATGTAGGGTGCTGCACCTTGAGAGAAGGAATCTACAGCATACATACAGGCTGGGGAGTTCCCTTCTTGAAAGCAGAGGCGGAATGGGATCTCAGAGTCATTACTGACTCCAAGATGAACATCCAGGGAAGGATGCCAGAACGCAGCCAATGACAGACCACAGCCAGGAAGGCCAGCCATACTTTGTCATGCATCCAAATACTCCCCCTCTATGCAACTTTGGTCAGGCCGCAGTTGGAGTACTGCGTCCAGTATTGGGCGCCACACTTCAAAAGGGATGTGGCTAGCCAGGAGAGGGCTCAGAGGAGGGCCACCCGCTTGGTGAGAGGGCAGCAAGACAGGCCCTAAAAGGAGACACTGAAGGACCTGAACCTGTTCAGCCTCATCAAGAGGAGGCTGAGGGGGGACCTGGTGGCTGCCTACAAGCTCATCAAGGGGGATCAACAGCAAATAGGTAGATCTCTTTTCTCCCCAGCATGACCTGGGGTGATGAGGAACAGTGGTCATAAACTGATGGAGAATAGGTTTAGGCTGGAGGTCAGAAGGCAATATTTTGCAGTTAGGGTGGCCAAAATCTGGAACCAACTTCCCAGGGAGGTGGTCGTCTCCCCTACCTTGGGCAAATTCAAGAGCAGGTTGGACGATCACCTGTCTGGGGTCTTGTGAACCCAGCATTCATTCCTGCCTGTGGCAGGGGGTCAGGCTAGATATCTGTTCAGGTCCCTCCTGACCCTACCTACTATGAAAAAGAAGGCTCAGTGAGACATCAGGCCAAAAGAATAACACATAGCCCAGCAGAGGTGAGACCAAGGGAGGTAGGGCTGCACTGGTCCTGGGTATGACTGAAAACTGCACCCTACCAGGGAACGGTGGTTGGTGGGGCTGTCTGTGGTGGGGCAGTCCTCCAGAAATGCCAAGCCAGTTACCTCCCCAGTGAAAGGCATGGAGGTGCACCTGAAAACCCGAGGCCACACATTCTGGTAGGATACCAGAGTCTAGTGACAGGATTGGGGGCCAGGCATGTCTCTGGACACCTGAGCCTCATGGGGTATAAGACCCTGGAGGCCCCAGCAAGTGAGGTGTATGTGGAAGGTCCTAGCAAGAGGAGATAAATGTAAGGCCCTGATGAGAGGGCATACTTGGAAGGCCCTAGCAAGAGGGCATGAGTTGAAGTCCCAGAGAGGGAGCAGTTAAGCTGAGGAGAGTCTATGGATGCTTGAGGCTGCAGCTGGGTCAGAGGCCAAGACCCCAGTAAGTCCTCAGATGTGGTGAGGCCAAGTTTGGGTCAGAAGTTAGGAACTTTGAGTTGCTGAATACACAGTGGGCCCCAGCAAGGGGCTAGGGGCAAAGTCAGCCCATTGTGAGGCACAAGACCATTACCATGTAGAGTAGGGAAGCTGGAGTGACCTGAAGGGCTGCATGGGGACTGGCCAGTATGAAAATAGTTAATCCTGATGACCCAAAGGAGTTGCTGAAGGGAGCAGGGCAGGTTGGGAGTGGCCCAGTGAGGAGCAGTGTGCAAGAGGCCTACTGAGAGAGGGCAGAGTGGAAGAGGCCCCAGTGAGACGTGGGCAGTGTGTGAGAGGCCCAGCAGTGGACTGAGTTTGGTCCGGCCTTAAGCCAGAGCTCTGAGAACAATCTGGATGCTATCTGCGAGCCTTAGGACATGATGAGGGGAGGTCGGAGTCATGTATAGGCATCAGGGCATTAAAATAAGCAGCCTCCCACATTTTACACCAGTTTAAGAAACAGCAAGTTACGTTAGAAAACTGGGTGGACCACCCTATTTAGATAGGTGGCCAGGCCAACATGAGATCCAACCAAGCTTGCCCCCTGTCACACCCTTATTTATATTTTGTTTAGTTTTCTGTTGGTTTTTGTTCTAGATTTTACAGATCGTAAATAACATGAAGGTAATCAAGCCAGAGACTGGTTTGTGTAATTTCAGTTGAACAAGAACTCACAGCAGTGTAGTGATATGGTCGGGCACCTAGGGCAGGGCAGTGGCAACTTCCAGTTGCTGCCATGTCACTGGCACAAATGCACAGCTACTGGCAGAAGCCTTTTTTCTCTTTTTCTACCTCCCCACACCAAGTTGGTGCCTGGGGCACTTGCCCCAGTCACTCCGCTTTAGTTATGCCACTGAGTATTCATAATAGTGGAAAACTCAGAGTGGGTGTTGTGCTCAGATGTTGGCCTTGTTAGATGAATAGGATGTAAGAATTGCTTTGCCAGTTAGTATTTTAGGTGAAAAAAAATGCACAGCATGACTAGTTTTTATATTATCACAGATTTTTCCCTTCCCTTTCTATTTTAGTAGACACAACTGCAGCTGCTTCCAGAAATATTTCTAACCAGCAATAAAAATAGGTAAGTTTCCTTCCCTCCAGATAATAATAATAGTCCTGTATGTTCAGCTGGAAGGAGACACTGAGCAATTGGCACAAAAAATGGCACATAAATAAAACATGACCCAAGACCTAATGTTGCAGCCACAAAGATCAAACACATTTATAGATATAATTACTTATCAACTGTTGTAGATTTTAGGGTCTGGTATTACAGTGGATTAGTACAATTGTGTTCCTTCATGGCAGACCTGAATTAATACCCAAACTAATGGTTATTACTGAAGGGAAGAAAGTACTCTCATGCTACTTAATCTATGCCATTGTCACATTTTGACATAAGAGGTCCTGGCCAGTAGAAATCAAGAAGTAGTATACCAAGAGTTGTTAAAGTTTAGTACTCAATTACTTATACTGGAATACTGTCTGCCTGAACTTTGCTCTTTTCACTGCAAGCCAGCGAATGATCCAATCTACAATAGACACCTACAAATACATGAAAATTCAAAGATGTATAAAAGGAAGATGCAAGGAAGGAGAATTAGGTGAGAACATATTTATGATTTCCACAATTGGTATAAATATAATTAAAAAGCATGTGGATACTGCAGCATTTGACTGTTGGGTTTTTCACCAGAAACAGAGGAGCAATGAAAGGGAGATTGAGACTTTCACTGGAATGTTAAGTGTCTGCCCTTATAAAGAATGTAGGACAAGAATGGTCAATTAGAAAATGCCAGAAATATTGAGAAATAGAATGTGACTGTAATTGGAGATGCCTAAGTGCTGTTTCTTAAGTATGGGAAGTTTTAATGATGGGGAAGCTGTCTGACAGATTGTACCCAGTCATTCCCTTTCCTTTCCCCTTCAAGCTGAGTCAACCACAGTATGTATGTGTGGAAAAATGTATAAATAGATGTCAGAGGCATGAAGTTCCCAGGGTGATATCTTTTACTGGATCACCTATGTAGCTAGGATAAAGTAGGATATCACCCTAAGAAATTCTTACCTTACCTAATTTTGGACCATCATGGCTACAATATCCCTCTTATACTACTTTATAAATATAGGCATTATCAATTCCTATTGATATGATGGTTGGTTCATGTAGGTTTCAGAGATGTATTTGTTGTGAAGTATCTGCCAGTATCTTTGCTGCTTTGGATAAGGGTGAATGGTATACTAGCTTTACTTTTTTTTTTTTACTGTAGTTTTCTATTAAGATAAAAGTCTGTGTGGCAGGGATGCCATGAACCATAACCATAACCTCTGACACCAGAGTGGAGGGAGAAGCGGCAGCCGCAGAATGTCACCAAAGGTCAAAGACACGGTGGTGGAAAGGCCGCCTCCAGAAAGCAAGCTGCGCCAATGCAGAACAGAGGAGGAAAGCGGCAGCAGCCAAACACTGCTTGGGATCAGGCACGCTCCCCAAGACCAGTGTGGGCATGTTTTGTAACTGTGTGCCAATGCTGGTTTGTCAGCTGGCCCTCAGAAATTGGGATAAAAGCTCCACAGACCCACATTCGAGGAGGACTGGAAGTGAGGCCTCCTGAGAGTGGTGGGAAACAAACAATGTTCCCAGCAGGGGTGAGTGGTGGCAACCCTGAGAGTTGGGATGCTCAGTTAAGACTGGCTAAGAGGAGCCAGGGTACTTACCCCTCTCAAAGCCATGGATCCCAGAAAATGCTAGCAGGGACTGGGGAAGCAGTGAGGCTGTAGAGAGAGAGAAGAAAGAAAGGATGCTGAAGCTGTGAGTAACCTGGGGGGCAGAGTCGGGGGATGGGGAGAAGAGAGTGTGTCCTGAGGAAAGATATCCCAGGGTGAGCACGTTAACAGGTCAGGCCAACATGAGGCCTGAAGAAGGACGATATACTGTCTGAACCTAGGCTAAGCAAAAGCCTAGCTGTGGCTAATCAAGAGACTGAAGAGGATGCCAGGAGAGGCAGGATTAGAGAACTTTCTCCCAGCAATAATCCATAACAACAAGGATGCAGCAGGCAAGAACCCCTGGGGATGTTTTAGGGAATATCACTGGAGGGCAAGCTGTTGACCTGAAAGTAAGCAGCTGTGTCCAATCAGCTTGAAAAGGCAAAGTGTTCATATGAGCATCACTAGAGATTACATTTGGTCCACTATAGGGTCACCTCTACCACCAATCCCCACCTCTAACAGTTATGAAGCCTTTAAATTTTACAACAATGAACAAACTTAAACTTAGATTTTGTTTCTGCAAAGAGAACAATGGCAGAGCTAGAGGTGAGGGTTTGTACATTGATCTAGCCTGGTATATGAATATTTCATATGCTTATTCCTAAATTTATACCACTGAATAAAAACTAAGGATTTCTATTTCACCAACAACCAAAGGCCTCTTGTCCAGAGGCCAATACTGTCAGAGCAGATTCGATTAATTGAGCACGCTCAATTAATTAATTAGCACGCTCCAGCAGCCTTAGTGTCATATGTATTCAGCATCTGTGTGCTTCAAAATGGTGGCAGGGGCACTTAACTAAAGCTTGTTCAATGATCTTTAGTTAAAGTGCCCCTGCCGCCATTTTGAAGTGCAGGGATGCTGAATACATGAGATTCTGTGGGCACTTTAATTAGAGTGGCTCCCAAGAGCCACTCTAAAGTGCATTCCTCCCCCACTCTGGGAGAACATGTAAAAATGCCCTGAGTGAGCAATCCTTGGAGTGCAACCAGATGTCAGCATAGGCAAATATTATTTTCTGTTCCCCCCATTTCCAACCCATGTACCCAAATCAGCACCTGGTGCTGCTGTCCCGGTCGTCCCGGTCACTCCACTTTAGTTATGCTACTGGCCTCACTAGTTAATGCAAAGACTAGAATGCTGCTACTTGTGAACACCCAGGCTTGTTTGCTGATGGGGTGTTAAGGCCTGAGACTATCATTCCTCTTCTCCTCCCTACAGTCCAGATGACAAATAATGTGCATTCATAGTTGTACCAGAGATATAAAGTCGTCTTTGAACACAGAACAGAAAATAACTGTGAAGTAGAGATGTAAATATTTTGTTGGAGCACGTATAACTGAAGGTCACATTTTTAAAGCAGGATGTTATAACTTATCTAAATATGCTTATTTCCATGTAAAAAACAAGAAGAAATCCCTAAACCAAAAAATGTACATGTGGTCAGGTCAGTACTCCACAGGAACAAAAATTGTAGTTGCTAGTGTAAACAGTGAAAAAGCAAAGGAATTTTTAAGATAGTGAAAAAATGCCTCAATATAAGGTTCACAGTCATTTTAAAACTTTCAAGTATGAGATACCTGCTTTTCAGCTTTAAAATGCACACTTGCTATTTTCCAAATCTAATATACATTTTGGCTGTCTTCTCTGCTATTAGTACATTTTGTACATTCTCTTGAATTTATTAGTAATACACTGCTAAGAATAGCAAATAAGTATTTAATAAAGAGACCATCTGGCTAACCAACCTAAAATCTAATTTGAAAATGGAAAACAAGAGGACTAACTGTCATTGACCTGTTAGGCTTAGGATACGTATCTGAAAAAATACTATCAGGATTGATGAATTTACATATGATAATCCCTATTTTGATCTGGCATTGAAAACAACTGTGGAGAGAGACCATGTAAATTTGAAATTTCAAAACATTTCTTTTTCATCTGGTGTTCATCAGTTTCTTTACTTTTTTTTAAAGAATTGGGAATTTTCTAATTTTAAAGTTCATTTAAAAGCCACTTTCTATTTTCTTGTCAATGAAGAATACAAACTACATTAGTAATTTTACTATATATCTTATATAGGAAACAGTAAAGAGAATTATTTTATGTCTTGATGGTAAATGATCACTAGAGTCAAAATAAGTTCAATCAGAATCACTTATTTCATCCTTTGACTGTCAAATGCAGTTTCTTTAAAGATTTGGTAGGCATGTCTATATGAGATACTAACTGTGCAGTAGCCTAATAACACAGTGCAGTATCATGCCAGGCAAAACTCATGCTAATACACTACTGCACAGTCTTATTAAGCTATTGCATAGTAAGCTTCACTGAAAACCTGTGCACCGACACTGCAGTACCGAGAGTTACTACACATTGATTTAGTAGTTGGTTAACCAAGTACTAAACATAATGCGTCGTAATTACAGTGCATTAATGTGTAGATGCAACCAGTATTTGCCAACAAAGTATATGATTTAGAGATAATGACTCTGATTCAGTGGTGCTTTTAGGAGGCACAAATCAGGAGGGATAGGAGAAAGTGGTAGCTAAACCATCATGAAAGAGTCATAACAGTTTCCAGAACCAATGCCAGTATTGTATAGAACAACACTTATCCTTGCCTTTCAATTTTTTTTTTTGTTCCAGCAGTATTGAACTGAAAGTAGTTATCCTTTTTCACATTTAATCATCTAAAATGGACAAATGAAGAAATGGAAGGACTTGATCCTATAAACATTTGTATATGGAACTTAATTCAAATGTGATGTCCTATTTAGGCATCTGAGTAGTGTGACAGAATGTAAAAGTTAAGCATGTGTTTAAACCCTTGCAGGATTGAGGGTTAAGATGAATAAGAAGGTGGAAAATGATCTAGAAAATAGTTCTAGGAGTCAGGTGATGTTATTTCTTTTTCTGACAGGGACTCCCCATGAAACCTTGAAAAAATCATTTAATCCAGAGGTTGTCAACTGGGGGTACGTGTACTCCTAGGGGTACTTTGAAAGATCCCAGGTGGTATGAGGGGGCAGGTGGGGATGAAGTGCAGCCACCCCATGCTGCTGCCTCAGAGCAGCAGGGCTGGGGCAAGAGCAGGCCCATGCAAATGCTGTGCTGCTGCTGCTTGCCACACCCCTGCTCCGCATATGGCTGCTCACAACACCCCTGCCTTCCCCCTCCCCACCCATGCTCAGTCTCCAGCTGCTTGCCACTCTACCCTACTCCCCCGCTGAGCGTCCAGCCACTTGCCACTCCCCCCACCGCCCCCCGGATACATTTACTACAAAGGGGGCCACAGGGGTTACACTTATTTAAAAAAAGGTTGAAAACTCCTGATTTAATCCATTTTCCTTAGCTGTTGAGTGAGGATAGTGATAATAATTTTACAATGTTTATTAAGCCTTGAGGTTTTGCAGGCACTTTATCCAAAGAGTCCATACTAAGCAATCTAAGAGATTGTTCATCTGGATTCCATATTTCATAGGCCATGGATTGGTGTTTCCCCTATACCCCTCCTCTGGTTTTTGGGGCGTGCCAAAGGTACCTCTAGCTGGCCTGTGAAATAATGATGGTTATACAACATAAAGCTTAGTGCATAGAAATACCAATTATTTTTTCCAAAATCAGTGCCTAAATTAAAGGCATACAAAGAAGAATACACCGTTCAAATTTGCTTTCCTAATCCAATATTTAATTTCTGTTTTCTTAAGCTAAAATCTGCCTAAAAGTTTCTGCTATACAGGGCACCTCTCCTCAACTCTTGTTAAGGAAGTCTTGGCCAGTTCCAATGACTTCTACTCAATTTTCTGAACACCAGTTGAACATTTAAATTTAATATAGTGTTCAGAATATAATGAGTGGTTTATAGGAAAAAAAGCAAAGGTATAGTCCTCACTTTTGAGAATTTTCTATTTTAAATCAGGATGCAGCAGCAGCAGCACACAGAGCAGCAGCATGGGGTGGTACATGGTGGTGGCAGCCACCATGTGCAAGCTTCCCCCTTTGCATCTGTCTGGCCAGGCAGTGCCAGGCTATGCGCTTTCCTTATGTTTCAGATATCCGGAATTTTCAAATTTCCAGCAGGTATTAGGCCCCAAGGATACCATACTTGAGGTTATACTGTATTAGGTGAACTAAAAAGTAGTTCCCACTACAATTTTAGCCTGAACAGACAAACTACAGGCAATATGCAACTGAGTGTATGTGACAAAGTGAATCTTAATACATCTCTTCTGTGAGCTGAAACCATTTTGACTGTCCTAAGGCATCAGCATACATAAGAAAACCAGAGCCCTTACCATCTGACTTAAACTAAAAAACTGAACTCAAAAGTCATGGCTAGATTAGGTACTGTGGTAAATGGAGTACTGCAGATTGGTTAGAGAGAATCTAAGAAATGTACTTTTAAAGCTTTCAGAATAAAACTTCCACAAGAATCGGGCAATGTAAAGCTTTACGCTCAACCTGGTAATGTACACAATACTGCATAAACAGTCCTTTTGTCAAAGCAGTTCTAAAAATGCTCAAGAAGCAGATATTTACCACAGTACAACTTAATAATCAGGAGAAAAAAAATTACAAGGAAAAGTACAAAAGAGATATTTGGTCACAGTTTTTCCTATGGAGCCCCGTCACACAGGCACTACAGGTTGTTCTTGTTCAACAACCCATCTTGAGTTAGGCATGCCGATACTTTTTTCTGTTGCTGGTGAGAGGCTGTCTCCTAGTACTGGCATATGCCCTATCAAAAATAACTCTTCTGGATACATTGTTTTAATTTACCAATTTGAGAGTAAGAACTGTTAATGTGCTGATTAGTTAAGTATGTGTAGGGAAAATTAAAAATCTAAATGGAATCTCCAGTCATTTGAACTGGGCCCTTGATAGGGTAGTGACTGGTTCTAGCATGTGTATGAAGAAAGATGTGACCTTTATTCCTTCTGTGAAATAATATCGCCATTAACTCTGCCCATTCTGCAAAATCTGAATTATTGATTAGCAGCGAAGATAGAATATCTATTCCATGTGCCTACTGCAGATAGTTTAACTGCATGCAACTACAAAGCCATCAGCAAAATATCTTGCAGGCTAGTTGCTCAATTTCAGATTTAGAGGGAGACAGACTCAGTGAAAAGAGAGATAAAGAAAGTATGTTAACATCAGCTGTAAGAAACATTCTTTCACCTGAAGTCTTATCTTCTATTTCTAGTTATTTTCTGTTGTGACACTAGTGGTGAATGCTGATGCCAAAAATCTGAATGCAAACAAAAGCACTCATTTTATAAATATGATTGAAAATAGCTAAAAATAAAGGATTTCTCATGAACTTGAGCAAATCATGCAATTTTTTGTGCATCTCATTTCCCCGTGTCCAAAATGTGGCTAGTACCACTTCCTTTTCCAGGCCCTTTATCAAGTTTCTCTGTTTAGAATTATACATTGTGAGTCAGGGAATAGCTGTTGAGTATTTAGATAATCACTACCACATGGATACCTTGATTTTAACTGGGGCCTAGAAACCAGTACTAATAAAAAAAGGTCCCTGTTACAATAATAAAGGGAGGATAGTAAAAAATAGTTAGTTACAAAGCACTGATTTCAGTATTTAATGCAGATTTTTACTAAACTTAGCTAGACATGAGAACTAAAGTAAAACATGAGTATGCCTACATGCTTAGTATGGAAAGTATGGACATTTTATACTTAATGAGCAGAAAACAAAGTAGGGTAGACACCATTTTTAACAGTATAGCAATGTTTAACCTACCCTCTTTAGAGTACAGGTGAGTCACGTTATTAGTGTATATTTTAATTATAATTTCATGTATTAGATGGAATGGATATTACTGCATCTCTGGCTGAGATACAAATGCAAGTCCTACCTCATGGAAGAATCTAAACTGAACTTTCACTTTCTAAACCCAGATTGAGAACTCCATAATGTTTCCCAATCTGAGGTTGAAAGTGAAAGAAATACTCTTTCTATCAGGCTTGACCTTTACTTGTCAATATTATTTGGACAGTTAGTACTTTTAATTTCTCCTTTATAAGTGTGTGGTGGTATGAGAGATACATGGAGAAAGAAAGGAGAAGATAAGAAGGGAAAACCCATCCTATCACAAGGCCATTGTGGCTGAATATCTTATATTACCTTTGTCTTCTCCCTATTCTACTCTCCACTGTCAACATTCAGAAAAGGAGCATCAATTTTTGGAAAAAAATTGGAATAGAAAATAATAAAGTGGTTGTACCTCCTTCACCATAAGTTTTCATCTATATTCTTGTTTGCAGACAAAAGCAAAATGAAGAATTCTAGAAAAGAAGAAAAAATACCAGTTAAAAGCTGCAAAAGTAGTTCTCATTTGTATGGTAAATACTTGTCAGTGAAAATAAACACTTGGTCATGTCAGTAGAGGCTAAGTGAAATTTATGCTGTATTGTCTATGCATATTGGTATAGAATTAGACAGGCTGTAAGTGTTTGTAGTTTATAATTATTTTAGTTTGAATGACAGATATTTTGCCCGAACCGTAACATTCTTTCAGTAGGTTCTGTGTACCTGATTTTTTAAATCAATATCATTTGTAGTCTAATCATTCTCTAAATGACATTAAGTGTGGTTCTGCATCGCCTCATTATTAGGGCTGTGTGAAGCTTCAGGTGCTGATTCAATTTGGAGGAGATAAGGCCCGATTTGGCGGCTGAATCTCTGAATCCAAACTGAATCAGGGACCAATTAAAAGGTCTGAATCAATTCAAAGCTCTCAGAATCAATTCGGAAAACATTTGGAGAGCTTCAGTGATTCAAGCAGTACCTGCCCACTGCAGCAGGAAGCTGGACCTGGACTCCGAGCTGGTAAGTAAGGGGACAGGGAGGTAGAGCTGAAGGTGAAGGGTGCCATGGGGAGACGCCCACCAGGCTCCACCCCCACCCATTCCCCCAGCCCACCCCATGGCTGCCCCACCCATCCCAGCTCCTGGTGCTTTAAAAAAAAGCCCCTACTCACTGCATGTTGCTGGGTGGAGGGGCAATTACCACTGCCCCATGCTGTGTGGGGAGCCTCTGTCATGAGCCCCTGAGCCCCACCCATTCTTCCAGCCTCCCATGGCTGCTCTGCCCACCCTAGCTCCCCACCCTGTAAGAACCCCTCCGCCAAATTCCTGGACTCACCAGCTACTGCAGTGGCCTCAGGGCTTCTGGGGGCTTGTGCAGAGCTCCCCCAAACAGTGGGGGACAGCAGGGATTGCACCCTGCCAGGCAGGAACTGGTGAGTCTGGGGTTTGGGGTGGGATTTTGCCTTAAAGGGCTGGAGCTGGTGTGGACAGGGCAGCCATGTGGGGGGTATGGACAGGGGGACTGAGAGAACAAGGGCGGGATTCAGGGGGCTCATGGCAGAGCCTCCCATACAGCGTGGGGCAGTGAGGGTCAGCAGAAATTGCCCCCCTGACAGCACCTGGTGAGTGGGGGCTTTTTTTTTTCCCCCAAAGTGCCAGGAGCCAGGGCAGGTAGGGCAGCCATTGCTGGGGTTGGGATAGCTGGCGGGGTATGGGGCCCATGTGATTTGGAGATTCAGCCGACTCAGCAGCTGCCGAAGCTTCAAATCAGATTCAGCTGAATCGATTTGGGATGGTGATTTGAATTACCAAATCAAATCACTTTTCCCCCAAATCAGCCAAATCCAAAGCAAATACTAGCCTCTTCGCACAGGCCTACCATCTCCAGAGACCACTATTCATATTACTTAATTCTGTCATATTTTGCAGAATACCAATAATATTGTGGACATAAAGTATTCAGAGGAACAAGGTTTCTGCAGAGATAACAATAGAACTTAAGTTAGCAAAAAAATATTGTAGATCTTGTTTCCTTCTAAAGCAAAGCTTTAGGTCCTGTTCAGTTTCCTATTGATTTCAAAGGTAATTGAAGCCCTCAAAACCTAGCTTCATCTAAAAACTTAGTACAATGTTTAACAAGAGACTATTATCAACTTAATAAACATAATGATAATTGCCATGTAGTAGACTGACATTGTTCTGTCATCGTTCAGCTAAGCTACAACTAATAAAAGAAGGCACAGACCCAGGAGGTACTTTAGCCTCCTGCTAGCTTGAAGTATAACCACGGTAGTCCTATTAAAAACATTAGAGCTAGTTTACATAATTAGAATTATGCACATCCGTGAGTACCTTACTAGCTGAGAACCTAGATGAAACAAGTGGTTGAGAAGCTTGACTAATAGGTAAATGGGAGTGATGGGCACTTACAAATTGTGCATATGTGCAGGTACTACTCCAAAAGGGACCAGCTCAATCTCAGGGCTACCTAGTGCCGTAGAGTTATAGATGTTCAAATGCATGTTTATACGTCACTGATATCATAATGTAACCTACTTGCAAGGAATGAAAAGGAAATGGACTAAGCAAGAGGTACTAAATACATCCTATAGCACCTCTCTCCATCTTTTTTTATTCCATTGGAGCCCACAGAAGATTCCTATGAAGTAAGAAAAATCAATGTTTCCATTAGCCTCTGTTCTGAAGGGAAGAGGCCAAGACAAGGGCCAGGATGAGCTCTTTGATATCTGTGTCCCTAAGGGCAGGTGAGAGAAGGCAGCTAGGAACACGGTCTTAAAAAGGAGATAGGAAGAGGCCAGCAACAGGTGCTGAGGTAGTACAACTCAGCCAAGGAGAGAAGTCAATGGCAAGTCCATTGTCAAGGGTTCCAAACAGTATTCCCTCTAAGCTGTGTGGTGTGCACAGCTGTGCAGGCACACCTGGCAGTGTGGCACAAGTGTGCCTGTGCGGCTGCGCACACCACACAGCTTAGAGGGAATGCTGGTTCCAGGGCATTGTCTCCCTGAGCTGCAATCCTACTGTCCTCCTCCATACACACCCTTCAGTCATCTACCTGCTTTCACAACAACACCTGCTCCTTTGAACTCAACCAGTTCCATATGCATGGGCCTGCCCTTGCCAGCCCTGGTCCCATCTAACCCCTTGACTCTTTACACTCTTACAACCTCCTCCAACACACCCTGATCCTCTTCCCTCCCCCTGCTGCCTAGGCTGCCTTCCCTCTGCTGGGCTGAATCTGTACCCCCTGCAGGCTCTCGCTGACCTCCTCAGTGCTGCCTTTCACCTCTGCCGGCAGGCAAACCCCACCCCAGCTCCAGGTTCACCCCTGCAGCTGCCCATCCCCTCACACAGCGCAGCCCCATCCTCACCCTGCCTCAGGCTCCACTTGACAATCATGGACAAGGAGGGTTGTAGGGCATCTAGTCCAACCCCCTGCTCAAAGCCCCAGCTATGGCATCCCAGCCAAGGCTTCGTCTACCCCGTCTTAAAACCGTCCGAGGCCAGAGATGCCACCACCTCTCTGGGTAACCTGTCCCAGTGCTTCCCCACCCTCCTCGTGAGAAAGTCCTTCCTAACACCCACCCCAAACCTCCCTTGCTGCAACCTGAGACTGCCCTGGGTGGTGGCAGACGACAGACCAAGGAGCAGCAGCAGTCCGGTTCCATCCTCTCCGGAGCTCCCTTCAGGCTGCTATCAAATCCCCGCTCCGTTTCTCCGGACTAAACCGGCCCCGCTCCCGCAGCCCCCTCACCATTTGTGCTGCCCTCCCCAGGGGGCCCGGCCCGGCCCCTCTCCCGCCGCAGCCGCTGTCAGAGCAGGAGGGGGCGGCACCTGCGGCTCCTCCTCCCCACCTCCGCCTCAGCCTCAGCCTCCGCCTCCCTCCCCTTCCCCCAGGCCCGGAGACCGGCTCTCACAGGCGGCGCCCGGCGGTAGCAGCAGCGGCGCGGGGCAGCGGTAAGGCAGGGGCAGGGGCAGGGGCAGGGGCGCCCTCCAGCCCTTTGTGGTCGGGAAGGAGCCCTCCGCCTGCTCCTCCTCGCTTGGCGGGGGGGTCCCTTTTGTCACCCTGCAATAACTGGGGGGATGCAGCGGGCCCGGGGAGCTGCCCGTCCGCTGCTCGCGGGAGCGTGTCCCGGGCGTGGCAGCCCCCGCGTCGCGCGGGGTCCTGGGGCCGGACAAAGAGCCTGGCGCCGGCCGCGGGCGCGGAGACACGGGACGTGGGCTGCCCCGCTGCGCCCGGGATGGTCGGCCGGGGTCGCGGGCAGGGCTGTTTAGATGGCGGTGGGGGGCTTGGGTAGAGGTGAGCGGGCCTCAGGCAGGGCGTAGGACTAGGCCAGCGTTTCCCAACCCGTGGGTCACGACCCACTTACAAATAAATATATGAAAGGGTCGTGAAGAAATAATAATTAAAAAACCCCAAAGGATTGTCCTTTAAAGGAGGAAAACGTGGGGAACTGTGGCTTTTGCCTTGCAGGTTGGCAGAGCTCCAGCCTCAAGGGGGTCCTTGGGGGTCCTGCCCCACACACGAGGGGCTGAGTGTAAGGGCACTGGGTTGGCACTAGCTATTGCTGTTTACAAAGGGGTCCTGGTACAAAACAAGTTGGATGAACCTCTGGAGGTCCCTACCAGCCCTGCTTCTAAGCGACTGTCTGAACATGTGAAGGAGTGCCTTTAATGAGGGGTGCTTGGCATCTGCAAAAGTTTGTGCACCTCTGGTAGAAACCTCCAGGCAGGACTGGTCCAGCCATTAGGTGTACTATGCCAAGATTTGGGGGGACACTAAAATTATATGCAGAACAAAATGACAGGAGCGTCATTCTAAATAACAGCCCTCACTGACTACAGCTCTACCTTGGTCTAAGACCTTTGGTTTGGTAAGGGGAGAAAGACCTCTGAAAAGATCTCAGTGGTAAAAGTTGATTCTAGACTACTTTTCCTCTACATTGGAAGTGGTGGGGGCGCTGAGGTATGCCATTTGCTTAGGGCACCAATTACCCTTGGACTGGCCCTGCCTCCAGGGTTGTACAACTCAACCTTCAGGGGGATTTTGATGGGGAATGGAGACCACTTGCTCTTGCTCTCTTTGGCCCCCAAACCTACAAACATAGATGTCAGTGCTGCACTTGCTTATCCTGAACCGTATCACTGGTATTGTGAATGGTATCAGTCCTGTAAAGGACAATGCAGAGATGTAAGTTTTTAGGATCTGTGTTTGCAGTCTTTCTGCATGGACCTTGGAAATGGGAGTTTGACATGTGCCTTTTGGCTTTCTTTAACATGCATGGCATTGGGGTGGAAGGCATCTTTTTTTAGATCGGAGTTTCTTATATATCTCTCAGGGCCATATACTTCTCAAATGATCAAGAGTGCCCTGAAAACTAACTTTTTGTTTTCTCATTTAAGGTTAGTAGATTGAACAAATGGAGCATAGGGTTTTCATTACGGTTACTTTTAAAAGCTCAGAGCCACAAGTAATTACTAAGTCCCATTGACAATAGATTCTTGTACTTGACCTGATAAAAGATTGTTTGGGTAGATCTTCACAAAGGCCTGCCAGGTTGAAGGATGGGTAAAAGGCTTTGAGCAGTTTTTCATCTGCTGCACACAAGTATGCATTACAGTTTGCTTTATTAATCCTTGTGTGGTATGTGACCTCTAAAGAAACATGAAGGCCTTCTATTGATTGCCAAACCTGTTATCTGAGCACTAATTCACTGTTACTGCCCCATGATGGAATTAGGGGTCTGTATAAAGTACATTTTCTCTGAAAGTACCCTTATTCAAAAGTAACTTCTTATGATGTACTGTTAAATCAACAACAAAAATCTATGTCATTGTTGCATGAAACCTACTTATGTAAAAAAAAAAAAAAAAAAAATCACATACACAAGTAGTCCCACTGAAACTATGGACTACTTGCTGGGGTATCACAGCTAGGCACAGTGTACTTTGCTTAGCATGCCCTAGCTGTTAAGCATGGTTGGGTTTTAAAGCTGAAAGTACAATGTTCAGTTGTTAATATAAAATAATAAATGTAGTATGCAGCATTTAAATGTTGCTATATTTACAAATAATATTTTGCATAATGTGAAATAAAGTAAATATTGATTTCAATATGTGAGAGATGCTTTTGTGACTCCAAATTTCAGCATTACAGCTTTATACAATAAAGCAGTAGCAAATTTAAGCTATAGCTGCACTGTATTTGCAAGGACTTTAATATTAAGAGGGAACTAATAATAATAATACTGATAATGTACAAGCTGAATTGTTAATTTTTGTTGTGCTGGTTAAAATAAGTTATTCAAGTATCGTTGTAGTGCATGTTATAATACTTCCATGCAAGACAAGTAGAAAGAATAAGACCATGATATATTTGCATAGAATTCCACAAACAAGCAAAGTCAGGGTTGGTTAATGGTTTTATGACTAAATTTCAGTCCTGCTTCAGAAAGTTTGTTGGACTGAAGTTGTTGCACTTTGTAAACACAGGGGTGGGAAGGATTGTTTAGTGGAGGGGCCCAATTCACTATTTAATATTGGGATAAGCAAGGTCATGCCTTTTTTTTTCTCTCCTCCTTTTTTTGTATTTTCACAAAACTGTACTAAGCTATAGGAACCTCTGTTAGCTAACATAGATGAAAATAGAAGTTTCGGTTTGAACAAATTGTATTTTGTTTGGTTTATTTCTGGAGCATCAATGTCATTCTGAAAGATCTTAAGAGTACTTTTTATGTGGCGCCTGTTCCTATACTATGATTTTTGCATCTAATTGTTTTACCTACCACTGAAGTTCTGCTGACTCTGAGTGAATGTGGCAACTGTTAACTAGTGCTTAGCAACAGTGCACAATAATTCAGGACAGGAAGTGAAGAAGAATACCATGTCTAATTGAAACTACAGGGGGCACTTGTGTAGGACATAATTGACAAAACCTGAAACTTGGACAAGATACTAGCACACTGAATCTTTACTGTTGTGACAAACATCATGAAAGCTTTAGTATAAATGTATATCAGGACCTTGGCTTTTACACTTTAGAACATGTGGCCCTTCAAGACTTAAATTTTGTCTGCTCTTGCACCATCAGCTCTTACATAATGTGTGGTTGAACAGAGAAGAGCCATTTTCAGTTGTTTATAGAAGATAAGCCTGGAAAGTAGGATTTGTGAAGCATATCTGACAAATACAGGAGAAATAGGCCTCCACATGTTGACAGTCCTTTGAGAAGGCAGTTAGTGCTGTAAATTCCTCTCCTACTTTAGATACTAACAAGCAAAATAGTGCTAATATTCTGCAGCAGTTTACTTAGGATACATTAGAAAAGGTAAAATAACAGCAAAATTTCATTCTTGACTGATTTTTTTTTTGACGTGCCTTTTGAAAAATATCAAATTTTGTCAGGTTTTTGCTTTAAATATACTCTAAGAGATTCCTGAACTTTTTTTTATTGCCTACCTCCTTCCGGATTTACCAGCTGCCTGTGTACCTCTACCTGCATACACTTTATATTATAAACCCTTAAATGCCAATTATTATTATAATGAAAATTAAATCTGCCATTATACAATTTCTCCTGCATATCCCCTAGCGAAGTCTTGCATATCAGGGGTACATGTACCACAGTTTGGGAACCCCTGGTCTAAAACAAACACTGATATGAGTAATGCTACACCTTCAGCCCTACTGTCTAGCTATTTTGAAATAGCTTTTTTCCATAAATGGCATAATATTTAATACAATATTCTTCATACAGATAAAAGAAACCATGCCTTTAATGTTTTTTACTTCCTAAATTCCTTGATATCAGAATGCTGTGTATGATCTAAACCTGATAAGGAGAGACGGATTGTTGGAATAAGTACAAAAACTCATTTTTCCATGAACAAGACTGCATTCCAAGACAAGATTAGAACAAGACTGCATTCTAATTAACAAAGTCATTGTTGCTTGTATTGCATGGATTAAAATGGTGGATAGTTGCACAAGAGTAATTGTATTGTCATTCCATGGGGGTGTTTTAGTAGAGTCATAACCAGGGATCCTAGTTTTCTCTGTTTAAAAAAAAAATCCCCAATTTTCAGTTAAGAAAAAGTATCCCCAAATCCACATTTTTCCATGATTTAAATGAAATGACACTATATATATCTGTATACTAGTGGTGTTTTACTTAAACCATGGAAAAATGTAGATTTGAGTTTGTTTGTTTTTTAACTGAAAATTGGGGATTTTTTTAAAATGGAGAAAACCAGCATCCCTGACTCATAACAGCCCTGGACCAAGAACTTTTTGTCAGTGACCTGAAAGAAAATATAAAATAATATTTAGTAAAACTTGCAGGTAAGACAGATTGGGGCAATGGTGAATATTAATAGGAGAGGTCAGTTATGTAGACCCTTTAGATTGCTCAGCAATACTGAGTATGAATAGTGAGCTTGTGGTAACTCATTATTTGGCATGGGAAACTATTACTGGAAGACTGCCCAGGGCTGCTGTCACCAGTTTAGAAGAGACATTGAAAAATTAGTTTTAAGAAAGTGCTGCAATAATGGAAACACGTCTTAAAGTGAGAAACTTGAGATGCTTAATTCATTTAATTTAAGATCGTGGTCCTCAACCTCATTAGATTCAGTACATCCCGTAGAAAATACCAGCTCTTAGCTTTCGCTCTTTTTTTTTTTTTTTTTTTTTGACCATGGAAAAATAATAGAGCAATTCTTCTGTTATGAAAAACTTGGAAAGACCTCAACAGGTCACCCTGTTTTTTGACACTGAGTTTCTATTTGAAGTCTCTGGGTTTATTTTGTGAATTACGTGTTAGTGTCTACACACCCAGCAGTGCTAGACTTGTGCGACGCCCTGCAGCATCTTTAAAGATCTTGTCATTTTTATTACTTGATTTTTGAGACATGCCTAGTCCAATGAAAATAGCGGTTGTTTAACAGAAATTTGCAAACATCTTATGCAAGTCAGATGCATGTAGAATTTTGAATTATGTCAGTGATGAGAATATGTGATTCTAAAATTAGTTATTTTCATTTTATTTTGGACATCTTCTGAAGTAACGAGCTCTGATTTCTGTTGCCTTACTCTGTTATGCTGTGATGTCACAGCTTCCATGAAACGGCTTTGGGACATGCTGGACTATAAGAGACCAGGTAAGAAATTTCTTTATATTTAAATATCTCATCAATTAACACTTGTATAACACCATAACTCTCATTGCATTTCAGAGATGTAATGGAAATAATTTGTCTGCTTTGAAATTTAAATACGAGATAGTGAACATGTACATTAGATGCAGTTAATGAAATGATTTGCCATATTTCAACTTTTGCTACATTTCTATGGTAGGTGATAGGTTTTGTATATAGCAGAAAGGAATCAGCAGGAAGTATTCCTGAGTCAACTGGACAAAATGCGACAAAGTTTTCATTTAATACTCCAGATGTGAGATACGACTTCAGAAACAGATTTTAAATCAAAATAACAGTGTGGGTAGACTTAAGATAGTGTTACATGAGAGATTATCAGACATCTGTCCTAGTGTTTCCATGAAGAGTCTTAAGTGACTTGAGCTTTAGAAAGATCTTGTGAAAAGATACTCAGATTCTACCAACTGTAGCCTTTGTTTCACCTTTGGTGGTTTTTTTAAAGTGATTATGCAAGTTGTATATCTGATTAGGGCTCTTTGATGTGAAGCAGCATTTTAATTCTTGACTTTACCCTCTGGGGTGAAATGCATTGAATGGATGACATTTAAGTAAGGATTTTAATAATTTTAATAATTAAGGCTTGTTCACACCGCTTCTTGTTTTTAAAGTTTTGTGTCTTTTTGGACAGAATTCAGTTGCATGTCTTGATAGTGTCACTTACTATGAATAAATTTACAAGGTTTCCAAAGACAGCACTTAAAGCATATGTTTTCATTTTTGAGAGATGACTGTGCTTCTCTCCTTCCGTATTCTCTCAGTAAAGAAGAAATTAAGATTCTCTGCAGGGAAAGGGATTGAAAGTTTGATCACCTTTTTAAAAAAGGAATTTGTCTGCAGCTGTGGATTTAATGGAGCAAGAGCTCTCTGAGCTTCTCCAATTACGCACCCATTTTGGAAAAATGGTTGAGGGGAAAGAGTAGTTTTGAATAGATAGGGCATAGCTGCTGTCTGCGCAATGGAGGATACAGTTTCATGCATGGGATAGATTGCTTTTTTTAAGCATCTTTGACACTTTTTAATGATATTGACCATTCCAGGTGAGAAACAGATACTGTAAACCCTTGCCGCTAATGCTTTGGATTTTGGGATCATCCTCATGGAGTGCCTTCCTTTAACTTCAACATCTTAAACCTTCTGGTACAATGTCTTGCTATCACTAATCCTTCTGCCATGGCTACAGACTTCTGCATGCTCTTGCTAGGGGAAAGGGCATTAAAGCCATTGATTATAATATTATTTTGTGTGGAGTGTTCTTTTCCATAGTATGGAGTAGCTTAGGTGATCGTCCTATTGGGGTACCGGTTTCCTAGCTTTGTCTCATCTAATTGACTATCTTCTTCAGTATCTCAGGGAGCCCAACAATATGTTATGCTTTCAGATAGGTAGTTGCTGAATGGGGGTCATGGGAAACAGACTATATTTAGTGCACTTTTGACAGGTTTTGGTCTAAATTGATAGCAGTTGTTTCATAAGGAAAGCATATAGCACTCTATTTAATAAACTCTTTCTATATAATTTAATTCTTAGTGAAACTAGCTGGTTCTTTTTTCACCTGCTGGAATGGTGGATCTTAATTTATAGCTCAGGTGATGTCCTTTGTAGTTAGGAAACAGCTGCCTGTTAGAGATGATCATATTGCATGCATGTATGTGGGTGGTATCTTAATGATAGAAGAATTTCTAAGCATATGCTGTGCAAATGTTAAGATATTTGTATTAATATTTTCTTTTCTTTTGAGAACAAAATTGAGTTGTGACAGCTAAAGCGGAGGGAGTAGTCAGATATACAATAGCTGCTGATAGGCCAGATAACAGAGTAACAATTTTGAAAATTGTTCTTCTGAAGTAAAAATGAAGGCAACTGAGAAGATGACTTTTATGTCTGACATATGTCTAGAGAAAAACTGAGAAGTGTACATGGGTTGGGGAAGTGTGGTGTGACAGGGGGCCTCCTCGTGGCTGAACTCCATGGCCGGCCAACCGCCCGCCTATTCTTGCCCGCCACGACTTGATCTTAACTGGTTCATTTAGATCTTCCGTAAGCAGGAGGCTGCCCATTTGTGCCCCAATGCCAGGGGGTGCTATCTGCGGCTCCATCCATCCCCATACCTCAGCCCAAGCCTCACAAATGGCATCTTGATGTTCACTAATTTGCCGGCCCCATGCTGGGCCCCAGAATCATCCGTACAGGACCCGTCCATAGTCCGTACCATCAGGCGGCCTCTCTGCCGTCATCCAGGCTACCTCGCCCCCCGAAACCCATCTTCCCCTCTCAGGTGTGGTCCCTCCCGAACCTTCAGCAACTTGCCCTGGCCTACCTCCAAGCCAGTCGGTACCCCAGGCCTCCAGCTCTGGGCGTCTCTTGCGGTAGGCCCCCTGGCCCTTCTGACCCCTCTCTGAGTCCTGGGCCAGTTGAGGGTACTCCCATGGTTGGGCAGGTCTCTAGCCCCTCACATTGTCTAACTCTCCGGGTCCCCTTCTGGGCCCTCCAAACAAACAGGGTAACCCACCCAGTGGTGGGGGCAAGGGGTTAAGGCGCCCCGTCTCGCCTTCCATCGGGGTGGTAACTGGCCTGGCATTTCCTGGGGGCTCCCGTGCCACTGAGAGCCCCACCAGGCCACCCACTCCCAGCAGGGTGCAGTTTTCAGATCACGCCCAGGACCAGGAGCCTCCTTCCATTCCCTCACAGCTCCCCCATACCTCTGGTTGTTCTGCCAGCAGCTCTATGGCCAGACAATGCTGCTGCCTGGCCTCTCACAGCCAAACTGCCTGAGTTTATATAGGCCTCAAAATGGCTGCCCTCATCAGGCACTTGGAGGCTGCCAGCTCCAGGGCCTTAAAGTGGCAGACACACCCAGTGCCCTGCCACAGGTGGATTTAAAAAAAAAACAAAAGGAGCATGAGCCATCTCCAGGACCAGTATATGCATGACCTCACAAGTCTGACTGAAGTAGATTTAGTGGCTTTTCAAACTAACTGCTTCCCCATTTTCTATTTTGTTGCAGAGAAGGACCTGTCAGTTCTCAAATCTCTTATTGGAATGATGGTTATAGAATCCCTGGCAGACTGTAGAACTGAAGGGAGAAGATAAAATAATCTCAGTTTTGGCAGATATGGGAGGTAGGCAGGATTTCAAGGGCAGTGAGAATAAAACATGTTAGTTTTGCCAAGATTTTGTGTCAGCAGACTGTCAAGCTGTAGTGTATGTCTACTGAAACATCAAGTGGTACATAAAGAAAAATCCCATATGCTTTTTGGACTTTTTAAAAATTTAATAAACTAAAGTGCCCACAGGTAGGTTGGGCAGTGCACAGTAAACATGCAGACAATTCCCTGCTCCACAGAGTTTACAATATTAATAGTGGATTTGAAAGACTAGGGAGTCTATCTTGAAGAATAGGGATATGAGTTACAGAAATAAAATTGTGGTTATTGAATGTAGGTGACTGTTTTAGCAGGGCTATATATCTGTGTGTGTGTGTATATACACACACTTTTTTTTCCAAGAGCGTTTTCTTTTTTCTTCCTGTTAATAACTGCTATTTATAACTGATAGATATATATATATATATATATTCATAACAGTTATTAACGGGAAGAAAACCCTCTTGGATGACAGGCTGAGCACTCTGGGGCTCTTTAGCCTGGAAAAGCACAGGCTCAGGGGTGATCTGATGGTCACCTATAAGTTTATCAGGGGTGACCACCAGTATCTGGGGGAATGATTGTTCACCAGAGCACCCCAAGGGATGACGACTAGGTCAAACGGTCATAAATTACTACAACACTGTTTCAGGCTGGACATAAGGAAGAATTTCTTTACTGTCCAAGCCCCCAAGGTCTGGAACAGTCTGCCACCAGAGGTGGTTCAAGTGCCTACATTGAACACCTTCAAGAGCAAACTGGATGCTTATTTTGATGGGATCCTATGACCCCAGCGGACTTCCTGCCCTTTGGGCAGGGGGCTGGACTCAATGATCTTCTGAGGTCCTTTCCAGCCCTAATGTCTATGAAATCTATGGAAAAAAAAAAAGTGTTTTCAAACAAACCAATTTAATAGAGACTGCAAAGCATCAGAAGTTTCTCAAGCAGCAAAATATATTTTTTTGGTCACATTTAGCTATAGTAATGACTTACACTTCTTGATTATAATGGATTCATGTTATTTAGTGGTAGCTTGGGATGCTCTGTTTTCATGTGAGTACAGCTGACTGTTTTTTTGCTAGTCTTGGCTTCAGTCTAAGTAGGACAGTATAAGCTACTGAGATGTTCTTATGAAATCCCACATTTTGCTGAGAGAGCTACTATCATCCAAAAGGGTTCATATACGCTGTGCTGTTTCAGAACAGCAGAAAATTCATCTGGATTTTATTGCTGCCATAAAAGAATCCTGCCTCAAGTTGATCACCCAGTTCAATGGCTACTTTCCTGACAATGTTTCAGATGGCATTGCTTCATGGCTGCTTAGATTCTCACCCCCCAACTTTTTTCGGGGGGGGGGGGTAAAAAACCAAAGAGTTGATTGAACTGTCACATGGTGGTGATCTTGAGCTTCAATTCAACAGAGTGCAACTTAGTAACTTCTGTTGAGGCGATGGGTTTAAAAAGTGAAACCATTAATGTTGACCAGTAGCATACCAAAATATATTAGTTACTTTTTCAGATGATACCAAGCTGTGCAAGGTATCAGACACTTTAGTGAATAGGATAAAATTCATAATCATCTTGGTACTTTGGAGAAATGTTCTGAGAAAAATCAGATGAAAGTCAAGGACAAGTAGAAAGTACTGCACTTAGAAATAACCAATCAAATGCACAAATACAGACTGGGGAACAATTGTCTAGGTTGCAGTACTGCAGAAGAGAGTCTGCGGTTTACAGTAAACTAGTGTTTCTTAACCTTATTAGCAGGCATCCTGGTTTTCTCTGTTTAAAAATCTCAAATTCTCTTATTAAACATCCCCCCTGCCAAATCTGTGATTAAAATAAAACACCACTAAATATTAGGGAAGACAAAGGGTGTGGTAGGCAGATCAATACTCCCTGTGGTGAGAGAGGAAGGGAGGGGGCAGGGGCAGGCGCTGCCCAGGTGGGGCATGAGCGTGGAACAGAGGTGTAGCTTGTGGTGGGGAGGAGAGCTCCTGCTGCTATTTGCATTCGGGGGGTGCAGGGGTTGCCTCAAATCTGTGTGGGGCAGGCAGGCTGGAGCTGGGGCTGCGTGGGGCTATTCCTAGCAGGGGCTGGTCTTGGAGCGAGCACCAATGGCTTTTGGAAGGGGCTGCAGCCATCTCAGATTTCACCATAACTCCGCTCCCAGCTCCACTGCTGCCACTAGCCGCCCAGCAGCACCTTGGTTCTTCCCAGCATGTTAGTGAAGGTGGGACATGGAGCCAGGCTGCACCTGGTGGCATGGGGCTGCGAGTGGAGCTGTGGCAAAATTTGAGGTGGCTGCAGCCCCTCACAGAGCCACTGGCACCTGCTCTGGGCCCAGCCCGTGCTGAAAAGAGCCCCATGCAGCTCTGGCTCCAGCCCACATGCTCTGCACAGATTTGAGGGGGCACCTGCCACAAACTCTCCTGGGGTGCAAGCAGCCTGCTCCCCCCCATGAGCCACACCTTTAGACTTCAGGAAGGCGTTTGACACGGACTCTCGCCCCATCCTCATTAAAAAGATGGGGAGCTGTGGCATTGACCCCCTACACGGTTGAGTGGGTCAGAAACTGGCTGACGGGGCGTTCCCAGAGAGTGGTGGTGGATGGGTCGTACTCAACCTGGAGAGATGTTAGTAGTGGGGTTCCCCAGGGCTCGGTCCTTGGGCCTGCGCTGTTCAACATC
>JAGPOW010000261.1:80504938-80527128 GCA_030014935.1 Caiman crocodilus | reverse complement strand
CAGCAGAAGCTGCACACCATGGGGGGGTGGGGGGGAGGAGTGTGTGAGGGTCTCTACACCCCTCATTCACCCTCATATCCACACCCTGCTCTGCTGAGCCCCAGGGATAAGGCAGGCTCCACTCCTTCCTCTGTGCAGCACTGGCTGGAGCTGTGCCTGCTCTGGACTTGAGTGCTCTGACCTCCCTGCCTGCTGCTGCTGCGAAGCAGCAGGGGCTGCACGCCATGGGGGAAGTGTGTGGGGTCCCTACACATCCCACCACTCTCACACCCACACCCTGCCCAGCTGAGTTGCATGTTCCTGCTGCCCCTCCGGCGGGGGGCGGGGGGGGAGAATAGAAGGGGGAAGAGTTCCCCTCAGCATGAAACAGAGGCCTCCCTCTGCCCCCACTCTGGGACTGGGCAGATTTGCATGGAGCACCCACTCCCAGCCCCATGGTGGCAGAGGGCAGGGGAGGAGGAGGAAGAGTCCCCATCCAGTGTCTCAGAGTCCCCCTCCTCATCCTGGGAGGAGATGATGGAGGAAAAATCTGCCTTGGCATGGAACAGAGCCCCCTCCCCACCCTGCAGGACAACCAACTCAGCATAGCCCTGTTAAGGTGAAGGAGGAAAGGAGAAGGGTTAATTCCTCCCTCCTGCAATTATGGTCTGCCAGGTCCAGGGGCTGTCCTGCAGCCTCCTCTCTTCTGCTCCCCAGGAGACAGGCTGACCCTGGCTGTGGTGGGAGAATTAACCTCCTCCCTTCCCACTTTTCCTTTAATGGGGCCATGCCAGCCAGTATCTCTGCTAGGGCTGGTCCCTGCTTTTTTTTTTTAGAGAGCAGAGGGGAGGGGCTAGCCCTGTGGCTGGAGCAGAGGCCCTTCCCCCCAGAACATGCTGGGATGCTGGGGGTGTGTGGTTTATCTTAAACCAGCAAGGGCTCTTGAGCCAAATCAGTTAAGTCCAATACTACATTCAGCCAGGTTTATCTCAAACCAGTTCCGGCCATTTTGATATAGGTTTATGTGCACTGAATGTTTGTTCTGTTACAGGTTCAAACCAGTTTCTGGTCATTTAAACCAATTTATGTGTAACGTCTGTCCCTAGCCTAAGAAAGCAACATCTCAGCATGTTGGGAATAGAGTTGGGGACTACAACAGTATTCTCCCACCTGAAGTGGCAACCAACAAGGACTTGAAGTGGAACCCAGTGTCCTTTTCCTGCCTTGTCAGACCCATGAATGTCATCTTTAGTATCAGACTTTCTGTATCTGCTGCTGCCTTGTGAGTGCAGGTTCATAACTCTTTATTTTGGAAGAACGGGACTGGGTAAACCAGTATCTGCGAACATCAAAGAAGCAGATGTTTTGCTTTCTGGAGAGGCAGCAAGTGCAGGCTGAATGCAGAGGGCTGTGGAAGTGGTTCAGTGCCAAGTTGGAGGAACAGAAGGAAATATTCCCTGATTCTAGGTCAGTCTGCAGCCATTGGTATCTAGGGCCCTTACCCAATGCACTGAGCAAGTAAAGGAGTCTTCAGGCTTTACCATGTTAGTTGATACTTCTTCCTGTTGCTTGAGGCAGGGGCAGGGATTGGGGTTTATACACTACTGCCTATTCTGGCAACCACAACCCTTTTGCTTTATTTATGATGTCCTCCTTCCCTGGCTCTTCCTCCTTTGAGGCAGAGTTTGTGGAGGGGGGAGGGTCTTGATCATCACTGGCTCCAAGGCTGTTATGGAATCTGTAATGACTTATTTTCAAAAACCTCGGGTTTTGTTTTATTTTTTATTTATTTTAAACAAACCCTTTTTTCTAAAACAAAGGAATGGGCATTGTTTATTATATCCATTGCACTTACTCCTCCCTTGGGCAAAGTGAGAGGGGTTATATGTACCAATGACCCTGATGATTATGCTGGTGAGCTTGCCCAAGCTGGACAGGTCAAAGGGTAGGGGCTGACAAAGCAGTTCACTGGCTGCCCTCCTGTTAACAACTTATCATGAAAGAGCAATTCCAGCAACAGCATAACTTCTACTATTGATTTATGAATGAGTTTATAGTACATTTTTCCAATATCTTCCCAGAAATTCCTTTGCCCATGGTCCCCAAGCCACACACAAATCCCAGGCATACATTCCACATACCTAGATTGCTGCTCCTACCTATGCTGAAACCAGAGACTAGATGAGAGAGAAAAAAGTCTGTATAAACGTTCACAGTATTGAACGAAAGCAGACCTTGTGCAGTATTTTTCGTTTACTTTTCTGTGTGCTACACTCACCAGTAGCGTAACTGAACAGGGCAGGAACCCTGGGTGCTGTCTTTGTGGGACTACAGAAGCAGTTTTTTCTGCAGTGGTGGTGGCTGATTGTACTGCCACAATTGGCATGGCAGAAGTGAGCACTGTCCCAAGCAGCACATGGCAGCCTTGAGAGCAGATCTGTACTACTACACCTCTGATATTCACAGAACAGTTCCAAACACAAGCAGAGGGAAAAATATCTTTCCTTGACAAAACTTCTCTCCACCCCCATCATGTTCAATGCTTTAGCAAGAAATTATTAAACTACATGTGGTGCAAAAAGGTCTTACTCTTTTACAGTTGCTTTGTGGGGGGAAATCCTGAGATTAAATGGGAACAAAGGAGTGTTTGTTTTTCTATTTTGTTATGATCCCTGCCTCCTTGTTTCTTCTCTTAGTTTTCCCACCCCTCTCCAAGGAAAACTTACCGTGTAAAGGGACAGTTTTTAAGAAGAGTGCAACTTGCTCCAGAGATTCTATAATGTCGCTGTCCTGTTCCTAGAAGTGTATTGTCATATATCTTTCCAGTAGTCACAGCAAGGGTATTGCTTTCAAACAGTTCCCTGTAATATCTAAGGTCATCCTTAGTGTTGGTTGTTTATCTAGGTTATCTTCGCTGTCCAGCCACCTGACCTCATCAGATTACTTGAAATTAGTTTCTTATGAGTGGCCAGTGGAAGGGTGACAGGGAACTGGCAGGAAGCTTGTGTGGAACATGGTCCATGGAGCTATGTACCTTGATTCCTTGAAGCATGTGTGGAGCCGTGGACCTTTAAGCATGGACCTGCCACATTAGACCTACAGATAGATGTTCCAGAACATGAAAAGCGGTACCCTTTTATGCCACTTTGTGGCACAGCAGTTTGAATGATTTCTGTAGCTGTCTTAGGTTGCAGTGCATTGTAGAGGGCTGCCTGGCATGGCTGTAGAGCCTTCTGGCTGATGACAACAGGGTTTGCAGCTCTGCATCTGTTCTCACAAGCAGGCTGAGGCAGTGAATCAAACAAGGGATGTGAGGGAAGCTATTACAATACATAGCCTTTATGGCATTTACTTCATTGTCTCTTGTCACAAATCCAGCAGAGAAGCTGAGGAGTGTGAAGCCATTTCTGAATGACAGTATGCATTTTGTCCCAGAAGTTCCAGATGTGTGCTGTTTTTCAAATTGACATGTAAAATGTGGCATGCCATTGAGTGAGGGCCTGCTGCTGATCTTTAGGCTGTTGTTCCTTGTTGTAATGTATTAGACACACAGTCAATTTTCTAACTATTGGTCCACATAAGTAGTGGTCAGGTGTGCTTGCCCATCTTCACAGTTACCCAGGCTGCTGTACTGCATTTCCTATAGTAGCACAGGGAGTTGATGCTGGCCTTTTTGCAAAATAGGAACAGCCTGGGATCTACCACCTGAAGAAAGCTGCAGTTTTAAAGCATGTCAAGCCCTTCCTCTGTGTGTGGGGGAGAAAGGAAGCATGTCCAAGACGAGTACCCTTTCATATTCTGTGACTAACTTAATATTTTTGACTACTCTGAACATACTGTTTGAATCTGTAGAGTGATGGTAGAGTCCTGATCAGCCTCTCAGATAGTAGCTGTGGGAGTGAAGGGACAATGTGGTTGCTTGAACTGCATAAATAAAAGTTTGTTTCTTTTCTTCAGGACTGAGGCAACTGCTGCTATGTAGTCTCTTTTTCATTTTGCGCAACAGAGGGAGGGTTACAGCATGGTGTCATATAGTTTAAAACTAACCCATAATGGGCACATGGCCAGTCAGACATAGGACAGAACCTGATAGACTACTGGGAAACTCCAATTGGAATATAAAAACTTGGAACATTGTATATTTTTTTTTTTTATTTAGTACATGGCTAGATATTGCATGCTCCATCCACTATATGCAGGAGTTCAGCAATGTACTTTCAGGTCAGTTCTGGCTATCTTAATGATACACTTCTTCAGAAATGTTTTATAGTTATAGGTAAGGGAGTTCCATAAACATGTGTGAATAAAAGATTACTTGGAACTTCTGCCGCATTTAATTTACTTCGAGATAGTTTAAAATGACCACTTCTTCCAGACCCTACAAAGTTTAGATTAGTTTGATAAAATTTTATCTTTAGTTCTTCACCTTGAAACCTGGTCAAAATGAACTTGATGGCATAGATTAGGAAAAATTTTGTTGAAATCAGGTTTAACTAGTTTAAATGGCATCGGAAGATGATCTACAGAGGGTAATATGGGTTTTATATACTGCTTCTGCTGAGTAGGCACCAGTGACTTATTTTGTAATATGTACACCTGTGTAAAATGGATATAAAATAACTGCAGAAGGTGGCAAATAAGTGGAGAATCTGGTCCAAGTTCAAATTGATACCAACAGTATTTTGTTATGGTAAAACATTTCAAGTGAAAAGTCCTCGCAGTTAATTTTTACAGAAAGCAAAGGGAGGAGTAAGGTCAACATCTGCCTTCATTGCTACCCCACTACTCCTAAACATCAGGGATTTTTCACCTTGCACACCTTGTACCCCAGAATCAAAATACGGGTTTCATAAAAGAGAGTAACTCTTTCTTTTTTTTCTCCTCACCTGTCTCCTTTCTCCCCAGAACCACTGCTAGATTTCATTTTTATGGGTTTTAAATCAATTTTCTATGTCCAAAATTGATCTGAAAGGATAATCGCTTTGGTTTGCCATAGGAGTATGTGAGCCTGTACGTGTAGTTGATTGTGCATATATGGCTATACCAGTTGATGCACTGCTTTGTGTAGATCCTTCCGCAGCATCTGTTATCAAAGTGAGCTCAGGGGCATGAAAAAAATAAGTAATACATCTCTAAATTAGTCTATAAGGTGTAAACCTACCATGCTTATAGCATTCCTAGTGCGGATGAGTTGGCTGTTATTTTGAAATGGTGAATTTCTTGTACATGCCTCTTTTGTAATTGCACACATATACTGCCTTAGGTAATTTCTCCATGCACACATAAAATTCAAGAAGGTGGCCTGAGTTTTGGAACTGAATCTAGTATAACTCATTTACTTGTTTTCTGCTGTTTTTTAAAATATTCCTTCCCAATTTCTTTGTCAAGAAAAGGAAGGATGGTTTTGTTGATAGACTATGGGCAATAGGAAGCTCTCTTTGCTGTTCTAGTGTTTGCCACAAATCTGACAGATCCTCTTCATTAGTTGGTTCAGTTTCTCCATCTGTAAATTTAGTATAAGTCATTACTGAAAGTTTAATTAATTAATGTTTTATGAAGTTAAGTACTAGGGTTACCATATGCCCGGGTTTTCCCAGACATGTCCTCATTTTGATCTCTGTCTGGATGGTTTTGTGAAATAGGAACCGATGTCTGGGTCTCTGCTCTGCTCTGCTAGTGGGAGCAGGGGGAGTGCTGGAGGAAGCTGTCTAAGCACCAGGGCTGCAGCAGGGTAGGGGAGGTGCCTGTCTTTCCAGTGCAGGGAAGGGGCTGGGGGGGCCTTTTGAGTGCAATGGGGAACTCCATGTCTGGGCTGGTGCCTCTGGTCATGTTGGCCAGGTGGACACAGGAGGTGCTGCCTGGGTGTGGCGTGGCTGGGCTGCCAGGAGCCATGCTGGAGCCCCAGCCCAGAGGAGGGGGGTGCCGCAGGCATTCTTTCCTCTTCCCTCTAGACTTCACCAGGGCCATATGTGCACTGCCATCATCCGCATGAGTTGGAGCTGCCGTGCTCCAGCCCAGTCTGGATGGGGGTAGCTGGGGGCTCCCTCCAGCAGGGCTGGGAGGAGCAGGGGGCTGCAAGTTGGGAGTGAGTGGCACCAGCAGGGGCCGGGGGGAACAAGGGACTGTCGGTTGGGCATGAGGGGCACTGGCAAGGCCAGGGGACTGTGAGTTGGAAGTGAGGTGTCCTCCCAACAGATGTCCTCTTTTTTTGGAAATGTTAACCCTACAAGTACAGAAGAACCAGTGAATACCATTCCTTGGGTGAAAAAATTCTTGTAGGGGTATGCTGGCTTTTTCCTCTAGTAAATGAATTTGGAGAAAACCTGTGCACGGAACACATTTGAGTTCAGCAGAGTTTACTCCACACTTAGGGACACTGTATTTTGATTATATAAATTGAGGTGCAGGAATGTAAATTTTGTTCATTTATCAAACTTGTTGGGTGTAGATGTTTGGGAAGTTTACACTGGAGAGAGCTGTTCTGTTTGGCATGGCTAATCAGGAGTGAGGCTGGAATTGCTCATAGCTGCCATTCAGATTTTGTTTCAAAGTCCAAGGACCTACTGGGAAAAACAAAAAGCTGATGAAAGTTGACTGTATTTCAACCCAAACCCTGTGGAATCTGAAATGGTGTCCTGACAGTCTGTGTATTCTTATTCTCCTACATTCTCGTGGTTACTAAGGTAACAGGTTTTTAGAGGCTTTACATCTTCATTGTCAAGTATTTGCTACACCTATTGTTGCTGTTTGCAGATTAGGGCAATTCAAACAATGCCTTTTGAAATGAGGACTAAAAAATACAAAAAGGAATATAGTGGAAATAGATGTAATGAATCAATTACTCCTCCACCCCCTTCTTCTTTCTTTTTCTTTTCTTTTTTTCCTTTTTAACTTCAGTGTATACTTTTTAGAGCATGGGTCCATTTTTTTTCATACTGTATTGGATGGGATAGAATGAGAAAGTAAAAATTTTAAACATTTTGAATTCGACATTGAAGATGTGGTTTACTAAGAACATACTTGTTAGCTAATCCCTATGGAATTTATATTTTCCTTTCAAATTTCATGGAAGACTTTGGATATAACAACATGGAATTTGCTGTATTTAGTAATGTAGTCAACTTCTGTAAAGAAACATGAAGTTTGCAAATATCTTATGTTCATGATGTTAATGGAAGAAACATTTGTGTTAAGAGGATTTTAGCAATTTGTAACTCGTGGTGATTGCTGTTGCTTATTATAGTTATAATGCACTGTGTCCCTAACATGGAAGGAAAGCATGCATTTGTTTCATGGAGAAACAGAGCACCAAACGTTTTGGGAAAATTTGGGTCCAAATCTGTATCTGAATTGTTTCTTTTTAGATTAATCTCTATTATGGAATTAAACAGATGTTTTCATTTTAAAAATCACATTCAACTGTATAAATATCTCTGTGGTGCAGTACTTCTAAGTAAAAATGAAACCACTTTTCCTGATTTTTGTTTTGTTTTTTATTTTGTTTTTTGGGTTGTTTTTTTTACACTGGTTTATTTTTATTTTTTTTAAATCGGTCCAGAACCCTGCGGTAGCCTAAAGACTATAGGTGCTGTTTGGAAAGCAGTGATTTCAAGCAGAAACATGCTTACTGCCATCTGTTAGAAGCAGTTGAATATTGGGTCGTGGAGAAAGCAGTCAGATTTGTTAGAATAGCTCCAAGCAGAAAACCTTTTTATTGATTTCTGCTGCTCCTCAAACGACTTTAAAAAACATACAAGAATACTTGCACAACCAAAGCTGAACCTACTGTTTCAGAAACTGGTATAATTTTTTACTCCTTTTGAGATGCTCCAACTGTTGGAAGTAACTGGACTTCTTTTGAACTCATGTCTGCTTTGCCTTGTGGTTTCACCTAGTGCAAGTCATTTAAAGTTTCTGTGTCTGCTTTCCTTTTGTAAAATATACATAATACTGGTCTTCTTTGAAGGTGAATTGTAAAATGTAGTAAGGGAATGTCTGGGAAGAGCTGCTGGAAGTTCAGATACTAGATATATGAAGCTTATATTGAAGTCGAAGAATACAAAATCTAAAATTTTGAATTTATACTCACCCTTCTCTCCTTCCTTTCCCATGTAAATTAAGATACAAGTTAAAATTAGCACATAGTATTTCTTTCCTTTATAATACATTTTTGTTCAAGCATGTATCTATAGAATTTTGTAGCTGTTTGGCTGGTACAGTTTATAAGATTATGAGGCAGCAGCTATATGCTCCAGAGCTACTTGTCTTTGGGAGCTAGAAAGAAGCTGTCAGTTTGGAAGCAAAGAATTTGGGGAAATGTAGAAGTTATTGTGGTTTCCAAGTCATCTCTCTAAAGCTAATAAATTGCTTAAATTTTGAGCCTTTTTTTATGATCACTTATTAGACTGATTAATTTGTTGAATCCCCTGGAGCTTTGCAACATAGTATCTAAATGTACACTCCTTGAGTTCATCAGTTGTGCAGCTAATAAATACATTGCATAAAATCCCATTATTAAGTTTTCCCCTGAACACTTGTCATATTATTTTAAAATCTTTCTTCAAACTTAGTGAAGTCAGTTCTTGGTTCCATTGAAGTTGAGAGCAAAACTCCAGTTGGCTCCAGTGGGGCTATGATTTCACTTTTCTTCTGTTAAAGATAGTGTAAATTTATGAGAATTGTCCCCTGGTGAACTGGTGCTGGACATGGTTTAGTTGGAAGCATAGACCAGAACAAACCCTGGTCACCACCATATTTTGATAGTTTCAGAAACTGAGCTGACCACAGGTTCTCCTTGGTCATTTTTGCAGTTACGTCAAGTTAACCCGCATCAAGTTGCTGAAGCCCACCTAATTCTTGGAACTGATGATGTTTATGAAGTTAGCTAGCAAGAATTGTGACTGTAGAGCAGATAATCCCAGATTAGTTGGGTATGCCGGGTGCTTGACATTAAAATAAGGTAGAATGCAGAACATAGTTTGAATTACCTTCTATAATCATGGATGGAGGAAGTGCTTGCCCAACATGTTGCACAAATCATGATTATGGAAAAAAAATGCTTGTAGATGAAGAAATATGATCTACTTAGGATGGATTTTCTGATTCTCTCTGAATCTATAGTCTTTAATTTGGTTAAGTCAGATTCTTAATGAATTTATGCATTTATCAGGCACCAGTGACAGTGGAATATGAACAGATTTAAGGTCTGTATTTAAATACAAAACATCATGTTAAAAGAGAATGGTAGGAAATACAGATATTTCTGTCAGGTTCTAGAAACAGTGCTAAATTGGTGGTGCTTGTGTTTTTCTTTTTTCCTAGTTTTATATAATGTCTGATATAAACAGAAATAAGGTATAGAGTTAATCAAAACCCAAGAAGAGAAAATACTGCCATGGTCTATGCTACAGAATGAACATTGGTGGAATCTTAACCTTTGTTTCTTGACTTTGACCTTCTAAAATGGTGACAATAAAGTTAATAAAGTTTTAAAAAGGAAAGGATGAGGAGAAATCTCTGTTTGTTCTGCTTTGAAGAGATTTTAAGATCCAAAGGTACCAGTGTTTAGCATGTAACAGATGTAAGTTTTACTGGGGTAACTTTGTAAATTTTTTATCCCAAAGAGCAATCACTGAGGTGTTTTCATGACTCCAGATCTTCAGGATTCCACATGAACTGGTGTGTGAAGAAGTGATGCAAATCCCCCTTGCATCAACTCTGGAGATAATCCTTGAAAGTTAATACAGCTTGGAGCTATACTATCTTTCCTGCAGGCTCTCGCTTTCTTTCAGGGTAATCCCAGAGAGGACAAGGAGAAGAGGCAAGAAGTGGCTGTATGCAGGGAAAAGTCTGTACTGCTAAACAGGACATACTGGAGCTGTGGTGGAGGTGTAGGATTCTGAATGAGTGGCCCTAATAAACAGTTGTGACCCCAGAATCCACAAGGATCTCAAAGGATTTTGTATTCTGTAAATGTAGCCAAAGATGTCACAATTCCTCTGATCCTTGTCAAAACCAATTTTCATATGTTGTACAGTTGTGCTGCAGCTCTTATCAATTTTTAAAAATCAACAAGTGCCTTAAAAAGTAGAATGCATTTTAATTCCTAGTTTAGCAGTGATTGGACAGTACAAAAGAATCCCTCATTAGGCAGACAACATACATAAGGCTAAGTTCTACAGGAGAAATGAAGGAACATTTGGTATTAGGAGCCAGAAACTGGTTTTCAAATCTTAACTTCAGCAGGTGATTCCAGTTCCATCTGTGGTACACAGGTCAACATTGTACAATGGAGGCAGATAGTTTTACACTTAATGGATGTAAAACTAAAATATCACAAATCAATGAGATAACATCTGTCAGAAAAAGCTGCCTTGCAGCACAGCAAAACTAATTTCTATTAAATTAAATTAATGAACATAAGTTAAGCCAATGACATAAGGTGATCCATGAGAAAATCCAGTTTGCATGGAAAATGGTGATCTAGTTTTTTTAAAAAAAAAGTGTGTGTGTATGCATACACTGGACCTCTTTGAAAAAGGAACTGCTATTTATAGAAATTACACCTTATGAAATTAATTGTAGGAAGGAAAATTGAGAGTTTATCTCTGTTATAAAACTGCTTCAAGGATTTTTTTTTTCTAAAGATAACAGAATTAATGTTGGCTAAGATTCTGTGCTGTGCCTATTTAGATGTTGGCATGAAATTTGTGCAGGGAGAAGAGAAAATGTGACTTTAAGCCTTGGGGGTCCTGCCTAAATTACTGGTCACAGCATTGTCTGAACTACTGCAGTCTTGTATGCTCTGACGTGCCCACTGATGCTCTCCTATGCATACTACATGAAGGGATGGCAGAGGTGTCCTCAGAAGGCAGTTTTGATGCTATTTTCCACAATGTCTTCTCTGGGGAAATTTCTCTAGTAATAGGTCTTTTGGGGCTTCTCTTTTGATATGGAAAAGTAAACAGATCAGTAAACGAGAATTTGTAGCCATTATCCTTAATTTTGATGTATCCAGTTATCAAAAAATCATACTTTGAGCTATATGACAAGGTCACAATGTCACATTATTTCTAATTTAGTGGTGCCATGACTGGGGCTATATTCACTGTTCAAACATGCATAAGAGAAGAACCTTAACTTTAAGACCTTGCAACCTAAGTAAAGTAAAGTAAAGAAAAGAAAGGATCATTGGGACCCACTTTTGGTCAGTATGAAGTTCATAGCAAACCTTCTAAAAGGTTAAATGGATCAGGATCAGGCCTCAGTTCTCTAGAAAGACAAACCTCTGAATGGGCATAACATGAGCGATTGCTATGGAAGCACGTGTAATTCAAATAAAATATCTAATTCCAATAAATGATGAGAGAAATCTGAACATGTACTACCATAAATTTAATGACTATTCTGTAGCTACCCTCAGCAAAAATTTAGTCCTGATGAAGTTGATGGCAAAATTCCTTAAGAAAAAAATAAATGCCACAGTTTGGATGGCAACTCTGAAGGCAGTTTCATTTGCAACGTTTTCTTTAAAGTCCCTTTTGTGCCTCCTCTTTGTCATTTAAAACTAGTGAGTAAATCCTAACTAGAACTTCTGACATCACATTTGTTGTTAATAGCCTTCTATAGGTTTCTGTATACATGTTAGACCTAGACTCCTGCAGTTTCTTCCTGAATTACAATGTTGCCTTATTCTGGGCAATGCTAATAGTCTGGAATGTATTTCAAGCAGGATGGAGAAAGGGGAAAAAATAGATATTTTATTTCCACAGTTTCAAAATTTAAACACTTCCCGTTTACAATGTAACTTCTAAGACTTTAGTATGGAGTGAAGTCACAGGTGAACTGAAGGATTGGGTTCATCTAGATGGGTATTCTAAAAAGAGTCATCATCTTTGAGACAAAATATTCCATCATGTTTACTGGACAAAATATTAATAGATTAAATGTAATGATCTGTTTGGTTTTATGTAGACACATATGGCATCATAAGAAGCTTGTTATTTCCTACTCTCCCACATCACCCTACAAGATTACTTTTAGCAGGTTCTATTTTTTGCAACTGCTATTTGAAGACTAAATGACTGCTATATTTTCTCTTGTACTACAGTGTATGCACCTTTTCCACACACACGCACACCAAAATCAGCTCCTTGAAACTGAAGTGCACATCTTAAGCAAGGAAACATGGTAATAATAGCTTTTGCAAAATGAGCCTCTGCTGCGTGGGGGGAAGTTACATTGCACTTACTGGACAGAGGGCAGCACGGTGTCTATAGCTAGTAGGTGTAGACAGTAGGAGCCTTTTTCCCCCAGCAGAAGTTTGAGTTACAGAAATGGTTACTGGCTTGACTCCACTATAAGCAGAGCTGAGCCCTGGATGCCAAGGCAAAGGTTAGGATCAGACCTTCAGCTGACCTGTCAGACACTATTTCCTGCCCACCCAGCTCAGATCAAGAAGAGAAGATGCGTTAAGCTGTTTGGGAGAGCCAGCAGCAGCATACAGCTCCGGGTTTAACAGAGCAACCACAATGCCCTTTCTCCCTATCATACTGCACCTGTCTTTATTTTTTGTCTTGAAAAATACTGTACTTACCAATATCTTTTTCTCTTCATTCTACTTTTCAAAAACAGGGTAATTATCTTATTGGAAGGGGAGGTGTTATATGTGAGAAATATGGTATTGGAATTTAAAATCATTTCTGTCCATAGAAATACAGAAATAAGGAACTGGGTGGCTTGATGTTTCCTGGAACAAATTTACCCTAAAACAAACCATTAAAAGGAAGTCTTGTATGTTTTGGTTTTCAGTTGTGTTTTTTTAATTAAGGGGTTGGTATAATGGTGCAGGTTTACAACAAGAGGAAGCTACAGCTGTCTTGGTAGAGAGATGTTGTTCTTTTACCATTCAATGCATTCATAATTAACATTTTTGACTGTAGAGGAATATCACCAATGGACACATCCAGACATGCATGGATATTTGGTTCCCTGGGGACAAGTCGTAGCGGTGCACCTTGCATTGCAGCTACTTGTCTCCAGGGAATGCCTGTGCCATGCATGTTTTGGTGCATAGCAAGTTATCCCAGGGGTGGTAGGGAAGGCTGTGGGACCTGGGGGTTATAGAGCCTGCCAGCAGTCACAGCTTAGCTCTGGGTGGCCTGGCTCTGCTTTTCAGCAGTGCATGCTGCCCAATCATGCGCTGCTCCATTTTTTTTTGATGATGTTTTTTTTTGTTCTGTTTTCTTTGGGGGAAGGGGGGATTGTTTTGACCCTTGCATATCCATGGTCAAAAACTGCAGGGGAAAAAAACCTGGGCAGCGCATGTTTGGGCAGTGTGCCCTTGTATCAAGAATGCTGAATTGAGCAGTATGTAATGCCGCAAATGTGTTTGCAGCGCCACATACCACATGGCCACACTCATCTGGATGCGTCATATGACTAATGTGCTCTCTCCATCACAGATTCACAGTTTATTTTCAAATTTGAATTACTTCTAAAAACATACTCGCATTAATGAAATAAAAAATGGAGGCTTAGATGCATCTTGCTTTCTAAAAGGCATATTATTATAAATATCCAACATTTTAACCAGATGAAGTACATTAATTTAGCTATGCTAAGTTATGAAAATCTACCAGCATGTGCATTACGTGAACTTTCCCTCCTTTTCTCATGATCACTAATGTGGTTTGGAGGAAACCCAGCATACACATTACTCACATGTTTTCAAAAGAAGCCTGTTTTCCTGATGGGTGCATTAGTGTAGAGTATTTTTTTTTCAAGTTGGCTGTAATGTGTTTTTCAAAAGTTTAAAAACTACGTTGGAAGAAGTTTGAATACTTCTTTTCAAATGTTTAGTCATAGGGTTCTTTTTTAACTTTGTTTCCACTTTTTCCAGTAGTGGAGCATGCAACACCTATGCAATAGGTAGAACAGGATTGCTCACAAAAATGTCTAGATACTAACCTGGAAGTGGCTGTAGCCTTGGGTAGTAGTTGCATTTGTTGAATTCTAATGGCAAGTCTGGAATTACTTTTGGCTAGTACTTTATAGCTTGGCTGTCCACTGAATCATTTTACTCTACTGTGTTTATTTGGATCCTATTTATTATTGCCTGAATACCTAATTTTGATCTCTTTCAGCAAAAACATTCAGTGTACTATTCCAAATAATAGCACAATGGGGTGTCTTTTTGTTTTTAATTTGGATGTATGCTGCTATTCCAGTCAAACAAAACTTGCTATGCTTCCTGCTTGTTTACAAACACTTCTCAGCAAGAATCCTGTGAGTGTTCAATCTGTTAAAGAGCAAATTTGGCTGTTTTGTCAACGTTCTTTTTAACATATTAATTATAAGTGTGCTTTGTCAATGTATATAGTTGTACAAACAATACAGATCACTACCTTTAATTAAAAAAACACTCTGAAAATTAAAATCTTCACCTGTCAAATTTCCTAAATGATCTTGCCCACAGAATTCAGGTGTCCTTGCACCAATGTTTATTCAGTGGGGAAATAAGCTAGTAGGGAGATGTTAACAATGCAGATTTTAGACATGTGTTTCATCTTTATAGAAATAACTGTTTGAAATGTAGTTGGGAAAAGGCACTTTCTTTTTACAGTATATCTATTTCTGAGTTTAGATCAGTCAAAATGCATGTATTAATGACTATCTATATGAGTAAGACTTGTATGACTGAACAGTATCACAGTATCACAGTGTCTAGAGTCGGAAGGGACCTGGGCAGATCATCTAGTCCGACCCCCTGCCTTGGCAGGAAAGAGCACCGGGGTCAGTCAAGTTGTGGAACTGCTCACGTTCACAACGACAACTTGCAAGTATAAGGCTAAGCACAGACCTTCAAAAAGCCTGAGGCAGAATCCAATATATGTGGGTTTCTCTAAGCTCACTCATGTCCTGCCTTCAGTGTGGGGGCATGGAAATGCCTGTACTGGTCATGGTGACAAGACATGAGGCACTCTTGCATGTCTCCCAGTGTGCTGGAGAACACTGAGGGCCATCCCTACTTGACTGCAAGGCACACATCCCCAACTCACCATTGCCACCGTGGCCCCCTCCACCCCACTATGCCCAGCTATTGGCCTCTAGGAGAGCCCCACAGGGGACCACAATAGCACACCCTAACCCACTACAGCTGTCCTGGCTGCTAGGTGTGCCATGGCAACCCTGAAATCCAGGGCTGGACATGGGGGAGGGCCCACAGTGAAAGCAAGCGCACAGGGGCATGTGTCCCAGCAGCCAATCAGGAGTGGCCCTGCTCTGCAGAAGGAAGGACTGGGCTTTGAGGGGCCCATCCCCTTCCCTGATGGAGCGTTCCCACCCCCGCTGTTCAGTGCAAGCCATCCAGGTTGCCGGTGCATTTTCCCGGCTGTCACTGATGCTGGGCTCCAGCAGTACGTGCCAGGCAGCCCCGGTGGGCTTGCACTGGGAAGGGGACAGGAGTGCTCCTGGGCCTTGTTGCCTGCAACAGGTGAAGGGTGTGCTCTGTTATGCAAAGGGGCATGAGTAAACAGCCAAGCAGCTTGTAGGTGGCTGCACTCTCAATTGGACACAATTACTTGATTGGGATCAGAGCCCAGCTATTTGTTATAAGAACAGGGCTCTGAGAGGGGTAGCCAGCAGTTCATGGTAAGGAGCTGAGGAGAGAGCATCACCTGGCTGGAGCTGCTGCTCATAACATCTTGGAAGTACAAGGAAGGAGATATGGGGAAGGTGGAGACTCCTGGTCCTGGGGCATGACCTAAAACTACACCCTACTGGACTGGGTGGTGTGGTGGGACTGCCGTAATAGGGCAGTCTCCAGGAAATGCCACACCTGTGCCTGCCCAGTGAAGGGCGAGTCTGGGGCCCCAGAAAGACTGCCCCCACTGCCTTGTGGGTTACCCAGGGAGGGGAATGGCTAGGGGAGCACACCATGAAGACCAAGCAAGGGCCCAGGTGCACAGTGAATCTTGAAGTCCGGTGCCCAGGTCCGGTGAAGGGACCTAAGGCAGCACCCAGGCTTGCTGTGAGTCCTGAGGTGAATAAAGGAGCCAGGTGTGAGACTCCTGGGGGTGGAGCCTTAAGCCTATGAGGGAGCCAAGTGTGAAACTCCTGGGTCAAGGGGATTAAGGGGAATGAGGTTGGGGATTGAGGCCCAGTGTGTGGTGTGAGGGGACCAAGAGGCTCCCAAGCCAGCAGGGAGCTCAAGGAAAAGGGAGGGGCCTTCTCTTAAAGACCCCCAAGGTAAGGGAGAGCATCACCTCCCTTGGAAGCCCATTCCAAATTTGGCCACCCTTACCATGAAGAAGTTTTTCCTGATCTCTGTCAGTTTGTGACCATTGTTCCTTGTTAACCCAAGAGACCCCCTTGTGAACTGAGCATCTCCAATCCCTTGCTATGTCCCCTATTGAATTTGTAGGTGGCTACAAGATCACCTAAAAGCCTTCTCTTGTGGAGGCTGAAGAGATCCAGGTCCCTCAGCCTCTCCTCATAGGGCTTGTCCTACAAGCCCCTAACCATATGAGTGGCCCTCCTCTGGACCCTCTCAAGTCTATCAACATACTTCTTAAAGTGCAGCATTCAAAACTGGACGCAGTACTTCAACTGTGGTCTGACTAACTCTTTGCTGTCCAAGTATCGCCTCCTTGGATCTATTTGTCATGCATCTGCTGATGCAAGATGAAGTGTGGTTAGCTTTGTTGATGATTTGTCATACTGATGACTCATGTTCATCTTGGAGTCCACTATGACTCTAAGATCCCTTTCTGCTGCTGTGCTGCTGAGAGGGTCACTTCCCAGCCAATAGGTGTGCTGAGTCCAATGAGAGCCCAATGTGAAGGCATCGACTGAGTGAGAGTTCCAACGTGAGGCACTGGAGTGCGGATCCCAGTGTGAGGGCATGGGTTTGTAGGCTGGGTATTAGACCAAAGAAGCTAAGGCCAGGTCTTAGTCCATGCATGCAAATATCAAGGCATGGCACATGGTATCAGGGGAGGTTTGGAGCTGTTTATAGGCCTTTCGCATCAAGGCAAGTAAATGGGAAGGCTCCTGCTCTGCTATCCTCTTGTAATTTAATGTCATCAAAGGCGTGGCAGGTTAGGTAGGTGGGCACTTAGCCCTGTTATGAGTGGGTAGGCCAACAATCAGACAAGCCCTGGGATACCCACTTGTTACCGGGAGGAGCAGGAGGTTGAGAATACTGTTGGACAGCCACAACATTTTCCCTGCTATATCTCTGAAGCTCCAGGTAACAGGGACAGTTTTGCCAGCGTAGGGGGTGTGATTTAGGACTCCCCTCAAAACTAGTCAGTTGATCATAGGAGTTCGTAGTTTTTTGTAGTATAAAGTTACTTTCACTCCTCTCTCCTCATGCTGTATGACGACTACTGCCTTAATATCATTCCCAGCCAAAAGGACAAGCAGTGATTTAAAAACAGGTCTTCCAGCCTGATGGTATGTACATACTGTGTACTTTAGGATTGAGTTTATTATAGGAAATGTAATTTTAATTTATAGTGAGAGGAAAAATATTTGCCCTCGGACCAAGGAATACTGGATGTGTTCCTACTGGGACCACGTTGTTACTTGATCCTTGATTTATTTATGGAGTATATTTGAGAGTGTCATAGAATTAGGCCCCTCTACACGTTACATTTTAAGTCATGTTTAACCAGATAATCAAACTTTAAGTTGTGACCCAAGTACATGTTCAGCCCAGTAATGGCATGATAAAACAAGCAGTAAGCTACAAAGTTATTCCACAAAAAAATACTCAGTAACTTTGTAGCTTGCTCTAATCAAGGCATGCATTGAACCTGTGACCAAGTGCTTTCCTCTGTCCAGGAACCCTATCAAATGAGAAACTCCCAGCCACAGGGGTGAAGTGTGAAGAATGCTGCGCTGCTGCGAGACTTGTGAGGTGTGGGGCTTGCAGCAGCATTCCCTTGTGCTGCCCCTGCTGTGAGTCCCACATCCTGTGCTGCTGTAGGTTTGCAGCAGCGACAGTGAGGGAATGCTGCCACTGCTGTGAGTTTTGTGAAGTGTGGGGTTTGCAGCACCAGTGGCATTCCCCTGTGTCCCATTCCAATGGGTTACAGGGCTCACAGTGGGGGGCAGTGCTGCCATTGCTGCAAGCCCAGCACCTCCATGGGTTTGCAGCAGTGACAGTTTTCTCCCTACTGCTGCCCCTGCAGGCCCTGCATAATCCCACCATTGTGCATCTTGCCATGCACATGTCGCATGACAGGAGGTGCAATTATGTGGATCATGCACATCTAAATCCCATTGTGCATTTAGAGGGATCCTAAGTGTGAAGTGAATGCATTGGTTCTATAGCACTCCTATTTGGATAGCGATAACATGGAGAGTATTTTTTTTTTTTTTTTTTTTTTTTTTTTTTTTAGTGGAGCTACTTAATAAGTTTTTGTTCCATTGTAAATTACTTGGATCCTTGTGAAGTACTAACATTCTTGGGACTATATCAGTGAAGTTTGACTGTACTATTTGCTCACATTACTTATATGAGGATCATTAAATCTGGATGGAGAGGCTATAGGCCAAATCCAAGACCTATTGAAATGTCAGTCTTTTGAGTGACCAGTGGCATGACCCTTAACATTACAAGCCATTTTTTAACGTTTTTGTATTAGATTCAGAAAAGGCATTTTATATATAATAATACTTTACAGTGAGTGTGTTTGTGTGTGTGTGTGTGAGAGAGTCTCTTTCTTCCTAATGTCTCTCATTAGACCCTTCATCATTCTAGTGTTTATTACCTGCTAGGAACCAAAGCTTTCTGAATGTACATCTACTATCATATTAGACAACAAGCAGTGCTCAAGTAGTTCATTAGGTAGTATTCCTTTGGAGATGCATAAACTAACAGATGGGACCTCCACTTGCAGGTTGCATCCTTTTGAAACACAGACACATACACGCTTGATATATATTGCTGTACATGTTGTGTTGTATGTATCGCTACATATACACTTTGTTCATCAGTGCCCATTAATGTGATGTATTCTATGCAGTAATGGAACCTTCAAATGGAGATCCCATCTGTTAGTTTATGCATCCCCAAAAGAATACTACTAAATGAACTACGTGGGCACTGCTTGTTGTCTTACATGATAGTAGATATACATTCAGAAAGCTTTGGTTCATAGCAGGTAATAAACACTAAAAATAATGAAGGTTTGGGGAGCTTTCCTTATCTTTTCTGAACATCATTCTCACAGAAGTAAAAGAAAGATGGCATTGCCCTTTTTAGCCTGGGTTTAATGTAGGTCACTTGGGTCACCAGCTGACATGACATTAATGACGAAACTGCTCCTGACAATTGCTGGAGGAGGTGTTTAATTTCACTGATCTTTGCTAGAGTTCAACAAAAAGTAATATCATTCTAATGTACTGTCCATCCAGCTGTTTCTTAAGTATGGTAGCTCCTCTGATTTGGTCAGTAGATAACAAGATATGTAGATGATTAGATGCCTATGCAAAGGGAAGTTCGTTTTCAAATTGCTGAAAACTCATAAGACACATTATTTCTTGCCTCAGAAAAATAAGAATTTCATGACTTGAATGACAGGCTAAAATATATACTGGGAATATTATCTTTGCTGAAGTTTTTCTCTAATTAGTGTTGGCATGTTGAATAAACCGAGGAAAAGCAACATTTTAAAACTTTTATATTTATTTTGCATCCAGGGAAGAATGAAAGATTTGAAATTATTTTCAATGCTTCTCTGAAAGTTTTCATAATGGATCCTCATAGCAGATAAAAAATAATTTGCTCTTGGGCTCAAAGGCACCATATACATAAATAAATGAATGTTAGAAATCTCAGCCTAGGCTCACCAAAAGTTTTGCTAAATGTCGTGATTATTCACTTAGCCTAGTTTTTCACTGAACTTGGTCTAAGTTGAGTTAGGAATTGTAATCAGACTGTTCCTTTCCTGGCTTTGCACGAGTAGGAGGGCTCTTGGGCAGTAAACTCCATAAGTCAGGCTGGGCAAAATATGGCTCACAGGCTGGATCAGGCCCATGGAGTGTCTTTGTCTGGCTCATGGCGAGTCATTAGGTCCTGCCTGGGCTGGGCATCATTCAGCTGTGACACATCCTGCCACCCCATGTGCATGCAGCAAGGCTGGGGTGGTGGCTCCACAGTGGACTACCTTTCTAGTACTGCTGGTCCCCGTCCCATGGTACTGGGGGGGACCCGTGCACAGCACTGACCCACTCTTACTGCAAGCTCACTGCTGAACAGCTGCAGCAGCACCAGCTCTAGTGGGCAGAAGTGTGCTCAGCAGAAGGGAAAAGTGGCCCCTCACCCTCACCACTGCCCACTGCTTCCTGCAGCATCTGCTGAGAGCCTGCGTTGGGCTGTCTTGTATCTCCACTGCTGTCACCACCATCTCTGGGCTGCCCAGGGAAGTAGCAGGGGCAGTGCAGAGGAGATGTTGGGCATCCCAGCATGGGCTCCCAGCAGCTGCTGCAGGAAGTGCTGGGCAGTGGTGAGGGACAGGGCACTTTTCTCCCATGCCAAGCACACTTCTGTCCTGCCAGTGCTGCTGCTATAGCTGTTCAGCGGGAGCAGGCAAGTCTGCAGCAGGTGCGGGGTGTATAGAGGCTTCACACGACTCCCCGCCAGTACCACAGGGCTGGGGCCAGTAGCTGCCACTGGCCCAGCCGCATGCAGAGGGTTCGGGATTGAGAGAGTGGTTGGGGGGTAGAAAGGTAAGAAAGGTTTATTGACTTAACTGGGGCCAGTGGCTGCTGCCACCTGGGCTGCCTAGAAAGGCAGTCCAGTGCAGAGCTGCCCCAGCCCCACTGCATGCCCAAGTGGTGGCAGGACAGACCATGGCTGGGTGGTGTGGAGCAGATATGGGGTAGACTGGGTTGGAGCTGTGAGTGTGTCTGCCTGATCCACTTCTGCTGGGGTCAGTCTTGAGCAGGTGCAGGGCATGCTGTGGCTGGGGCTGCATGCTGTTGGTGGTGATGGGGAGGGTTTGCAGGGCGTGTGGGTTCTGGGCTGTTGTGGGGCAGGGATGGGTGCTGACTAGCTCAGGGGGTACTCGTGGGGAGCTTCCATGCACATCCCACCATAACCTCCAACCCTCCCCAGCAAACTTCACAGCCACACCCTGCTCGCACACAGTAACACGCCCCACAAACACGGCACCCACCCACACCCTCCACACCCCTCCCACACACGCCCTTGTGCCTCTGGGGGAAGCCCTGCTCACTGCTACTCACACATGCACCCACCCCTCTGAAAAGCTCCCATACCCACCCCTCCACACTCCCTGCAATATACAAGAGTAGGACTTCATTTTGAGCTATTATGCAATCACTTCTATATACACAATGCAAACACATACAAATCAGGACAAGAATATCTTTTTAAAATGATATTAAAATATGTTATTGTGTTTGATTTTTAATATATAATTAGCGTGGGAGGATTGGGGTTTGGTTCCAATATGGCAAAGCCCCTTTCCAAAAAGAGTACTTCCAGGGGAAGGGAGAGACTTCTGGTGCCAAGGTCAGGGCATAAGAGATGGGACTTATGGTCCCAAGATGGTGACCAGGGGGTGGGGCATCTATCAAGGGATGGGGCTACCCTCGTGGCCCTTGACAGCTCACTAAAACTCCTTAAGCAGCCATCCAACAAAATAATTGCCCACTTCTGACCATGCCACCTCCTCTTTGGTGGGAAGCATGGTCTTGGCCTCTTTTTGCTTGATAGACCAGGGCTCATACTTGGACTAGTGTGCAATGCTGGTTTGCATACAGGAGGTATGAGAGCCATACTATGCTGTCATGGTAGCACTGCATGTTCTGAAATTCTTTTGAGACTGAATGTTTCCAAGAACTGCCCCTCAATTTATTTAGCTGCAGCTTGTAAAGGAATTTTAACATGGAAACTGTGTGGTGGAGGTGTGAACCATTGTGGAACAAGATAAACTAACAAAATAAAAATTACATAACATCTCAAAACTTTTTCACACGTGCTTATTCACTGTGTGAGTTGTTGGTGTCTAGTATATGGTGGGAGGTTTTTTTGTTTGTTTGGGTTTTTGAAGGGGTGGGGGTTGTTAATTAGCAAAAGCTAAAGAGAGAGAAAGAAAGAGAAAACTAAATAATGAACCACTGAAAATATGAATAGATTTATTTTTAACTTCCTAAAAATGAAACTTGTTCAGTTT
>JAGPOW010000261.1:80438710-80504838 GCA_030014935.1 Caiman crocodilus | reverse complement strand
TATACATTTCTGGAAGAGGTGTGTGTGATGTCAATTTTTCTTTTGTTTGGTGACTGACATAGCATGCTGTGTTCTTGCTGGTTGTTAACGGCATCTGCATTATGAGGCCAAAGAGGTCCCCTTCATGACAATGGCTAATGTTTGTAGAAATGAAAAGGTCATGATCATGACTACTTTATTTAATGCCAACTGGATACTGACAACAATTACAGAACTAGACAGATCTTAAAGGGTCATTTCATTGACTTATTTGTTCCTGCTTTGTGAGGGCTGATGGATTCTACAGACTGCTTGGCTTTTATGCATCATATGTTTTGGCCTTGGAAATTTTCCTTGAAATTTTTGTGAAAAGAAAGATTCACTGAGCCCCTGCTTTTACTAGCTTTGTTCTTTGAACTACAGATGCATAACCAGTATCTTTACCATGTTGTAGTGAAAAACATAATATTGTGTTTTGTGCTTAGAGTCATTTTATTTTCTTTCTGATGTAAAATTTATACTTGTGACTGCACAAATCAGTATACTTGTGACTGCACAAATCAGTTACTGATTCTGAGTGATATGTTGCCTGACAGCAATTAAATTACAAAGGTTTATTTTCTGAAATAAATACGATTATGTACCTGAACAATAGCTCTGAAGTTCCAAAATCAGGAGGCAAAACAATTAAAATGCATGAAAATTTTTGAAAATCTGGTATTCAGTTTATTTTAGCAGGCCCTTAACTCTTTAAAAGACAAAAATGGTGGATGGCTGAGGGGAGGATATGCAGCACTATATGTGTCCAAAAAGTTTGTAGATTATTATTAGAGGACTTGTATTAGACTGTGGGCTACTGTTCCAAAAGAAATAAGGGCCCATCACAGTGAATCAAAACTAGACTGATTACAGCACTCATGCATTTGGCAACAACCCTGAGAAGACCAGATGGATTATATGATCCAATATCTCTTTCATCTTAAATTTCTACTCATGGGATTATATTTTCCAAGAAAGTTACTTAGTGTCTTCCACCTAGTCTTGGCAATCTTTTTCCCTATGCAGTAATGGTTTGGTAATAATGTGGATGATAAATGTTGAGACTGTCTTTGGATCCATTAACTATTGTGTGAATATGATGTTAGAGTTGACCCTTACTGACCTCATACATATATTAATTTTATTTACTGAAAATTGGGAACGTACTACATTGTTTGATGACAAAATGAGATTATTTTGGTCCAAAAAGAGATTGGACACTTGCCAGTAAACCACTATAAGAAATAAAATTAATGGTATTCACTGCAAATGATAATCTAAATTTGCAGCAAATTGATATCAATTTGGTCACAGTTTCATGGAATTGGTCAAAGGCCAGATCTACTACACCTATGAATTGTGAGGGGGGGAAAAAAAGCCATTGTGATAGTTTTTGTTAGAGTGAAAAAAGCAATGCATGTTAGGAGAGAGTACAAAAAAGGGTGGTAGAAGCCAAAAAAACTGGCTTCTAGAAACATTGGTGAGAATGGCAAGCAGTTTGTGATTTTATAATTATATGAGAGGCTGGTAAGGTTGTTCAGCACTTTCTATTATCAGAACCTATTTTCTTTCCCAGACTTTAGTCCATTTTACTGAAACTCCACATGTTGGTGTCTGCCTCAGGTTTCCTATTTTTTGGAAAATTTCAGTTGAAATTGTTCAGCAGTTTCTGAGACCAAGGCTGGGAAAAATATTCATTGTCCCCATTTTAGCTACCATGTTGAAATACTCAGTATCCCTCATTATTTGTAGCAGAGGCATGTACTTTGGCATGAGGCAGATTTGGGCTTGGGGGTATGTTTTGTCCCCCCTCATGAAAATTCACCTGAATTTAGCCAAGTTATAAGTCTTTATAAACTGCAGTTTGCAAAAGCTCAGTGCCTGCTAGTGTTTAGATGTGTTTAGTGACAGCATATTGCATTCATGGCTGTAAGGTGCCAGGCAAAACTGTCTCTGCAGTTTGAGCTCTGGACTGCTCCAGACCACACTGGGTCCAGTCACCAAAATTGAGGGATGAGACTGGACCCAGGTACCATGGAGGAAGAAGATCCCAAAGTCTGTTCCATCCTAACCTTTGGTGAATGCAAGTAAACAAACAAAAAAAATTGTTAAAGCGGGAGAGGTAGTGGTTAAAGTAGATTGGGAGAAATGGAGAGGGGAAAACAGAAACTAGACATTGGTTGGAGTAGAAGGGAGACTGGAACTGATTAGGAAAGGGGAAGGGCAGAAGTTTAATGGGGCAACAACAGTGCAGGGTGGCTGCACTCCCAATCAGGCACAATTACCTGATTGGGATCAGGGCCCAGCTGTTTGTTATAAGAACAGGGCTTTGAGCAGTGTAGCCATCAGTTTGCTGCAAGCAGCTGAGGAGAGAGAGCATCACCTCCCTGCTGGAGCTGCTGCTCATAACATCTTGGAGGTACAGGAAAGGAGCTATGGGGAACACCCCATAGCTGGGGCATGACCTAAAACTACACCCTGCTGGACTGGGTGGTGTGATGTGGTGAAACTGCTATGGTAGGGCAGTCTCCAGGAAATGCCACACCTGTGCCTTTGTCTGGGATCCCCACTGCCTTGTGGGTTACCCATGGAGGGGAAAGGCTAGGGGAGCATACCACAAAGACCAAGCAAGGGCCCAGGTGCACAGTGAATCTTGAAGTCTGGTGCCCAGGTCCAGCAAAGGGGCCTGAGGCAGCGCCCAGTCTCGCTGTGAGTCTTGAGGTGAATAAAGGAGCCAGGTGTGAGACTCCAGGGGGTAGAGCCTTAAGCCTATGAGGAATCCAAGTGTGAAACTCCTGGGTCAAGGGGACTAAGGGGATTGAGGCAGGGGATTGAAGCCCAGTGTGCGGTGAGAGGGGACCAAGAGGCTCTAGAGCCAAGCAGGGAGCTCAAGGAAAAGGGAGGGCTGGGAGCCCTGATTGAGTGAGTGAGAGCCCAGTGTGAGGGCATGAGAGTGAGAGTTCTATCATGAGGCACTGGAGTGCAGGTCCCAGTGTGAGGGCATGGGCTGATAGGCTGGGTGTCAGGCCAAACAAGTTAAGGCCAAGTGTTAGGCCATGGATGCCATCTATGAGGTATGCGACACAGTATAAAGGAAGGTTCAAAGCCTTGTATAGGCCCTTGGCATCAGAGCAAGTAAATGGGCAGCCTCCTGCTTTGTTATCATCATCCAAGTAATAACATCAAAGAGGTGGCAGGTGAGGTAGGTGGATGGTTAGCCCTGACACAAGTGGGCAGGCCAATGACTCAACTGGCCCAGGGATGCCCACTTATTACAGTCACCTAGGGCCATGTGTAGACTAAACAAGGAGTTTATATGCATGACACTTTAAAGTAGGCTAAATGCTTTTGCACTGCTTTAATGTTGTCGGTGTTTGCGTGCATTGGTGCATATCACTCATTAATTCCAGGCACTGTAAGAAATTTGGTGGTGTAATATGCCTTAAATGACTTGGGGTAAACAAACTAAAACTCCTCTCAGGAGTTTTAGTTTGCTGCCCCTACAGCTGCAGAGCAAAGCACTGGGCTCTGTGTACCTCAGGGACTCTGCAGGAAGTCCTGCAGGCAGCATGGCAGCAGCCCAGGAAGGCAGACTCTGCCCAAGAAAAACGGTGAACCTGATTTCCATCCCCACCCCAGTCTGGTGCTTCCTTCATGGCTGCGGTGCCCTCCTAGAACCACCCAAGCTGGTTGCCTATGGGCAGATGCCACCAGGGAGAGGGGGGCTGCCGCTGCTGTGAAGGGAGGCACCAGCCCCACCCTGCACCCAAGGAACTTCTCCGCCTACCACCAGCTCACCCTCTCCTCCCTGCTGAAGAGGCAGGTAACTCGGTGGGGTGTGTGCACAACATGGGGATTTAAAGGACACTAAATGACGTGGTGAGTTTAAATACCCACTGCTTTGTTTTAGGACCCCTGTTTCATCTAGACATGGCCTAAGGCAGTAGTTTTCAACCGGTGGTCTGTGGACCCCTGGGGGTCTGCAGACTGTTTTAAGGGAAAGATGGCTATGATCAATCAGTCAAAAATATGTGAATATCCACACTTACAATTCAGAGGGCTCCAGGCCTCCATTCAAAATTTTTTAGGTGTCTGAAAATTAAAAAAAGGTCGAAAACCACTGACCTAACGAATTAGAACAGTAGTGGAGTAGGAGCAAGCAAGTGAGGGAGTTGAAATGGATTCGGCAAGAGGTAGGTTGCAGAACAAGAACAGAATCTGGTTGTACAAAGATTGGGACAAGAAGCTTTGAGGGAATGGAGAGACTGGGACTGGACAAGAAATCCAGGGAGGAAGACTGAGATTGGGGGAGGGAAGAGGGTTGTGGCAAACATGGGAAGGGGTGAAAAATGTGAGTCCACATCAGTAGAGGACAGAAACATATCAGATGGAAGTGGGGAGAGAAACTGGAACTAACTAGATAAGGATTTTGGGACAAGGATCTGGGGGCAAGGGGAAAGGCTGAGCAAGGAATTTGAACAGGGTGGGTAGACTGGAGACTGAGAAGACATATAGGCTGGTGAGAAACTGGAGGAGTGGAGATTGGAAACGTCCAAGTAAGGAGAATGGGATAGAGATGTGTTGGAGGGGTTTCAGCAGAAGGATTCAAACTTGAGGGGAAGGGCTTGGGCGAGAGAGTATGCCCACATGCACTTACTTCACTTCCGAGCCTGTAAAGCAGGGATGGGCAATTATTTCAGGTGGAGGGCCGCTTACTGAGTTTTGACAAGCCATTGAGGGCCTCATGGCAGGCAGCCAGGGGCAGCTAAATATTAATTTTCTAACTTTTTTAGGGGCCCCACGGGTCAGATAGAATGGTCTGACAGGCTGTGTCTGGCCCACGGGTCGCGTTTTGCCTGCCCCTGCGTGTAAAGCAACCTGAGACTCTTGCATGTCACTTCTTTCTGCTGTCAGTTAACTTCAAAAAAACCTGCTGGCTAAGTGTCTTGCCCTCCATAACACTGGTCTTGCCTCTTATTGCTATCAGGTATTGTTAGCAAAAGTGACAGAGGTCTGGGAATTTATTTAAAAGCTCCAACCTTGCTGATAACCTTGTGTAGGTGTCAATGTGATGCCATGTGTTCTGTTTGGCCTTTTTTTGTTTATTTTTAAAAAGGTAGGAAACTACATGTACTCACCAATATATGATTGTGTGCTTAGATCCCTGACTGGCTGAGGCACAGACTGCCTACTGGCTAGCCCCACATTGAGGCACCCTGGGCACTTTTACACATGCTTCAGGGGTGGGGGACAGTTGGTGCTTTAAATACAATGGCTCTGACACATGCTCTAATTAAAGCACTGCCACTTCTTGGGTATCAGCATTCCTGTGCTTAAAAATGGCAGCAGGGGCACCTGAATTCAAACTTCTTTGACAAGCTTTTGTTCAAGTGTCGCGGTCACCATGTGTAAGTGTGGGGACGCTGATACACAAGACACAGGAGGCTACTGGGGCGCAGTATTGCCATGTTGCAGAGTCTACTCTGATGCACTGTAATTACAGTGTTCATGTATAGGTGCCCCCTGTGGCCCAGCCAGCCCCCCGTGTAGCATGTGGAGGGGCACATGTGCTGCAGGGGGTACACAAGCAGGAGCATACGCTGCAACACAAATAGCAGCACAGATTTGTGCTGCTGCAACCTCGCACCCCTGTTTGTGAGGCCACCACAGAGATTTTCATCTTGCGGTCCTACTGTCATCGTGTCAGTGCACAAAGTACTTAAATATCACGTTACCTACCTTTTCTATTATCAAACAAAAGTGGCAGTAAAATTAATTGAACAGGTATACTAAAAGAGCTGCCACATTATTTTCAGAGATTCGTTTTTCTTTTGTTTTTAAAGGCAGAGGCTGATTTTTTTTTTTTAAGTTACTGTTGTTCCAATAAAAAGTTTTCCCATTTCCTTTTCCCATATTTATGTGGTTTGTTCAGCCATTTTTCCTGTAATAGGTAGTTTTCTCCAGAGCTTCATGGATTCTTTGCTGTCCCTCATCTTGTTATGGGAACCATGGCATGCAAAATCATAAACTTACTAGGGTATCTCAAGAAAAGATGTAATAGCTAAAACCTGTTCTTAAAAGTCATTGCATTTCAAGTTTTTAATTTCCCTTTAAAAATTGTTTGTTTCAACTTAAATGGTGCAGTCCCAGAATAGAACGTATAAGATTTGCTTAAATATTTTTTGCTTTTAGATATTAGAGTAATTCAAGCAGAAATAATAGTGCCTTTCCAATAAACAAAACTGTAATGGTCTTTTCTTTAAGTCCAAGAACTTACATTTGATTGAATACATCCTTTACCCCATACACACTCATATACATATCAATACTGTACACTTTTACTTTACCCAATATTTCAGTACTTTTTCAGTTTTTTGGTTTTTTAAGCAAATGTAACATCCATTTGTTTTTTGAAAAAGTAAGGCACAGTGTCCTTTTTCTGCTGATAACAAATAAAACAGTTCTGGGTGAAGTGTTTTTGAAAGCAACAGCAACGTAGCTTTAATTCTATGACACTAAAATAAATGTTAACTGAATTGTAAGTGTACTAAATGAATCTAATTATTAAGTCAAAATATATTCTATACTAGGGAACTTGTAATTGGTTTTGAATTTTTTGTCATACAATAGCACACCAGTTAATGATTTTCTCTCATCACTTACGTCTGTAGAGGTGTGATGTTAGTTTTTCTCAGTCGGCTGTCACTTGGTTGCTTTGCACTTGAAAAAGATCTAAGGTTGCTGATTATGACTTTGCTGTTTCCTTTTTTATTGTTATGTACTTTAAAAGGTTTTCTAGTTTGAAACCCTACCGTAAAGAATGCAAGTTAAGTATGCATTCCTCAGCTTTGTAAGTCTCTAATTTCCATTTCTTCCTTTTACTTTTGAAAAATTATCTGAATAATTATATATGCAGCTGTTGGAGCTATGTATGGGTACTTCCACTCCAAGCAGTAGATGGACTCAAACTCCAAATCTTCAGAATGATTCTTCAGAAAATGTAGCACATGCATTTCAATTTTAACTCTTGAATTGGTACAATTTGGGGTACAAACCTTTTTCCAGTTAAAACTATTTGGTACAAACTTATTTTATCCGGTTGTTTCTTTCCACAGTTAAGTGTTGATGTTGCAACATAGTAATAGCTGATGTTGGCTTCCCTCCTTTTTCAGTTTCTATTCCTTCCAGATATAGTTTTGCTTCTGAGGATCAGATTCTCTGCATCAAGGAGTAAGTGAACATAGTGTAAAATTAGCAAAGATCTTTTAAGTATACTCTGTGTGGTCTAATGGATTTCATATTACTGGTAGTTCCAGAACTGCAGGGGTATCAAACTCACTTGACTTCCTGGGTTGGATGAGTGGTATGGGACCACTCCAAAGGCTGGATATCAGACTGGTCCCATGTGCCACATGCAGTGGATGCCCTGGTCTTGCATGTTGTATGTGGTGCACAAGTCAGTGTAAGACATGCCATATGTGGTGGGTGGGTCCAGTCAGAGATCCATGGGCCAGACAGTAGATTCTGCAGGCTGCATCTGGCCTGCGGGCTATATTTTTTACACCCTTGCTATACTGTAATATGTGATGTCCTATAAAGAAATAACATCAATTACCATAATCCCTTAAATGAAGACAAGGCAGCTGGTGACTCGGCTGTGTTCTGTGCTTTGATAGAGGTGTTAATTGGACAGTAATGTGTAATCATTCCTTAGAACCCTTGAAGAATATCTTGCATTTGAAAGCTTGTCTAACTCTCTACCCTGACTATGCAGTTGATCCAATAGAAGATATGACCCTAACAAGTTACCTGTTGCATAATTACTGGACTGTCACTGCTACCATAAAAAAACCCCCAAAAAACATAAGCTTCAGATTTACGACTATGTTACCTTTCTAATATTGAAATTATTTGAGAACGTACCTTTCTAAGCACAAAATATTTAGTCTGGTTAAAAGCATGGAATGACTTAAATACTTTCTTGGCTCTATTAAGTTAGCTACAGAAAAGGAGTAAGTGGAAATAAAAATAAAATGGAAATGTAACAGCATGGCTGACTTTTTTTTTTTTTTTCCTGATGTAGTTCATCCACATAAAACAATCATAATTCATTTCAGCATGTCTGCTGTCATTTGTCACTTACTGTTTGGAGTACATACTTGAGCAGCACTGAACAAAATGTACTTCTTGAAGGTAAGAATTGTTTTAAATGTTTATGAGGAGAACAGCATGCACTGAACAAATACGAATCATTCAAACACATCTTAAGCCTCAGCTGTTGAATACAAGAGGATGAAGGTTGGGTTCAAGTCTTGGTTTTTTCACTGTACAGAATGTCTGTAACATCATATGTACAGGTAGCTTCCCTCCCATATGCCTCCTTCCCCCTCCCCGCCCATCAAAAGTCTGATTAAAAATTAATGGCAAGCAGCTGGTGGTAATTCTGAAAGACTGGGTGATGCCTCAGTCTGGATGTCCTGGAATTTTTTTATTCATCATTTCCAATTTGTTCTCTTCCATAAATGGGAGTGTAGACAAGGTTAACATAGAGCATTTTTAAAATATATTTATTCTTCTAAACCAGGTTTCTCTTTATGTAATTTTGAGCCTGTAGCATCAGCTTTTGCTACTGTTGTTGGCAATGCCTCCCTTAGAAATCACTGGTCCAGAGATTCTAACATTCTACATGTTCATTAAGAGGTCTTAGTTGTAGCAAAGATTTGAACTATGTACTTGTAAAATTAAAACAATAGCCCTTAATTTCATTTATTGCTGAGAGATCTTTTAGTCCCTTCAGAGTTTTAAGACAAGTGACAGTAATCAAACTTTTCTTTGGTGGGTCTGTCTTTATGTTAAAGTTTTACTTTTAAAACTTTAAAGTTTTGCTTTTCTAATCTAGTTTAAGGACAGATCATGAATATAAGAACTGGACACCAGAGTACAAGGTGCCCAATGCCAGTTTAATTAGTCATTTTACAGGCATATTGCTGAATTCCCTTTTTTTTAGGGTGTATGTAATAAATGATCTGACACTTGAAGTCCTGAAATTCTTGATTTAAGATTGGCTTGAAAATCTGATTTGAAGTACTAAAACTTTCTATACCAATTACAGTAGTGAAAAAAATCTTATATGCTGTTTTAGAAGTTCAGTAATGTCATCTCTCAGTAGAAATTACTTGTATAATAATCATAAAACTAATATGTGCAAACTTGATTTATAAAACCTAAATTTCCATGTTTTCTTTTCTGTGCACATGTTTGTTTCTGAAAGGATAGGTGGTAGGGAAAAGACTTCTGAAAAGGTGTCTGTTCTAATTCACATCTCTAGTAACTTTTAACAAAAGGAACAGTCCTATCTGGGAGATGGACCAATTGACCTAGTAAGTTTCTCTCATCTCTAGAAGTTCTGATACTTTACTGCTGTGGAGGTTTAAAATCATATTACATTGTTGTTCTTTGCTGTACTGGAGCTGAAATTTTGAACAGATTTCTGTATTATAACTAGCATGTGTTCTGTTACTTAAGGTTGTTTATTCCAGAATGATAAATTTGTGCTAATCTGTTAGAGAGATAATTTAGTAGCTGTGCTAATCTCAAATTTATGCCTCTCTCTGGCCTGGTGCAGACAGAAGTTAATTTTGTCACGATTGGCCCCCTGAAAGTGCTCTACAGCCATACGTGACATGTGCATGGATGCAAAGTGCTTTTAAAGGGGCCGATTTGCACGGCAAATTGACCCTCATCAAATGAGGGATCAGATAAAGATGCTGATCTTCAGAGCTCCTTAGGCGTCTTGTGTTCCTTAGGGTTAATTTGTCACATGATCAGCGCTGAGCTGATGCAGGAAGGGAGGGCTGGAAGAGGGAGAGTAAACTGTCAGCTGGGGTTTGTCTGGCTTGAGCTGGAGAGGGGGAGCAGGGGGATTGAATCCCCCTGCCCCATCTTCCAACCAGCTCACTCCCCAGCCAGCAGTTCTTTCCCCCTCTTCTTTCCTTCCTCCGTTTGGGGTGGAGGGTGGGCAGGGCTTGTGGGGAGAGGTGGCTCCTGCAGTTGGGCTCAGTCTCACCCCCTGACTCAGCAGGTGAGCATCTGTTGGGTCAGGGGGCAGGGGAGAGTGCTTTAACTCATGGCACTTTACCACCATGAATTGGAGTGGGGGCTGCATGTCTGTCAGCAGCTTAAGGTGCTACTCTGCCTTGCCTTAGCTTTGATCTGTTAGTTAGGTTCTGCAGAAGTGTTATTTTTATTTGGTTGTTCCTTCCATTGTAAATCCTTAGGCATCTACTGAGAGGGCACCTTTCATCTCCAAGGTAAGAGAAACATACACAAACCAACCACAGTGAAAGAAAGAATTGGAACACAGGAACCCCAATTACCTCTATTTCTTGTTCCCACGTGTATAGTATGAACAGGTACTAAGTTAAAATATGTGTGTATACTTTGCATTAGTGTTTTAGTTCTGTAGCTTCCTTTTGTGTCTTACACAATGTTTTACTTTTTTTTCCATTTAATTACTCTGCACGCACAACTTGGAAAACAGAGTCAAAGCTAGGGGCATACAAAATGGTGAAAACATGGGGAAAAATTATCACAAAATGTATTAGCTTCAGAGTTCCTCACCTCCAAAAACTGCTTCCTGAAAGCTAACAAGTGTTTACTTGCACAATTCTGTAAAATGGAGGTTAGCAACCTATGGCCCATGGGCTAGATTCAACTTGCAAAGAGATTGGTTCTGGTCTATAATCTGCTCTGTGTTTTTACCAGTGGAGCACTGAAACCTTGTTAAAGTCTAGATGTGGATCTGGCCTGGATTCCTCAGTCTGCATTTTACTAATGGCCAGCTAATTGGCTTGCTGCTGATTCCTGCAGAGGGCTCTGTGGGTTTCCAGCTCCATGAAGAGGGCTGCTCTCTCTCTCCACATTGTAGTTTCTGCTCACTGAATTAGCCACTCTGAAAGATGCCATGATAAATTATATAGAAGGAGGGAGGGTGAGAGTGAGAGATCATCCCCTCTGCAAAGAGCAAGAATAACTGGGGAACAGTATGGGATGGGAAAGCTTCAGCACCAGCCAGGTTGCAAGTAGTGGCCTGTGGCGAGTAAAAGTTTTCCAGCCCTTGCTGTGAAGCAAGGCTGCTGCTTGGTCAAGACTTCTTCCATATCATATTGGATAAATCTATACTCTGATCCTAGAACCTTTCTCTTAGGATATAAATCAGCACAGTATGCTGCTTGCTGAAGTAGTCATAGGCACCAGCAACCTTTATGACTCAGAGGAAGAGACTTTTTATATTCTATCCTGAGGACAATTAACTGGTAACAACCCACTCAGATAGAAAAGTCATGAAATTGGACACTGAAGATATTCCAGAACATGTGCTTTTTTTAGTACACAGTAAGAAATGTTCTAGACCCATTTGAGATTGGAGATGTGACTGTGCTTAGCTTTGCTTATGGCTGAAAGTATCTGACATTAATCAGGGAAGCAGGTAGTGGGTATCATTTTCCATTATTTCAGCCTGAGCTTTTGGGGTTTTTTATCTTTAGAGATATACTTGATGCCATAAGATGGAACCCATTGTACTAAGTAGCAATATTTAGGAAAATTCTGAAGCCAGAGGGCTCCAAAAAAGGTAATGAAGTAAAAAACTTAATTATTATTTGAGGGCAGCGGCTTTAAATTGCCCTGACACATCCTGGGTTTATGCACATTTGCCTATGTACTGGTACGATGGTGGCCAAACCACCAATTGAATAACTGCTTTTCTCCATTATCTGATAAAGAATCAGCACAGAGAGGATTGAATCGCTGGCTTAGAAGCCCTTCTTCAGCTTACTTTAAGCTGTAGGCAGTTACAGCTGAAGGGCCACCTAAGTTTTGATAAGCTGTCGTGGGCCATGCACAGAAAATCTTTTAAAAGATATTTTAACAAATTATAGTTTAAAAAAATCCAAACTGTACATAAAAATCAAACATCTACTATACCATATTTAAATTTTATTTCCAAAAAATGTTTGTCTTGATTTGTTTTTTTTTTAATAGTGTGTATAGAGGTAATTGCATAATAGCTCAAAATAAAGCCTAACTCTTGTGTATTGGTTGAGTGGGTGGATGTGGGATGTTTGTGTGTGGAGGGGTGCTTGGAGGGGAGCTGCCCACCAGCTAAGTCCCAGGAGCTGTGGGGGGCAGGGAAGGGGTAGCAGTACATGCATCAGAGAGTGTGAGTGCTGGGGTTTTCTGTTCTTTTCTTCCCTCCCCACATCTGGTTTACACCTACCCCATGGTGCTCTGCATGGGTTTGAGTCCTGCCCATGTTGTGCTTCCACCCGCACCCACTGTGTGGTCCCACCCCTGCCATGGCCAGCATGCAAAGTTTCCTGGAGGGGCTGCTTTTGGTGCAGCTGCAGCTGCCCATGTGCTGCTTGGCTTCTTCCATCTCCAGTGTGTCCTCCTTGTCCTGCCCCTGCCGTATTGTATGCCCAGCCAGGCAGGGAAGAAGCTGTAGCTGGGCAGCTCCTGCTCCAGCTCCAACTCCCAGCTACCTTCTACCCACTCTGCATGACGAGCAGCTCTGTAGGGCAGCTGAGTAGGTAGAAGGCAGCCTGGAGCTGGAGCTCTGTGTGCTGGGGCAGGAGCCTTCTGGCTTCAGCTCCCCACATCCCTCCCACCTGGCGATTGAATGTCACTTTTATAAATGCCACGTGCATGTACACAGCTGCAGATTGCACATGGTCAGCCCAGCAGTTTGGAGAGCAACATCCAGCTGGTAAGTCTGTTTTGGAGAAATGGACATGGGAAGGCAGGGCAGATCAAGACAGCTGCAGTGAAGCACTGGGTAGGGCTGGGGCAGGGGCAGGCTTTATCCAGTAGGGGCAGGGCAGGGCACCAGATGGAGCCATGAGTGGCTCATCTGGGGGGTTGTGGGTTGTGTGTGTGCTCCTACCACTGCACACACACCTAGGAGAGGCATGGAGGCATGTGTGCGGGGTGAGGGCAGGCTGAGGCTGGGGGTAGCACTGGACTCTTCCTGGTGGGGAGGGTGGGGCCAGCGGCAGCACCGTACTCTTCCTGGTGGGGAGCGTGGGGCTGGAGCTGTGCTCAGGGCAGGTGGTGATGGAAGGGCTATGGGGACAGCTCTGGGGGGAGGCTACAGCCACTCCCAGAATTCACCATAGCCCCCACTCCCAGCACTGCTTCTGCCTTCCCTGAGTGCAGCCCCAGCCCCACCCTCCCACAAAGAAGAATGGCTCCAGCCCACATCAGCAGCCCATCCTTGCTCTGTGCACAGATCCATGGGAAACACCCCCCACATGCTTTCCGAGGGGGTGCACAATGGCAGGAACTACCTCCCAGATGATCTGCTTGTGACTTGGTTCTGTGCCATGCCCTGGCTAGGCAGTGCCTGCCCCACTCCCCCCATCATCGCATGAGCCTCTGTGTCCCCCCCATGGCCTTTCCCAGACTTTCCAGGTGGAGGATGCTCTTCAAGCTGCCTAGCTGCATATCGATAATTGGATCGGTACTGGCTGATTAACTAGTCATTGGTATTGGCAAAAAGAATCTTTATTGGTGCACCCTTAATTGGTGGGTGCCAGCCCATGGGTCAAATCCAGTCAGTTGGGAGGTTGGATCTGACTGCAGGCCATGTTTTACCCACCTCTGCTTTAGGTAGACTATTTTGTCTACCTTTAGCAGAGGGCTCAGTTTGTACATTGTATACAGCAAAGCTCAGTTTAGAGCTTTTTTCCCCAACAAATCTTTTCAGTAGTGATCCATTACACTTAAAACCCTTGCATGTCACAGAGGCTTTTTGGGGGCATCCAGGTCCCCAGTCAGACAAATGCTTTGTAGTTGAAGTTGTGAACATTTACTACTTTATTAATACAAACACCATTCTATGAAATCACTCCAAAAGCTCAAAATGTAAGCGAATGCAATAATAATGGTCATATATAATACATAAGCAGGTACTCACCATGAGCACAGTAAAGAAGAATTATATAGAGAGATTTTTAAGAGGAATATTTTATCCCCAGAGAACACGCAATCAGTTTGAAAGAGGATGCATTTGGTATTGCTTAGTATAGGTTAACACGGAGTGGACTTGGCCTTTTGGATAAGATCAGGTATAGAGATACTCTGCTTCACTTGGGTACCAGAAGCAATTCTAGCTATGGGTAGCATGGAGTTCCATGCAGGCTACTTTATGCTGTTTTCCATTTAAAGGTAGCTTGGTTATTTCTGTGCTATAGTACAGTGTGTTGCATAGTTATATCCTAAATTCAGCAACATTTATGTGCTATGTCAACACAAGAAACTGTCAGATCCAACAGTTTATTTGCGCATCAAACTTCTGCACGTTTCAGTGTTTCCTCAGTCAGCTGCTATTGCACTTCTTTGCAGTCACAATTTTTATACAAAATACAAGATTAACAATATCTTAATGTGTGTTGGAACTGTCATTTCAGGTCAAGAGACTTTTCTGTCTTTCTTTGAGTCTCTCAAAACATCCTTTACCTGCTGAATATAGATTTGAATTGATATCTCTCTGGGCTTGTGGTACCTAGAACTGATTTGGTGGGGCATGGAATAAAAATGGCAATGCAGATTAATTAAAACTGTGGATACAAACGTGGGGGTAAGTTTTCAAAAGTATTCAGACTTTTAGAACACAGGTTTCTTCATGCATTTTCAAAGCATCTGGGCATGAAAATTCCCACTGACTTATTTCACTAAGCAATTGTTGATCCTTCTGCATCATGGTGTACACACATGTCACCCAGACCATTGGCACATACACTGAGGCAGAGGAATGGAGACCACTGAGATGTAATCCAAAGGCCAGAGTGAGTCTGGATGTTCAGTGCTTTGATGGTTTAGTTGTGTGCATCTGGGAATTGAACCCAGGTCACCCACTTGGCAGACAAGGATTCCATCGCTTGACCTCAATATTGAGGTGACCGAATTAAAATCCTTTTATTAAATTTTGGATCCACAATCATCATCTGTACTTTTTCTTGGGAAGAAATGTCCTCTGCCTCATCTTCAGTGAACGTAATTTCATAGTAGGTAGGGTCAGAAGGCACCTGAGCAGATCATCAAGTCTGACCCCCTGCCATGGGCAGGAAAGAATGCTGGGTGTCAAACGACCCCGGCTACGTAATTATCTAGCCTCCTTTTGAAGACCTCCAGGGTAGAAGTGAGCACTACTTCCCTTGGAAGTTGGTTCCAGATCCTAGCCACCCTGACTGTGAAGTAGTGCCTCCTGAATATCTAGCCTGAATCAACTCTTGGTCAACTTATGCCCGTTATTCCTCGCTACTCCCTGTAGTGCTTGGGGGGAACAGGGACTCTCCCATAGCTTGCTGGTCCCCCTTGGCCAGCTTGTAGATGGCCACCAGATGCCCTCTCAGCCTTCTCTTGTGAAGGCTGAACAGGTTCAGGTCTCATAGCTTTCACTCATAGGGCCTGCCTTGCTGCCCCATGATCATGCGAGTGTCCCTCCTCTGGACCCTCTCGATGCTGTCCACATCCCTGATTAAAGTGTGGCGCCCAGAACTGGATGCAGTACTCCAACTGCAGCCTGACCACTGTTGCATAGAGGGGTAGGATCACCACTTTGGACCTGCTCGTGATGCATCTATGGATGCGTGACAAGGTGAGGTTAGCCCTCCTGACTGTGTCCCCACACTGGTGGCCCATGTTAATTTTGGAATCAATAATGACTCCAAGATCCTTTTCTGCCTCTGTGCTGACTAGAAGGGAGTCTCCCAGCCTGTAGGTGTGCTGCTGGTTCTTCCTCCCCAGGTGCAGTACCTTGCACTTGTCAGTTTTAAATCCCATCCTGGTCTCATCTGCCCACCCCTGTAACCTGTCTAGATCTAGTTCCCTCTCCTCCAGCGTGCCCACTTCTCCCCACATTTTTAGTGTCATCTGTGAATTTGAACAAGGTGCTTTTCACCCCCTGGTCCAAGTCACTGATAAAGATGTTGAACAGTGTGGGCCCGAGGACTGAGCCCTGGGGGACACCACTGCTCACATCCCTCCAGGTCGAAAATGACCCATCCACCACCACTCTCTGGCTGCGGCCCTCTAGCCAATTTGCGACCCATCTGACTGTGTAGGCATGGATGCCACAGTCACCTAATTTCTTAATGAGAATGGGGTGAAGAGACCCATGTCGAAGGCTTTCCTGAAGTCCAGAAAGACTACGTCCACCGTGACACCTGCATCCAAGGATTTTGTGACCTGGTCATAGAAGGCCACCAGGTTGGTCTGGCTTTCAGTTCAAAGACTTGAAAATTCTGGCATCATGCATTTCCTAGGCATCTAGGAACCTGCCATTGTAATTTGATAAGACCACAGAGTAGAATTCCCGTTACTTCTGTTTTTTTATTATTTTCAAATATTTTTGATGAAGATGGCACAATTTGCAAACTGGCCTGTGTTAATAGTTATTGCACCTTTAGGGTATGATAACTCTTTGGATCCCTTGAGTTCATGTCCCTGTAATATTCTGTTATGTTGCAAATCTCCTTGACAGTAGTACAGACTATTGACTCAACACCAAATTAATACCCAAATGACTGCTAGCCTTGTGGGGAGACAGCTTCACAGCAATGGCCAAACTTCTGCTCTGTGGCACATTTGTTCTCCTGGTCAGGCCACTACAGCATAGGGGTGTACTAGACAGATCTATATCTGAGTCTTTCCTTTTCTGCATTTTATTTAGTCTCTGCTACTCATCCCACATCCTAAGAACTTATGCCAACAGTATGTGGTTGTGTTCTAGAATTAAACAGTACGACAGCCAGTGGACATCTTTCTTTTATACATTAGGGGTCTGCCTACTTCAGGTGGAGTTTTGAGTCATTGCAGCAGTCAAATATGAGCTGCTGTTCTCAAGGTTGATTTCTGTCTCTCCAGAGATGCAAAGAAACATCCCTCATTGTCATACTGTTAGGGTTATCATATGTCTGGGTTTTTCTGGACATGTCCTCTTTTTGGGTTCTCCCATTTCCATCCACGTGGTTTTTTTAAAATATCAGAAAATGTCCAGGATTTTGTTGTGCCTCTGCTTTCCCAGTACTTCCTGACTTGTCTCAGCAAGGTGCTGCTGGGGGCAGTGGGGAAAGGTGATTTAGAGGCTGGGGCATTGCATGCTCTGCATGCAGGCCCTAGTAGCTTCAGGCAGGTAAGTGCGTGTGTGTGTGCGCGCGCGCACACACCTGCTGGCTCTAGGGATGTAGCAGTGTGGGGTGGTGGGCAGTTTCTTCGGGGGCAGCAGAGAGCTGAATAGGCATTGGGGCTTGGAGGGGCAGGGGGCTGTGGGTCAGTAGGGTTATCAGCACGGATGGGGGGGCCTGCCGGTTGGGGTGAGGGGCACCAGCATAGTTTGGGGGGCTGGGTAATATGGATCAGGAGAGAGGAGCAGCAGCAGGACTGGGGAGGCTGTGGCTTGGGAGTGAGAGGAAGGGGCAAGCTACAGGCATATTGCTGCCCTCCTGCCCCCCCACAATCATATACAGCCTCCTCTGTCCTTTCTTGCCTCTTTCCTTCCTCCCCTTTCTCTCTCCCCCACAGGTGTCTTCTCTTTTGAAACTGGAAATATGGTAACCCTATGTACTGTCATTATTGTAGGCCAGTCATTCTCATTTTTGAGAATGAAGGCACCCCTTGTTTGACTTGAGACATCCCTCCATAATGTTTGTGAATTAAGTGGCACTCCATTTCAGAACCTAATTAATTTATTTCAATGTTGACCTCCTTGCAGAAGAGGGCCAGGCAGGGAGAGCTTGAGCCTACCCTACTCTGTTTATTCCCTTACACCTAGATACTGTGACTGCCTTTATCAGTGGCAATGTATAGGGGCTGCATGGGGGTGAACGTGGATCCCTGAGAATGCCAGTGCACCCCTGACTGGTTGCTTTAGGTGATGGGTGGTGGGGGTAGGTGGGAGCGCTGGTGCCCCCTGCAAGTGCTAGCTGATCACTGTGATCACTCCAGCTGCTTCTGGGAGCATCTGCAGCCGCTCCCGGAAGTGGCTGCAGTGATCACAGTGATTGGCTGTAGCGATCGGCCATCACAGGATCACCCGTCGGGGATCCCCCACTCCCCGGTTGGTGGGACTGGTTGTGGGGGGCATGCCCCCCCCTGACTAAGGCAGTACCAGTCACCCATGGGCTTTATGTGCTTATCTCCTTCTCGCACTTCTGTGGCAAACTTCAAAGGATCTGGGTGCCCTGGCACTCTGATTGAGGTCACTGATTTAGATGCTTCATAGCTACCTTTGAGAGCTGTACCAGAATTTTTTTTTGTTGAGAAAGGAGTGAAAGAACTGAGTGTATGATTTGGCTTCTCCCACAGTTTCCCAGGCCTTGTAAAAGGAATTCCATGAGCCACCGCTTCAGATAGCAGTGGAAGGAACTGTGGAATTTGTTAGTCATCATCCATATCTACCATGGATACCACTACTGTTCAACTAATTTAGTTACACGTTGTTCAGTTTCTCGATAGATGTAGTCTAATGACTCCTTCAAGTCTAAGGAAGAGCAGCTAAACAGAGAAAGCAATGTGAAAAAAGTGACCTAGATTATTTTTCTTATGAGATGCTTTCATGAGCACACAGAGTATGAGCACTGGTTCTTGATACCAATTAGGATAGGAAGGAAAGAAACCTGCCAATTAGCTGTGCCCCTAAACATCAGCAAAAAGTATTGTATTCACCTGAATTCAATACAACCCTGAATTTAAGATGAGCCCTTAAAATTAGATTCTAGACATGGGCATTTTATGAATTGATTATACTTTTCCATGTTTAGAATTTTATTATTGGAGGATTGTCTTAAATTTGTTGTCCCCCCCCCCCCATCACTACAATGGGGAAGGTGTGGCAGGGGGCAAGTGGTGAGGACACAACCAGTGGGGAGAAGGTGGTAGGGGCTAGGAATTGGGGAGCAGGCAATGGTGGGGTCAGTGGGGGGAGCAGGTGGTGAGGTGGTTAAGCAGCTTGCCCCTCCACTGCCTCTGCCCTACCACAGTCTTGGGCCCCCTTCCTCCCATTCCTCACCTCCAACACACACAGTTTCTGCGTCTCCTGCCTTTGCTCCAGTGCCAGCAGGCTCCATTCCTGCTCTTGTCTGGGGGACAGAGTATGGCCCCAGCCCAGCCTGGTAAGTGCAGCAGCAGTGGCACTGCTACAGCTGCTCTTACAAGACCAGGACGGAGCAGGGATGAAGCCTGTTTATGTTGTAGCAAGAGTGAGTGGTGGCAGAGGGACAGGCAGGGGAACTAAAGGCTATGGAGGAAATGGGAGACAGGGAGCCTGAAGCTGTGAGGTGGGATGGGGGAAGTTGGGCAGGAGACCAAGGCTATAAGGGTGGGGAGAGGTAACAGGCCAGGCAACAGCTGTGGCTGCATCCCCAGGTTGGGGCTGTGGCCACAGGCATAGCCTGCCTTACGTTCCTACTCAATTCCAAGATGAGGGATTTATCCTCCCCCATGTTAAATGGAGAAAAAAACCCTTCTTTTGGAATAAATATGATCAACTCCATGGTTATATTTTCTTCATCCTTAGAACTGGAGTTACTTTGTATGTGCATTCAATTTATCTTGTAGGCATTTTATTTAAAATAATTTTAGAACATACTTAAAATTTTTAGTTGATTTAAAAAAACTTATCGTTAACTGCATTAAGTTAAGGCATGAATGAAAATACTTTAATATTTACTTATTAGCATTTTAATTTGATGCTTGGGACTAGGCTGAGGATAACATTTTAGTTGAGAATAAGCCAGATACCATAGCATTTAATGCTCATACATTTCATTCCATAAAAGTTGAATTAATTACAGAGAGAATTTTTTGGTAAATTTCTGGTTTATTCTAATAATAGTCTGATAAAATTGCTGTGTATTTAATCTGAAATATTAGTTTTACCATGTTGGAAAAAACACAACAGAGGAAGGGAAATTATAATGCATTGTCATTGTTGCTTTATTTGACTAAGATCTACTTCAAATAGCAGGCAGACACATTGCAAGATTATTTGTTTTTTCTGTTTATATTTGATTCCCCTACCCAGGAATCAAATAAATAACCTTCTATATTTCTCACACCTCTCCCGACTGGGTAAAAGCTTTTGGTTTTTACCTGGAAATTAGCAGATAACTAAATCATGAATGACTGTGGAAGTTGAGCAGTTCTTCCAATACCATGGATTTAATAGCAGTGATGTCACCTGAATGACTGTAATAACGCACAACTATACAAATTTCATGAGACATAAGTTTTGTGAGATTTTTTTTTTAGGTGTTTAACTATAAGTTGAGTTAGAGGTGACACAAGATCTAATACTGTCCCATTGAAGGTTGGCCATTGCTTTAGCTGAACATAAAATAAGAGCCCAAATTTCCTCAGATGAATAATATTTATTTACATGCTCATACATTCCAGAGAAAAGAGAGGGTATACATGTATTTATTTTAGTCTTTGGACTACAGTTACCCTGTATCATGCAAACAGACAAACTATTTTGTATTTCTGTTTTAAAAAGAATTGTGGGTAGCTTTAAAATAGTTTAAAACTAGATTGAAATCACAATGTTATAGATTTTTAGGAAAGAAGTCTACTTACACTTTGATAAATGAATTTAACTTAGGAATTTTATTTGCCACACATAAAACAAAACATTCATGGTAAGGTTTTGGTTTATTTGGCTTCTAATTGCAGAAGATGACTAACTTGGAGAGTTGCTCAGTGATGGAGGATGAATAAACACTCTTATGGGTGGAGTCCAGAACTAAGCAGCTAAGATCATAGTGGCACAGAAAAACATAAGGGGTCATTGAGTTCTGGTGTCTCCAGTGAAACAGTCTTTCTTGGCATCCTCAACAAAAGAACACACAGAATGCTGTAACTTATTGCTGCTCTTATCGGATAGGCTAGTTGTAGCTTTGTACAGAATCTAACCTGATTTATACTTGAAACGGGTCACTAAGAACTGAGTCAGACTCTCACTTACACTGTCTGGGAGCAGTTCCCAGAGTGTTATGCCCTGCTCCTATCTGACCTGTGCTGATTTGCTTCATGAACTACACCCAACAAAGAAGGGGTGCTTTAAAAGTAGCCCGAAGTGGATAATACAATTTGTGACTAGAAAAAACAGAAATGTGCACGTGATCATGACCAATGCCATTTTTCTTCTTTTTTGGGAGAATCTGGGTGAGTCTTGTGTGTGCATTACAAATAAGAAAGCAGCTGGCATTTTACACTTTAAGCACCTATGTGTTTGTGTATAGAACTTTCCTCTGTTTATCAGATGATCTGTTTTGGAGTTACATCTGTGCAGTTTCTTCAGAGTTAGTGTAATAGAGGACAGAATTAAGTGCCTTGTGTATAGTAAATATTCCTGTTTTAAGGGGCATCACTCAGTACTCTCCTTTCAAAGAACGGGTCTCTTATTTCCTGCAAGGAAATACTTCATGTCTGTACTGAAAATACAGAAAGAGAAAGGATGAAGTCTACTGAAGTCAGAGAGTTTTTGCTATTACCTTCATTAAAGCTAGAATTTGGGTGCATATGGGATACTGCTTGTATGAAGGTTTTTTTTTCTTTCAGCATTTTGTCTTCAGTATGTATAGAAAATATATGCCAGTAAAACTAATCTGGATTTTTACAACTAAATTGTCATGATTAACTAAACTTCACTTATTAGCTTGGGTTAAGTCAAGCTGTACAATGGTTGAATTGGTTAGCATTATATTTGTTTAACTGCTGTAAAGTAAGTTTCTAACAATAGATTCTTGCACTTAAATAGCACTGTAGAATACTGGTGTCCTATCAGTCATTTGGAGCTTTCCCTCCTGCTGTCTAGTCTGATAGACAGTTTTGCTGATGTGGATATTTGTGAAGAAGAGATCAGGAAGAGTGGATGATGAATAAAGACAGTTTTCTATCTTGAGAGGAAATCAGAAAGATCCCTTACGTGGCAATCAAGGAACTTCTTTCTCTCGTGTCAGAAGATTCATTATGCTTGTGTCAGGGCAACTTTTTTCATTTTGGTGTAATAGGATGGCATTCTTCTGACCCCTAATAGACAATTTCCAAAGAAAGAGGCTGAAAAAATCTGAGTACCATTACTTTGTTGCCTTTTAAGTATTCTCCAAGATCTTTGGAGTATATCCATGATATGCTAAGGGTCAATCAATAATTGATCAAAACTTGTGTGGGTTTTTTTGTTTGTTTGTTTCAAGTGCAGTAATGTCCTGTACCTGAGGATTACAGAACATCACTTGTTCCTGTTGAAGTGTATCACAGCTAGAGATGCTTGGCATGTCTAGAGATCAGGTGCTAAATTAGCAAGAAATGCAGATTTTTTTTTTTTTCAAACAATACTTATTGTAATCATCAGAACCACAACTCTGCAAATGGATCACAGATGCCTTCCGTATGGAGTCTTCAGCAAAAGGCAAAAAACTAGTAAGTTTTGTTGTTTGTTTGTTTGTTTGTTTGTTGCAGCTGAGTCAGGCAGTGGCTTTAATTTATTTTTTGTTTTGTTAGCACTTTTAGTCCTTCTCAACTAAAAGAAATAGAGTGACAAAAATTTAAGTAGTGTCACATTTTGAAAAATTTTGGTAGATAATCAAAAGTCCTAACAAACGGGTTATTTCTGCATAGAAAAAGACTATTAAAAATGAGATGCTTAAGTTCTACAAAACTTAAGGACTCTTTTGCTGTTACGCTGCTGCTATTACTATAAAGATTTCTTCAAGAAGTTTTAAAGTTGAATTGGTGGGAAAATGAAGACAGTTTTTGAAAGGGCAAAAATTTTGGCCACCCGAAGTTACAAATTACAATGCGCCTTAACCTCCTTTAAATTTTTCATTGATTATAAAAAAAAAAAAAAAAAAAATCAAAAAAAAAAAAATCAAGACCTGCTTCAAAATATGATTCAATTATTTAACCCATCCCCCTAAGCATTATACAGGAATAAAAGTTAAAATATTTTCAGTTTGTTAGCTTGATATGTGTCCTTGTATATTTCGATATTAAATATTATTTCAAGTTGTATTTAGCATGATCCATTGGCTTTATGTAGCCATTTTCCTTTTAGTGGTACGATCTCTTTGGATTAAGGGACAACACCCTTTTCTTTAAATATCGTTTAAAGTATATTTTAATGTACTGTCACACATAATGCAGTGTTTCAAGGTTCTTTGTGGAACCTACAAGAAAAACTGCCATTAAATTGTTATCATTTTAAGTTCTGGTGAACAATGAGTTTTATAATTGAACAATTGTAACAATAACAAATATTTAAAATGTGAATGTGCCTGATCTTGAGATGCCAGCTGATAAAGGCTAATGCTGTTACATTGCATGCTAAATTAACCCTTATTTCCAAATGCTTTGTGTATGCTTCCTTTGGTTAAGCTTTGATCCTACAAAGTAACACTTCTTTTTGTAAGCTTAAAAAAACTCATAATAATCAAATCAGCATGTATCTAAGTATTGTGGAGTGTCTCATTTCAACAGTATTAAACTCAGATGCTATTATTTGCATTCATATATTGTTCTAACTTACCTAGGAGAATGAATATGCAACATTATACACTGTCTTGGTACATAGGAAGTATTTATTTTCAGTTTGAAATTTCATTTCATACAGCTGTAACCTTGTTAGGAACTGCAAGTTCATGCCAGAAGGATATGAAGAGCAAATTTAGTAAACTGGAAAGAGAAGAAATTTCTAGACCTATTGAAAAGGGGGGGAATTTACGAAATGGAGTATGCAGTAAATAACTTTTTACAAAATAAGGCAGATAACTTCACATCTTGAAATACTCAGCTTGTGATTTTTTTTTTCAAAGTAGAGATTACTAAATATTTGTTCATATTAATAAATGAATAAATATTATTATATAAATAAATTGGTTTGGCAGCTTTTTTGTAATTTGTTCCAGCTTCCTTTTGATTAAATCTGCTCCAAAATCTGTAGTTCCAGTGGCAGTTTTTCCACTGTGGATTAGACTCCAACAACAATTTAACTTTCTCTTCTATTTTGAAACTCACACTCACAGACCATATTTTTCAATGTGATAAAAGTTTAGATTTGATCTATAGGCATTAAAAAGACATGGATGAAAAACACATTCAAATATATCTAGAGTTACATTAAATAGGTAATGATAATCAATAACCATATCACTGCCATATGTCTGCCACTCAGGTTCATGTCCTCTTTGATTCAGATAATTTTATCATGTTTTAAAAAAATGCTGGCTAGGTCATGGATCCAGTAAAGCATTTAAATGCTTGTGCAGCCCTGAAGCATGTGTAAAATATCAATGGGATATGCTTAGATACTTTTCTGGGCTGGGCTTATAAGGCTTAGCACACCCAAGGAATACCTATGCACATTTTTTTCCTGTGCAAACCTTGGTGAGAAGTACCAGCGGACCATAAAATTAATAATCTGTCTCCTTCTGTTTGAGCTAAAACCATGCATCCTGTTTTTCTGAGATCTCCTTATGGATATCTAGCTGTCCATTGAAGCTCATCATGACTAAAAGAGAGTTCTTTAACCTTCCCCCATCTGTGTAATCAAAAGACAGTCCCTGCCCCAAAGAGTCTACAATAAAAGTAGAAGAAAAGAAATAGATGAGACATTGAGAGTAGTATCCATATCTGGGAATAATAACACAGTTCTGATCACCATGTTAACTGTCTTCCCTCTGCCTTACCCAGCTCCTCTTGTCCACAGTGATTGAGGAATGTAGGGGCCCGAGGGCCCTGGCCTTCCTTAGGAAGAGGGCTGTCACTTGAAATGTATGAAACTTTCCACCTGTCCATAGACACCCCTCCAGCAGAAATAAAAGTTTGGTGTCTATACTGTGGACACTACCACTTAGGCTCATAAAGTGTCCTCTCTCAATCTAAAGTCTCTCCTGATCCTTGCATCAAGATTATGTCCAAATGTTGCAGATTCTATCTGCATACCATCACTTATTTTCTTTGTGCATCTACATAACTAAAACCTCCGCCCTTTCATATCTTGATTATTACAGATCCTTCTCTATCCTTGACAAATGCAATTTTACCCACCTAGAGTGCAAAGATAGTGAACTTAGCCTACAGAGGTTATACTTACCTGGGGCCCTAGATAAGATCAAGACTTGGATTTCTCACGGACCAGATCCAGTCTAGGGCAGCAAGGGGTTTTGTGGCAGTTGTGGGTCTGAAGGCCACCTCTGGAGGGGTCCTGGGGTGAGGGTTGGTTGACAGCAGGAGGGGGGTCCATTGACGAATGGATCTGGGGAAGAGCTCTCGGGGCAGCAGCCGTGAACCAAGCTTTCTGCTGATGCTCCATTTACATGAAAGGAAACAGTTTTACTTTACTGTAGTAATACCTCACCCTGAAAATATAGCTTTCATCTCAGTGAATCAAAGGATAGAAACCTTTCAAAGTTAGTTTCTCAGGGAATTGATTCTATATATCTGTATCATTTTGTTGTAGTACAAAACCATCTCATTTTGTTCTAAAAACCCTGGTTTTCTTATGATGAACATATAGGTAGGGTTTTGGCTTTGTGCCAGGTAATAAAGATTTGCAGTGGTTTTATCACTCCTGGCATTTTATTGTATCAAATCTAAGACCTGGTGTAACACCAGAAGTCTGATCTTCCATGGGAATGAAAACCTCCATGTGAACATAGGATTTAGTGATGCAATCCAGAATGAAGCATGAAGAAATTGCTCAAATTGTAAATGAAAAGTTACAAAATTCGCAAAAGCAGGAGACTTTTAAAAAGTCCTTTCTTTGTGATTTTTCTAGCAGTTTGAAAGCTAAAAATAAACTATCCCTCCCTCTGAGCAATTAAGAGAAAATAGCTTCTATTAAACTGACCTGTTTTCCTTGTCTGAAAAGCATGCAGTCCCTGATTAGTGCCCTGATTATGTGCGCTGAGCTGAGCACATGGATACGTTTGTGTCTATCTTTTAAGCACAGATTTATTTTTTAAATTTACCTTGGTGTACAAAAAGAAAAAGCCTCAAATATTGACTAAATCAGAGGCACTGGTTCTTATTAGAGACAGTTTCCAGCCTTCCAAAACTGCACACCCTAGCATGGTACAGAATTACACTGACACTTAAAAGAGTACCTAGAATTTTTGTTCAAAGTTGAATATTTTTCCCCCTATTATTCAGAAATTTCCAAAAGGATTGTATTCAGATGTCTCCCAAAAATATTTTGAGTAGAGATTATGAACCTAATTATAGAAAATTAGGGTTGGATGGGACCCTAGGATGTATCTAGTCCAACCCACTGCTTGAAGCAGGACCATCCTCAGCTAGATAATCCCAGCTGAAGCTTTATCTAGCTGTCGGAGCAGAATAGTTAAAGAGGTGCCTCAGCATAGCTGTGTTAAGCACATTGCAAGCACGGGTGCAGGGATTTCCCTTGTAACGTAGGGAAAAAAGTCTTGGTGCAAGATCAGAGCCCTCCAAAACCTTGCAGCTGCACCGTCAAGTGCATGCTCATGATTGGCTCACTGTAAATTATGTACACGTGTCGGTCAGCAATTGACTCACTGACTGCATAAAAGGCTTGGGTGGTGGCCGCCCAAATTGGAGGAGTGCTCAGATGCGCGTGAGGAAAGATCCCCGCGTGCGTTTCCAAGCCACGAAGGAGGCCTGATCAACCGCCGCCGACTCCCTGCCAGAATCATCCGACACCCCATACCCTGCGTGAGTGTGAGCATCAGTGTGACTTTTTCCTGTTTTGTTGTAACTCCACAAAACGTGCCTACAGTGTATACAGGCTGTAAGTAAAGTTTTTTTTGCTGCAACTGTTGCGTCTCCAGCAATTCAATTTTGCTCCATTGGCGGCCCCATTCCGCCGGTGTTTCTCGGCCCCAACACTGGTGAGGTCTTGAAAACCTCCAAGGATGGAGGTTTTTCATCCATAACCTTTTTGGATTATGTGTGCCACTGCTTTACTACCCTCCTAGTTAGGAAGTTTTCCTAATATCTCACCTAAACTTCCCTTCCCTCAAGCTACAACTTGAGGCCATTACTCCTTGTTCTGTCATCTGTCACCACTGAGAACAGTCAAGCCCCATACTCTTTGAAACTACCCTTCAGGTACTTGGAGGCTGCTGTTCAGTCCCCCCTCAATCATCTCTCCTATAGACTAAATAACCCCAGTTCCCTCAGCCTCTCCTCAGAAGTCAAGTGTCCCAGCCCCCTAACCATTTTTGGTGGTCTCTGTTGGACTCCCTCCAATTTATCTACATCCTTTCTATAGTGGAGGGCCCAAGACTGAACATAATACTCCAGATGTTGCCTTACCAGTTCTGAGTAGGGGGGATATATACAAGTCCATGGTGCCAGATGCAATGCATCCAAGGGAACTGAGAGAGTTGGCTGATGTGATTCCAGATCCATTGGCCATTATCTTTGAAAACTTGTGGTAATCAAGAGAGACCCCCAACAACTGGAAAGGTCAAATATAGTGCACATCTTCAAGAAAGGGAAGAATCTGGGGAACTGCAGACTTGTCAGCCTCACCTCAGTCCCTGCAGAAATCATGGAGCAGGTTCTCAAGGAATCCATTTCCAAGCATGTGGAGAAGGTAATTAGGAACAGTCAGCATGGATTCACCAAGAGCAAGTCATGCCTGACCAACCTGATTGCCTTCTGTGACAAGTTGACTGGCTCTCTGGATGCAGGGAGAGCAGTGGATATTACAAGCCTTGACTTTAGCAAGGCTTTTGATATGGTCTCCCACAACATTCTTGCAAGCAAGCTAAGGAAGTACAGGTTGGATTAATGGACTGTAAGGTGGACATAAAACTGGATCATTGGGCTCAAAGGGCTCAAATCACTAGCTCAGTGTCCAGTTGGCAGCGGGTATCAAGTGTCATGTCCCAGGGCTGGTTTTGTTCAATATCTTCATCAATGATCTGGAAAAGAGGATTGAGTTTGCAGATAGTACCAAGATGTGCTAGAGGGTAGGGCTAAGATACAGAGAGACCTAGACAAAATGGAGGACTGGACTGAAGGAAATCTCATGAGGTTCAATAGGAAGTGTAAAGTCCTGCATTTAGGACAGAATAATCCCATGCATCAATACAGGCTTGGGGCCAGCTGGCTAAGTAGCAGATCTGCAGAAAAGGACCTGGGGGTTACAGTGGACAAGAAGCTGAATATAAACCAGCAGTACATCCTTGTTACAAAGAAAGCTAATCTTGGGCTGCATTATGTGGAGCGTTGCCAACAGATTGAGGGAAGAGTTCCAGGATTTTTGTTCTAAGAACCTTTGTTTTCTTATGATGGACATATAGGTCGGGTTTTGACTTTGTGCCAGCTAATGAAGATTTGCAGTGGTTTTATCCCGCCTAGCATTTAATTGAATTAAATATAAGACCTGGTGTAACAGCAGAAATATCCAAATATGTTTTGGTCTTTGTGATTTCATCCCTGCATGCTCAAGCTGTACTCTTATACTCTTCCCTAGTCATTTGTTCACATCTCCACTTCTTCCTTTTTGTGTTTCAGTTCCCTGAAGAGTTCCCTGCTAAGCCAAGCTGATCTTTTTCTGTGCTTGCTAGTCTTCCTGTGCATCAAGATGGTTCATTCCTGCATCTCAGTAAGGTTTCTTTAAAATATGTCCATCTCTCCTGGACTCCTTTCCCCTTCAGGGTGGCCTCCCAGGAGATTTTGCATATCAGTTCCCTGAGTAAATCAGAGTCTGCTTTTCTGAAGTCCAGGATCCTTACTCTGCTGTTCTCCTTTCTACCTTTCCTCAGGGTCCGGAACTCAATCACCTCATGATCACCAGGGACCAAGTTGCCATCTACCTCTACTTTCCCCACCAATTCTTCCCTCTTTGTGAGTACCAGGTCAAGAAGAGCACAGCCTACAGTTGGCCTCTCTAACACTTGCACCAGGAAGTTGTCCCCAACACACTTAAAAAACTTCCTGGATTGCCTCTGCACAGCTATATTGCCCTCTCAGAAGATGTCAGGGTGATTTGAATTCCTCCATGACAACCAGGGGTTGTGATCAGGAAACTTCTGCTAGCTATTCGAAGAAAGCCTTATCCATCTTATTCTCATGGTCTGGCAGTTTATAGCTGATGCCCTCCACAACATCATGCTTGTTGCTCTCTCCTTTGATGCTAACCCAGAGACTATCAACATGTTTGTCTCCAGTTTCATACTGGAGCTGTAAGAAATTGTACAGCTTTTACATACATTATTCCTCCTCCTCCTCCTCTTCTCCCCTGCCTGTCCTCCTGAACAGTTTACCCATCCATGAAAGTACTCCAAGTCATGCAAACTATCCTACTAAGTCTATATTATTCCTATCGTGTCGTAGTTCTGTGACAGTGTGAGGACTTCCAATTCTTCTGTGTCATTCCCTGTGCTCAGTACATTTGTGTACAGACCTATGAGGTAACTAGCTGATTACCCTACTTTTTCAGGAAGAATGAAAAGGCCTCCCATTTCTTCCAGGTCACCTGCTTTCCCACTTCTCAGGGGTCTGGTCTCCATTCCACAGCAAATCTAGTTTAAAGCCCTCCTCAGTAGGTTATTGAGTTTCTATGAAGATGCTCTTCCATGTCTTTGCCGGGTGGATCCTGTCTCTTCCTAGCGAACCTTCCTGGAACAACATATTGTGAAGAAGCCAAAGCCCTGCCAGCAATACCATCTGTGCAGCCATGCAGTAGGGCTGTGCAAAATTTCACCGCCAGTTTTGTTTCAACACTGTTTCGACTCGTTTTGAGGTCAAAACAGCAAAAACAAAATGAAACTGATATCGTCAAAACATCCTCGAAACAAAACATAGAAAGCTGAAATGTTTTGCTGTTTCACCCATAGGCTATAATGGGAAAGGTTGAAACAGCCTATAACTTTCTCATTTCTGGCCTGATTTGGATGAAACTTGCAGGAATAGTAGCCCCTTCTGAGGGCATTAAGCCTGCCAAGTTTCAAGGAGACAGGTGGAGAGGGTTTGGGGGAAACCGCACCCCAAAGTCTTAAAAGCAAAACTCATGTTACATATATGTGTTAAGCCACAGTGGGGTCAAAACTGCAGGCATGCTAGCCCCTGCTGAGGCCACAAAGCCTGCCATGTTTCAAGGAGATAGGTGAAGGGGCTTGGGGAAAACTGTACCTCAAGCAGCAGACAAGCAAAAGTTGTGACATGGGTGACACTGTGTGTTAAGGCGCAGCAGGGTGAAACCTGCAGGCCTGCTAGCCTCTGGTGAGGCTATGAAGCCTGCCAGCTTTCAAGCAGATGCAGGGCCTTATGGGTTCTGGGGCCCTGCACCTCTAGCTGCTGACAGGCAAAACTCATGTCATGGGTGCCTGTGGGACTGTCTGTCTTGGGGCATGGGGGCGGGAAACTACTGCAGGCCTGGCTGCTAAGCCCTGGTTCGGCCACAAAGCCTGCCAGCTGTCAATGAGATAGGTGCAGGGGGGTTCTGGGGCCCTGCACCCCTAGCTGCTGACAGGCTAAACTTGTGACATAAGTGTTTGTGCAACTGACTGTGTTTGTATTGGGGCAGAGGGGGGTGAAAGCCACAGGCCTGCTAGGCCCTGCTGTGGCCACGAAGCCTGCCATAGTACCTCACAGTTGTTTGATGAACTTATTCTCACAACGCTTCTGTGAATTGGAAAGTGTAATTACTCCATTTTACAAGTGATTAGCTGAGGCTCAGGGTGGCTAAGGAACTTGACCAAGCTTGCTCTGGAAATCACTGGAAGAACTGTTTCAAAGCCGTATCTCCTAAGACTTAGGCTCCAGCCACTCATAGATTCATAGGTTGTAAGACCAGAAGGGACCTTAGAAGATCATCAGGTCCAGCCCCCTGCACCAAGCAGGAAAGACAGCTGGGGTCAGGTGACCCTCAGCAAGGTGACTGTCTAGTCTTCTCTTGAAGATATCCAAGGTAGGTGATTGCACCACCTCTGGAGAGAGCTTATTCCACAGTCTGGACACCCTAGTTGTGAAGGAGTTTTTCCTAATGTTGAGCCTGAAACGATCTTCCAGGAGTTTGTGACTATTACTCCTAGTTCTCCCCAAGGGTATCCTGTTGAACAATTGTTCACCAAGCCCTAGATGACTTTTTCAGGCTGAAGAGTCCCAGATCCCTCAGCCTCTCCTCATATCGCTGGCTGTGCAAGTCTCTGATCGTATGGGTAGCCCTTCTCCGGACTCTCTCAAGCTTTACCACATCCTTGTTAAAGTGCAGAGCCCAGAAATGGATGCAGTACTCCAGCTGTGGTTCACCAATGCCAAGCAGAGCAGGAGAATCACTTCTTTCCAGTGGTTTTGCTGGAGATGCATCAACTGATGCATGCCAGAATATTGTTGGCCCTGCTTGCTACAGCATTGCACTGCTGGCTCATGTTCATACTGTGATCAATTGTTACCTCCATGTCTGTGATGGCAAGTGATGGGAGATCTTCAGTCCTGCTGCCTTTCATCAGCAGCCATGTCACGAGCAGCCGTGTCACGAGTTTTGCCTGTCAGTAGCTGGGGTGCAGGGCCCCAGAACTCCCTTGCACCTATCTCCTTAACAGCTGGCAGACGTTGTGACTGCAGCAGGGCCTAGCAGGCCTGCAGTTTTCACCCACACTCTACCCCAAAATGGACAGTCCCACAAGCACCCATGACACGAGTTTTGCCTGTAAGTTTCATCCAAATCGGGCCAGAAATGACAAAGTTATAGGCTGTTTCGACCTTCCCCATTATATCCTATGGGCAAAATGTTGAAACGGAGTCTAAATGGTGAAACTTTTGACAAAATGGAACAGATGTTTTGAATCGAAACAAAATTTGAAGTGGAACGCTGTTCCGTCAAAACACTGTTTGAAAAGGAACGCTGCCATTTCACACAGCCCTACCAGGCAGTGATCTGCAGGATGTGTTCGCTCCTGCCCGGGCCCTTCCCCTTAACTGGAAGGATTGAGGAGAACATGTCCTGACCACCCATCCCTTTCACCCTTGCACTCAGAGCTCTGTAGTCGGTCTTGATCTGTTCAGGGTTACTCCTGGCAGTAACACTCATTCCCACATGGATGAGCAGCATGGGGTAGTAGTCAGAGAGCTGGATGAGTCTTGCTAATCCCTCTGTGACATCTCAGATTTGGACTCCAGACAAGCAGTAGACCTTCTGGGACAACAGGTGAGGCCAGCCAATGGAATGCCATTGTCACCCTGCAGAAGGGAGTATCCAAATATCACCACTCGCTGCTTTCTCCTCATGACAATGGTCTTGATCCTCCTGCCCTTGGGGATGCCTGACCATGGATGGAATGTGTTTATTCTCTGCTGTTTCTAGGGCTCCATATCTGTTCTTAAGGCAAACTGCTGCATGTGGAAGTGAAGACTTCCACTTGATGTCAAAGGTCACAAGCTTCCCTTCCTTGGAAGTCCATGTCCTCTTACTTTTCTAACGATGCCTCTGGCAGTCCTTCCTTCAGTGTTCTAGATGTCTCCATCAATTTGATGCTGAAGAAGTCCTTGTGGTGGAGGATGCTTCAGAACCTTGCCACCTTCTGCAGCTCTCTTGCCTACTTCCTGAGGGACCCCACCAGGAAGCACCACTCACATTGCAGGCTCTCCCTACCTGGCTTTCACTGGAAGGAACCTGCAATCTGCAGTATCCACAGTGCTGAACTAGGACCTAAAGGGAAGCCTCAGTGGTGAGTGGTCCTGCCTGGACAGATACCTTACAAGTAAAAACAGTGGATGAGCTGGCAGTGGCAGTGGCTTTGACATTTCGAGGTCCTCCAGCCATTTCTCTGGGTCTCTTAATCTGCCACCTCCCTTCCTGTTTTTCTTTTCTAGAGGACTTTCCCTGACAAACTCCCCTGTAAGCTGGCCTGTTTGCTGCTCCTGGGTCCTGAAAGGTTCCTTTTCCCTGCTAACCCGCTTCTCACCAACCTTTTAGCGAAGGAAGGTAAGAGTTCCTAGGCAAATGCCCTAGTGAAAGCCCCCTCAAACTCTCCCTTGCTCTGGACTCTTGTTTAAACAGGGGCTTAAGTATTGGTCTAAATGCTGAGTTTTAGTTACTTATACTAAATGTATGTAGCTTAGTTGCTCTTAATTAAAGAAAGAGCTTTTCTGAAAGGCTCCCTTTCAAAGAGGGGGGCAGCAAACTGGCTTGGAAATTGCCCTGTTTGCTCCTATTTGTGCACTCCCTGGTTGCTCAGGGAGTCTCCTGTTACACCCTCTTGGCCCTGGACTGGTTCTGCCCATGTTAAGGCTTTTCTCAGACCCAGGGAGCCAATCACTCAGCCAGCAGCACTCACCCAAAAATACAACCCTCCAAATCCTATGGATTCCAAAGCAACCTACCATTATCTAAGTCACAAGGAGCTAACTGTGTTCAGCACTTTACAGAATTAGGTTTTTCAACAGAATCTTGAGCTTTCAATAGTAAATATTATGGAGAAGATAATTTCTTTTAGAAGAAAGGGGCATTATAATGGAAAATATATTTTGACCCTAGTGATATTCTCCAGTGTTGATAAAATTGTTCTGATGTTTTAAACTGTTAGGCCCTGGACAGATATAATTTCTAATCACTTTAGAAAGGGAGATGGAGTTGCTGCTCTGGACTAAGCATCAGCTCTGATATTGAAGACTGAAGTTCAGGTTCCTGTAGTGACATAAATGAGTCAGATCAGCATAGTAAAGTTGGAGTGTTGTTGTAGCTGTCATAGTCCAGGAAGTGCCTAAGAAGAAAGGATTTTTTTGTGATGTCTTATTAGAACAAGTGCATAGTTGGGAGAGCTGTTGGACAAGCTTTCAGTCATCAAACTCACTTCCTCAGGTCAGATCAATGTAATTTTTAAAGGATTAAAGTTTGTATACATTTTCTTTCTCTACGTATGTCTCCATGGGACCACACAGACTTAAGTTGCTTAAATATAGTTTATACTACTATCCTCTCATAGGAATGCGTGTTACGTCTGTAACCTTACCAAAGGCTGTTTTGGTGTTGTTCAGTTTTTTTTTATTTGGATTTAAAAAAGAGAATTATAACTTTTTTCCAATATTCCAAATAAGTGAGTGCCTAATATGTGACACTAGGAGTGTGTGTACATGGTGCGCTACAGTGACATAGTGATCACGTGTGTCTATACGTGATCACTGGTTACATTGCCCGAGTGGCATGCTCCCTGGGTATAGCACACTGCTATGGTGACCTAGCAGTTAAATTTACTCGTGCACCATTCATATGGTGCAGTAATCACCCGTACCAAAAGGAAGTACTAAAGCACGGTGCCATAGCAATGTCATCAGACAGATGTGCCCTGGGTGAAACAAGTCTAGGTGATCTTTACTTGCAAGGAAATATTCTGCTTTTGTAAGCATCACTCTGAAATAAACCTTTTTTTCTTTTTGCAAACATGAGGGTGAATTTAATTTTTGTGAGATAAACAGATGTAGATAGCCAGCTAGACAGCACTGATAGCTAGATAGCACTGAGGTGCCCTGTGCCTGAAGGGGGGGGAAAGCAGCTAGGGCAGAAGCCCTAGCAGTGATTAGGCAGTACAGCTGTGAGTTGCCGGGGCAACCAGTGAAGTTCAGCTGACCCTAAGGGGTAGAGCCTGGTCCTTATAAAGTCCAGAGCTGAGGCCAGGCTGGCAGTTCTCTGCCAGCAGCCAGAGAGGCGGGAGCTCCTGGAGTAATGGTGCAGGTAGAAGCCTAACAGCAGGTACTGCTTGACTGAGGTTGAGCGATGTTGTTATAGCCAAATGGCTTATGTTTGAGTTGTAGCCAAGAGGCTAGAGTTTGTGTTTTGTTCTTGTTATAAGACTGGTGGTTTGGATGAGGCTATTAGGGGTTGGAGGACATCTTACAGGAGACAGTAGCGTGGGGATCCCGGTGCCAGTAAGGGTGCAGTTTATGGGGTGCTTAGACCCCAGGCCCAGAGAGAGACGTTTGAAGAGCCCCAGTGTGGGTGTGGTGAGCCCCAGAGAAGGGGGGGGCAGCACTTTTAAGGAGTCCAAGTTAGACAGTGAGCCCTGGAAAGGGGAGCGCCTTATTGAGAAGCCCAGTGTGGGTGTGGCGAGCCCCAGAGAAGAAAGCGCCTTATTGAGAAGCCCGGTGTGGGTGCTGAGAGCCGCAGAAAGGGGGGCCACCTTATTGAGAGGCCCAAGGTGGGCACGGTGAGCCCTGGAAAAGGGGCCACCTTATTGAGAGGCCCAAGCTGGGCACAGCAAGCCCAGAAAGGGGGCCATTTTATTGAGAGGCTCAAGTGTGGGCGCAGAGAGCCCCAGGAAGGAGGGCCATATTGAGAAGCCCAAGTTGGGCACAGTGAGCCCCAGAGAGGGGGCAATATCAGCCCAAGTTGGGCACGGTGAACCCCAGAAAAAGGGGGGGGTAGCATTAGCAGGAGGCCTCCATGAGAGGCCAAAGGTGAGCACGGAGAAGGAGGGCCCAGGGAGAACAGGAAGGGGCCAAATAGGGACAGAATAGAGATAACAGTGATTCCATCTGCGAGGCTTGGGCTGCAGTACTGGGGAGGAGAGGAGCCACAGATAGCACCCCCTAGTGGAGGGGGCAGTGTAAGGGCAGCCTCCCACTAATTAATGAATTAAGATCAAGACGTGGTGGGTGAGAAGGTGGGTGGCTGCCCCAGAGACAGGTGTGGGCCCCATGGAGGGTGGCCCGGATCACGTGCCTGTCAGAGCATGTTATATTTATTGGAGGAAGAGTCCCTCAGGACAATTGTTTTCTATGCAAATACTGAGAGAATGTGCAGACTGACAAGGTTGCACTGACCTTACCTAGTGGCCTGTTGGATTCCGTTGACTGACATGTTTCAAAGGTTAAACTAACTGAGGATGAAATGTAATCAGTACTGTGCTGGATTCTTTCCAGATCACAGTGTAGAAGTGCAATAACCGGCACTGTTAGCTTTGGGGGAGCAAAAAACAGAGGTCACTACTTATACAGTTTTTATCATGATGTATTAGCTGCTCTTCCTATCTCCTTTTGTGTGTGCACATTTAAAGCATATCTGGGATCGTTATTCTGCTGATCTTCATTTAAAAAAAAAAAAAAGCCTTATGAACAAGTGGCCAATATTAGCATTTTGTGTAGACTTTTCGGAGCCCCATAGTACATTGCAGCTGGCTGAGAGTTGGTCACTATGTCATCAGCTGAGGGGAGAGCCAGCTATACCAGCACTAGGCAGACTTCAAGGCTGCAATAACAACACAGCTGCTGCTGCTATGTCAAAAAGCAGCCAAGGGCAGGCCAGGATGAAGCAACACAACAAAAGAAATAGACGTGCTAGATGGGGAGAATGATTTTTAGCTACCATAATGTTGAGAGAAGGAAAGATGTGGACACTGGAAATCTTCAGAGAGACTTGATACCCTAAAGCAGTGGTGGCCCACCTGCGGCTTGAGTGCCACAAGTGGCATGGCCAGTCTTCATGGCATGTGGCAGATCATGGAAGAGACAAGCAGCAAAATGGCAGATAGGACAGAGAGCAGGAAGCAGAGCAGCCAACTGGGCAGGGGAAGAGAATTGGAGTGGCACTCGGGTATCCTGTGGGGCTAATTTGCAGCATGCCTACCAGAAAGGTTGCCTCTGCTCCCCATTTCCCTTCTCCCCACTGCCACCAAATGTCCACACCCATGGACAACATCCTTTTCCCCGAATGGCTGCAGACCCTGATCCCCAGGACTCTGCCAGACGTGGAGGGGAGCCCTGCCCACTGCTTTCCTGCAGAGTCCCGGGATCTGTGCTGCAGGGGCCAGCGAAAGCAGCCAGCCCCAGTGTGTGGAGCTTCCCTTCAGTGCTGCACAAGTGCCTGGGGTTTATGTGCTGTGCAGAGCCCCTGTGTCAGAGGCAGGCTGGCCAGGCGGCACTCCTGGGCTCCTTATACAGTTCTGGCTGGAGCCGCACACCAAGCAGCAGCAGCACCTGTGCTGGGCACGAGTGTCTGTTGCCTGCTGGTGCTCATGCTGCTGCTGGCGGAGACTGTGGGCCATGGGGGGAGGGTGTGGAGGGTCTCTACATCCTGCCATAATCCCTCACCCCACAAAAGCTACATACCAAGCCCTGTCCCCATAACCCTTCACATATACATACCCCAACATACACTCTTGCCCACCCCCCATACACACACACATGCACACACCTCCTACATTAATGCGCACATATACACTGTATCACATGCACATATGCACACACTCCCCCCATGCCCCACCAAACACATGCACATACCCCACACCCCACCACATGCACACACACACCCCATGCCCCACCACACACACACGCGTACACCCCACATCCCACCACATGTGCATGCACACACTCCCCACACCCCACCACACATGTGCATGCACACATATGCACACACCCTACTGCACACAAATACACATGCACAACCCCCATATCCTCCCAACCCTGCATACACACATACATGTATGCACCCCACCATATGCACTTGCCATGCCATGTGCACTCCCCTACTGTGTGTACACCCCCCCATACATACACATACGAACCCTCCCACGATACACACCCCCACACACAATATACAAGGGTAACACTTTATTTTTAGTTATTACGCAATTGCCTCTATACACACTATGCAAACACAAATCATGATTAAAAAAACTTTTGTAAGAATATTAAAATATGTTATAGTAGGTGTCTGTCTTTTAGTATGTGATTTGTTGGGGGGTTTTTTCTGGTTCCAAGATGGCAACCCTCCCCTCCCCCAAAAGAGTATTTCTGGGGGGCAAAGGAGGATTTCTAGTGGTGAAGGTCAGGGGGTAAGGAGCAACACTTCTGGTCCCAAGATGGCAATGAAAAAGCGGGGCAACTCTCAAAGGGCAGGGTTACCAATGTGACCCTCAATACCTCATCAAAACTTGTTAAGTGGCTCTTCAGTTGAAATAATTGCCTGCCTCTGGCCTAGAGGTTACCCAACCCCAGTAACAGGACTACAAAATCTTAGGACTCTATTGATATAGGATAAGATCAAAACTCCTCAGTTCAGAAAAGATTCTAACTAAGAAAATCACATCCTGTAATACCATGTCCCCCTCTCTCTCCCTCCCCCTCTTATGGACCATCCTCATCAGACTTTCCTTGCCTGTGAATTGTGTCCTTGGGAGAGGTACCCCTGTGCACGTGTTTGAGAAATGGCAGGTAGTGTGTTGCCCATCCTTGTACCTCTATGTCACAGTGGAACATTTTTCTTTTCCTCCCTCAAGTTTCATGAAACTTCCTTTTTTCTGCCAAAAAAAAAGTTTTTCAACCTTCTTTACTTCCTCCATCCTGAAATCCTAATTCTTTTCCCAACCGTTTGTACATTGTACATGTGTCTTCTTTCTCCTACTTGTAGATTATTATGGAGAATGATGTTTAATTAACTAAGATGTTTCAGCAGCAGTGCAGAGGCTGCAGGAGACCCCTGACTGAGTGCTTTCTTCTTGCCTTTGCCATTAGACCATTGTCTACACTTGATAATTTTATTTTGTAAAATGAGACCACTGAAAAAATGGTGTCAGCACTTTATGTTCATGGCAGACTCCAAGTTAAACACCATTTCAGTGTGAATTGTTTTGGTGTTACCCTGAATGGAGAATGCTGGCATGAAATCATAGTACTTCTGATGTGGCTTACTTATGGCTTTAAAGTTTCCCAAACTTCCACTGCTTGTAAAAGCTCTGCAGGGAGCTGAGGGACAGGCACAGAGAGTTGCAACTGAAATAGTTTAAATGGTGCTAGTGATTGTGTGGGCTGAACGTCTGTAACAGGCTACTCAACATGGGTAGTGTGAATGCATTAAACTCTTGTGTTTTTCCTGTTTGTGAGAGTTGTGCTGATTTATAGTGCATATAGGAATAAATCTGTTCTCCAATGAACAAATAACTTCCACTAGTGGTTACCTGCTTATGCTACTTTTTAGTAATCCTCACAACAGGGGATTGACTCTCAACTCCTTCCCTTTACCCCTTCCTCATTCAGCCAGGTACACAGGACCAGTTCATGACCGTATAAACTGAAAGGGTACAATTGCAGTTGTGAATCAGGTGTTTTCATCCATCTAAAATAAAAAGAATTACTGAAAAAGATGAAAGCTTTTTAACATTAGTGTTTTTTGCAGGGTCTGCTGCAGTGGGTTGCTGCTCAAGCATATAATAGTTAGACTGCAAGTTCTGCCAGGATGTCTGTTTAGCTGGAATATCTCAATAGTGAAGAAATCCAGAGCACTCTGGCAAACAGATACACATTGTAATGTTGTTTAGAAGAGCCTTTCTAGTTGGAATATAGGGTCTGCTTAGGTGAAGAGTTGGAAGATAAATTCTTATATCAAGCATGCAAAATTTATCAGATTGACTTGTGATATAAGAACTGAGACTTATTACAAGTTATACGTTTAAAATAAAAATCAAAATCCTCACCAGCTTTTGCGAGACAGAAGTCACCCGATTTTTTTCTATGGACTATAAAAACTAACTATGCTAAAGTAGAGGTTCTTAAAGTCTATTGTGCCCATTAAGTTCCATGCTGTTAAATACAAAGCTGAAAGCTAATGCCTGAATGGGATACATGGGGCAGTCGCTTGTGATTTTAATATGGCATTAGTATCTAGTATTATATTATAGAATTGTCCTCTTATTTATGTATTTTAAGTTATTTTGGACTACTTTAAAGTTAAAACAGTGGTGGGTGAAGAATTTACAAATTTGTGGAATGAAATGCAATGGCAGTGTTAGACCTCACTAGTAAACATTATCCATTTTTTGTCATTGGTTTTAAAGAGTTACCAGTAGGCATCTTGGTTACTTCCTGTTGGATCAACATAAGTTACTGTAAGCAAGCACCTGCATTTACAAAACTTGGCGATTTGGATGATGTCAGGAGTCAGAGTATCAGGTAGGTTGACTAGCTTTGACTAGTTAGCTGGCTCTGACTACCTTAATGGATAAGTGCAAACCATCAAAAAGCCTGAGATGGAATTGATTCAATCTCCAGATGTTAGTTTAAGCTGCATAGATGAAACCAATAAGCAAGCAAACAGATAATTCACTTTTGATTCCAGAAATGCGGCCACATGCCTGCAGTGGCCCAGGCCAGAAGCTGGGAAGTGCTAGAGCATGCTTCCCTGCCTGGCTGGAGCAGACAGCTTGGGTCAAGGCTAGCCTGCCCATCCTGAGAGGGAGAACTTGAGGAGAAGATGCAAAGCATCCTGGGATACTGGAGGATGAGTTAACTGATTTAGGTTTAATCAATTTATGGAACTTCTGTCCCAGATCCCCTCCAGATTCAAAAGTTAAGTCTGATACTGCATCCATCCAGGTTTATCTTAAACTGATTTTAGCCATTTTGAAATCAGGTTATATGCACCAAACTTCTATTGTGTTACAGATTTGAACTGGTTTCCTATCACTTAGAGTGGTTTATATGTAACTTCTGTCCCTAGTCACTGAACCTAGTTGTTGGTGACCTAAATAGTTCCAGCTGGCCCCATAGCTATGGCTGTCTTTGTATAAGCAATAGCTCGGTACAGCTGAGTGGTCAGGAGGCTATTCAACAGCACAGATGCCTCAGAGGGGTAGCTCCTCTGTATCTAGCCAAGCTGCGGTCTAAATCTTTTTGCTTCTGTTTCCAGTCCAAGTCTGTTTCCTGACCTCCTTTCTCCTGACTCTTGTCTGAATCCTGGCTTCTAGCTCTTTGGCGTATGACTTTGATTTGAACCCTTGCTTCCTGACCTGCCTGCTCCTGACACTCTGGGTTGAAACTTTAGTTTTAAGCCCTGACCACCTATGTCTCGGTCATAGCCCTGACAATGACAATCAATTCCCAGTCTTTCATGAAGAATGTCCTGTAATTAAATATTTATGTATTTGGGGTTTCTATTGAAATATATTAAAACATCAGAAAATAGCTTTTAAAAATATTTTTTCCTTTTTCTAAATGTTAGGATGTTTCCAAAAGTTTTCTAACTTAAACCTACCTTAAATAGGCTTTATTTCACACAAATGAAGCAGGGCTAGATGTCTTCCCTTCTTTTACTGAATCATATTTTATTCCCTCAACATTCTTTAATGTGTCCTATTTTCCATTACCTCCTCTCAAGTTGTAAAGACATGTATATGCTTGGAAGTTATGTCGAGATGTGACTTTAAAGCATTATAGTGGAAGAAGAGTATTCACACAGGATGTTACGCAATGATTGGTATTCTGGTATATGTCTACGGATAGACAAGCCTTGAGGCAATGTTCCTCTGCCAGTACTTTATCAATCCATCTGTCTAGTTCTGACTCTGAAGCCCTGTCTCTACTGGAAATACTGCTATGTTTTGGCTACAGTTTTCAGCCCCCAGGGTAGAAATGTTTGAAACATAGAGTAAGTTACACTGCAAAACACAATTCACACCTTTGGAACGTATCTGGGTTTGTGCCCATACAAATATCTTGGTATAAAGATCTGCAGTACAGATAGTTCTTGATAGTTGTCAGTCCTCTGTTTACTGTCATCAGACCTCCATCAATTCTGGACACAGGGCAGTTGCCAACAAAGTATATCGTTGTATACATTTGGTTACAACTGCTGTTTGGGGTTTTCATGTTGTTCTAATTAGCTTTGACTATGTGGGCCTGATTCTCAGGGTATATCTAACGTTGTCACTGCCAGGAGGCAAGATTAGTGAGCCAGAGCTAAGCTGTGCATTGTCACAGGTAGGCTACCACCCTGGCCTGGTATTGATGCTTCAGCTAAGTACAGGTAGTCAAAAAGCCCAAGGCTGAATCAATTCATTCCTTGCAGGTTAGACTAAGCTGCATAGATTGAATTGATAAGCAAGTGTACAGACATTCACATTTGATTCTGAGAATGCGACCATATTCCTGCAGTGGCGCAGGCCAGAATTTGTTGGAGGGAGGTGTTCTCTTTGCTCAGCTGGAGTAGACAGCTTGGGCCAAGGGTAACTTGCCCACCCTGTTAGAGGAGTTTGAGGGGGAGGTGCAAAGCATCCTAGGATGCTGAGGGACTGTGAATCTGGAGTGGATCTGGGACAGAAGTTCAATAAACCGATGTAATCTAAATCAGTTCAGTCTGATAGTACCTCCATTCAGGTTTATCTTAAACTGGTTTCAGCCATTTTGAAAGCAGTTTATGTGCACTGAACTTCTGTTGTGTTACAGATTTGAACTGGTTTCCAACCGCTTATACCAGTTTATGCAGGGGTGGACAATTATTTCGGCTGGAGGGCTGCTTAGTGAGTTTTGATGAGCTGTCAAGAACCACAAGGGTAGCCCTGCCCCTTGACAAGTGCTCCATCTCCTGGTCATCATCTTGGGACCAGAAGGCTTTTCCCTAATCCCTGACTTTTGCCACTGGAAGTCCCTCCCCTTGTCCCCCAGAAATACTCCTTTTGGGACGGGGAGGGTTGCCATCTTGGAAGGTTGCCGTCTTGGATACAGAAAAAAAACAAATCGTATACTAAAAGTCATATACCTACTATAACATTATTTTAATTTTATTACAAAAATATTTTTGTCATGATTTGTGTTTGCATAGTATATATAGAGATGATTGCATAAGAAATAACTAAAAAATAAAGTCTTACTCTTGTACATTGTGTGTGGTGTTTTGCTTGGGGTGGGGGTTTGTGAGAAGGTATGTCTGTATGTGGGGGGGCAATAGGATATGTTGGGGGGGTTTACATGTGGGGGGCTGTAGAGGCATGGTGTGGTGTTTGTGGGGTGTGAGGGAGGGAGTGGGGACCCTTCCACCAACTCCCTCTCCCACAGCGCACAGTCCCTGCTGATGGCAGCAGCAGCGGGCACTCAGGCTGCTTGGCCCAGTGCAGGCGCTGCCACCAGCAGCACACAGCTCGGGCTAACACTGCATGTGGGGGTAAGGAGTGCATGCAGGCTAGCCTACTTCCATTGCATGGGGCTCTGTGTACATGCAGTCCCTCTACTTGCATACCACTAGTGGAAGCCCTGGGCAACAGAGCTGGATGCCTTTGCTGCTCCGTGCAGTGAAGGTTCCAGGACTTCTCAGGGTACCAGGGATTGGGCCTACTTTCCACTTCCAGTGGAGTCCTGGGACCTGTATGGCAGGGAGCAGATGGCAGCCAGCTCCATTGCACAGGGCTTCTCCCAGTGTCATATGAGTGCAAAAAGTGTATGTGCACCGCACAGAGCCTTACATGATAGAGGAAGGCTGGCCTGGCTGTACTCCTCACCTTCATAGGCAGGGCTGGCCAGAGCTGCGTGCCATTAGCAGCAGCGCCTACACCAGCCACGAGTGCTCCAAGTGCCCCTGACTGCTGCTACTGCTGCCAGTGGGGACTGTGCATCGTGGCAGGGAGTGTGTAGGGGGTGCCTATACCCCCACAACCTGCTCACCTGAGCTCTGTGCTCCCCTGTCCCTGCCCCAACCCCCACCGCTTCCTTACCTGGCACCTGGAGCGAATGGGAAGTTGGGGAAGTTGAGCAGGTCCCCTGACAGCTGCAGCAGTGGCAGCAGCAGCCATATCTGAAAGCTGCATGCTGGCTGGGTCAGGCCCTCCTGCACACAAGTATGGGAGAAAGATACAATAGGGTATGTTGGGGGGAATCTGCATATATGTGGGTGCCTCACTCCCACCCTTGTGGGCAGAAGAGCTGAGTGGGGTACAATTTGTTGGTGGGCACCCGCAGGCCAAATGAAATTGCCAGGGGGCCAAATCCGGCCCTTGCTCCGTATCTTGCCTGTCTCTGAGTTTGTGTAATTTCTGTTCCTAGCCTCAGTGACTGTGGTGTTGCATTACTTAGTGGGACAAAAAAGTCAAGCCTGTAAATCTCTCACTTTAGACTTTTCAGTTCTCTTTTTATTGTGTGCCCTCGTACCTGCCTGTCTGAACTAAGATCTGTTCTCATTTTTTTTCACCTTTAACCCACCCTTTCACCCATATCCTCCCAAGTCCATTGCAAGTCAACTGTGCTTCAGGGCTTAATCTTAATTAAGCACACCTGGAATGCATTTATGCTTGAATATTTCTTACCCTTTTTGGAAAACAGCTATGCCAGTATGACCAGTGCTTTGGACTGGATGTAGGCAGGATGTAGATGAGGTATTTAATACCTGGGATGGACTTGTGCTCTTGGTAGCACTGTTATGTAAACACAGGTAAGAAAATTCTTTGTGTAGACGAAGACAAGTTCTTCAAACACACACCTTTGTAATGCTTGTATTGAATACTGTGACCAATATAGTATCCTAAAAAAAAAAAAGCAATTTTATAGTATCTAAAGCAAATGGAAAAGTTTACTGTCTTGCCTGTTGTTACACAAAATACTTTTTTAGCTCTCATCTATTTCATAGCAGTGCTGTTTGAGCTTCTGGGATCATACTGAAAGCTTTTGATTGCTCTGAGTTATTTGCTTTATGCTTGGCAAGTCAAAATTGTGGGAACCTTTTTTCACTTCTGACCTTAAAACTTTTAAAATCTGCACAGTATATAGACGTACGTGTGTGTGTGTGTGTGTGTGTGTGTGTTAGTTGGAAAGAAGAATATTTCCAACTATTTTAGTTGGTCTAATAAAAGTTATCAGATTTATCCAAAGAACCCTGAAGGAGACCTCTGCTTTTATTTATCTATTTTCAGTGTTATGCCCATCAAACTCAAAAGTTCAAATCAGATAATAAGCTGAAATGATCTGTAAAGACTTATAATAATTTTAAGATTTGTTGTAAATGTCTGAAAGATTCAGAGGGAAAGAGGGCAATTTGCTTGCTGAGTTAGTTGCAGTCAAGAATGTGTTACCTTCATTCAGTAGCTTGTCTTGTCAGCTCTGTCACAGCTTCATTGCCTCAAATGTCATTTAAATTTAAAGTGTAGTTTTTATAACTACACAGTAAATGCAAGATGGCTTAATAAAGATGATTTCTTCATGTGTCAAAATGACCCCTTTGTTTCTCATTTTACGCTTTTGTTGCCTGCAGCTAATCTGCTTTTGGGTTATCAGATGGAGGCCTCTTACAATGCTGATTCTAGCAATGGCATTCATCTGGAATGCTTCCTTTTGTTTACTGATTTTACCAGGCCTCCAATACTTTCTTTGGTCATCTGGTGTCTCCACTAATGTGATTTGCACTCCCATGCTCTGCAGGTAGTCATGAGCTTTATAAGGGAATTAGACTATGGCTCACCACCCTGTTTGCTAATGATTCCACAAGGTATTTCTTGTTTTTTGTTTTGTTTCACTGTCCCAACTTCTTTTTGAAGACAACTACTTTCTGTTTGTGTCCTCAGGAGTCTCTCTCTCTCCCTCACATTGCCCTGACAGCAGTATTTTTATTGGCAACAGTAAGAGAAGTGTAGGAAATGCAATTTATTATAGAAACACATGTAAGTTTTTACCCCCAGATTTTATAAACACACGTAAAAGATATGTTGCTACTTTTAAATCTTAAAAAAAATCTTTATTACTGAGTTTTTTAAACAGTATCTATCCCTGAAAATTTTGGATGTAATTCTGAGTGGTGGAGCTCACTCTTGGAAGAAGAATTTCTTATAACCAGACTGAAAAAAAGAATTGGCACTTAGCTATTGTATAATTGACAAGTTTTAACTATTTAGATTATAGCTGGTTGAAGTTTAGCATGGAGTAAATTTGGAAAAATTTACTGTGTTACTGACTTGCCATCTTGAACCAGGAGAGAAAGAAATAGGTGAGGATGAAAACAGAATGTTCTGTTACAGACTAGGTAAATGTGCAATGATTTTTGTTTTAATAGTGGAAAAAATTACTGAGGGTGGGGGGAATAATATTTTCTTTGTGGACTGTTTAATTGTAAAAGAAGCACTATCATAGTAGTGATTTAAAGTCATCTTAATTTTTTTCACTCTTTTTCATATGTGGGAGACTCAGCTATTTGGGTGTTTAGGTTTGGGAGAATGTATGTTGACTAAGTAGACATTTGATCTTGTCCTACAAACTTTTGCTCAGTTAAACTGTTGATTTTGAATAGGGTTTTTAGAGTGCCGAGGGCTTTTCAGGATTAGACCTATAGTAATGCAGAGACTAGAAGGTGGCTGTAGAATGCAGGGCAAGTACAGAGCCAAGAGGTTTATCGGTCACTAAGAATTTTAATTATTTCAATACAACCTTTAAATTTTTTTCTAGCAATGGAATAGTAATGATAAACACTTTTACCATTGAAGACTAAACATATTTGAGTGAATTATGGAAATTGTGCAAACAAATGCCCCCTTTCTCATTTGAAGAAAAAAGAATAGGATAAATGGCATTAAAAATAGAAAACTTATATCGTGTGTGCTGATGGAAATTTTGTTGTTGAACAAAACTTGTCATGTATAGAACTATGTATTTAGAACAGAAGAACATATTAGAAAAAATTAAGAGTTGAGGTGATTTCATTGTGTCATTTGGTGAGGCTTGGTATCAGAGAGAATTTATCCTTGATGTTTGTCGTATTTTTTATGCATCACAATTGGTGACTGAAGCTGGGAATTTATAATCAAAGAATAATAGCAACATTGTTCTGTGTTTGTTTTACTAATGAAAAATGTTACTGTGTAAAGAATGCAGTTACAGGATGTATTTAATAATAAGTGTAAAACATATAAACTAAGAATAGATTGAGTCTTAGTAGTCTGACAGCAGTTTCAAAGGTCCTTGTGACCTAGAGGTTTGTGACCCATGAAATCTCCATTTTCCTTGGAATTGATAATGTATCTTGCAAAGCAAAAAACTGAGAAGTGTTCTAAAAGTTCCATATTATATGGTATAAAGCTTTAAGAGAAAGAGTACGTAGGAAATGAGTTTTGTATGTAGTTAAATACGTTTGTGCCAGCTGATGTGGAAGCTAGACTCTGATTTCACTGCTTTTTAAATCGGTTAGAATAAGCACTGGTTTTCACATGTATAAGATCAGAATAAGGCCCATTATTCTGTGCTTTATGTTAAAAGATAAACAGTCAACAGGATGGTTTCTGATGCTTGATTGCTTTGCTGACTTAATAGTACGGGCTTGTGAGCCAGGGAGCTGAATTCAAAATTTTTGATTTATAAGTAGGTTCACATCAGAGAGAGACAAATGATGCAAGAAAGAATTCAAGTCAGTGGCGTTTGTAATATGGTACATATCCAAACAAGGCTAAAGAAAATTTTAAAAAATGTTGGCAGACTGTACAGCTCTGTCCAGAGGCCAAAATGAAGATAAATCACAGCCAGCCCCCTCTCTCATTTTTTAAATGGTTCAACCCCAGGGTTTAACTGAAGGACTTAAGGAGTTTTTGAAGTGCAAATAGGTTGGTGAAGGGTGAACCTTTTCAGAGTTTCATTTTGATGGATTTTTTTTTCTGTGTGGATTTCTGGCACCGGCTGTGATCTGGAAGGCCACAGGTTTTTTTTGTTTTTGATCAATCAAGCAAAAAGAACTTGCCATGGGGGTGTACATTCTCTGTATGCATATTGATCCTATTGTGTTTAGAAGTAGTTAATTTAATCGGGCTTTTTGAAACCTTCCTCAATAAGACTTTCATTAATGGAGCTGTCATTTCAAGGTCATGTTTCAGTGTCAGTAACTAGTATTAATGGAAAAAGTTACCTGTAACTGTAGTAGTCTAACAATATTTCACTTATTTCATAGTAAGTAGTTGTGTTAGGGTGAGATCAGGTTTAAATATATGCTTTGAACAAAAAAATAGTGGAAATAACTGTGAATTAATACCATATAGTTAGAGGTTCAGACTATCTGGCTTGGTTTCATAAACATCTTTTAATCAGTCTTGACTAATGTAAGCTATTTTTGAAAAGTCTATTGTTTGTTTTATGGCTGAGATGTGCATAAGAACAGAAACACACTTAACCCTCTTTTTACTTGTATATATTTTAAGACAAAAATTGAAAGAAAGCAAAATACCTGCCTATTTTTAGTTCTACTTAAACTGCTATAACATATCAGCTGGGAAAAATCATTTATTCAAAATATTTTATCCACTTACATTTCAAATTTTTATATAAGGATTATAACTAGTTCTTTGTTGGTAAACAGTCAGCTTAATAAAATATTCTAAAAAGTGTGCATAATGTGAACCTCCATTTAAAGGTTAAATAGTGGATTTTGGGCCACGATATAATTGGAACATCTTCTACAAAGCATAGCAGATGAAAGATCTGTGTTCCCGTGTGTATCTTATCATAATAAGTAAGAGCTACAAAATTCAGATCTAGATTTCAGACACCCTAGTAGTAATGGATCCAGATTTTAGGTGTCACCGTGTTGTAAACTATTTTGGATTCCAGTAGCTTACTTTCTAATCTTCCTGATAAAATATTTGCAGTTTTCATAGACTAAGTTTTGGTTTAGGATCTAGTATTTTGCTTTTGCAATATTTATAAATTGGAATGTGGAGAAAATGGATTGTATGTTGACTGAAGATGATTCTCTTTTATTGTGTTTCAACTTACAGCTGTAAGATTTATATCTATGGGATAATATAGCCTGTCTTGTCTAATCGGAAATAAATGTTATCATCTACTTGAATTTGGTTCAGATCTTGTCCAGAGTTTCATAGTATATACAAGCCTGGTGTTAGTGAGTCAGGCAAAAAATTTAAAAAGCAGAACAAAACAAAAGATCGATTTTAAAATAATGAGATTATATTAATTAGTCAGTTTTGGTAGTTTTGCTGTGGACTGCAAGTTTAATATAAGTCAACAGTATAGTACTGCAAAAAAAAAAGTCAGTGGCATACTAGATTATGTTAACAGAATTGTTAATGTAAGCCCTAGGAAGTGATTTTTTTTCTACTCTGTTCATCACTGGTAAAGCCTCAAGATGCATAAGTCTTATTTTGGGCACCACACTTCAAGAAATACATAGGAAAATTAGAAAGAGTCCAGAAGGGAGTAACAAAAATGATTAGTCGTCTAGCAAACATGACTAAAGAGAAAAGGTTGAAAGAATTTGGATTCTTTAGTTTAGAGAAGAGAAGATTGAAGATTTATCAAACCTTCTTCAAATAACAAAATGATATCGACTTTTCTCTGGGTCTACAGGAGACAGGATATGAAATAATAACTTAGATTGAAACAAAAGAGATTTAGGTTGAATATTAGGACAAATGTTATAACTGAAGGTGGGTAAGTGCTGAATAAATTGCTTTGAGTAGGAGTGGCTGACCCGCAGTACATGTCACACAAAGTAGCGGTGCATGCAATTTGTGGTACAACAGATCTGGCATAGAGCAGGGAGAGCAGTGACAGATAGGGGAGGCAGGGGAAGGCAGAGCAACAGATAGAGAGGCAGAAAAGAGTAGACCAATGGATTGGGCAGGAGAAGGGGATCAGAATAGCACTTGGGGAGGGAGCAGGCCACTCCTGCCAAAGGAGTTGGCCCCAACTGATTTTGTATATACCTCTTCTTATTTAATCTTTCATATTTCATGTTTTCCAAACTTCTGTCTAGGAGGGGTTAGTTTGGAAATTTTCTTTTCCTCCCTACCCTTTTTTTAAAGAAAGCTGAGATTTCTTAACTAATTGTTTTGTCATAACCAAGTCAAATAAGTGCCCATGTCACAATAGACCGCACAGAACACTTACCTCTCTGAGTGATTGTCATTACCCCCAGATTTAGTTATGAAAGTGTGCTGTGTGACATCAGCCATTCCGCACTCTGCTTGGCAGTCTGTTATTGGCTGCCCCAAGCATATAAAAGTCTGCGCAGTTTCTGCCCAAGTGGGAGAGCTCTGAACATGTGGCAGAGTAAGCTCTGAGGAGGAATCTGAGGAGAACTCTGTGCATGTCACAGAGAAAAGTTGGTGGACAGATCACCCTCCAACATCTCCCCATCACTGCCCATTCCTGACGTACCCCATCCTGCATGCCCGTTCCGTCCATGGACTCGTTTCGTTACCATTACCTGTAACTACGTAAGCAACCTTATCACTTGCGTCGCTACCTTTAGCGTTGTAAGTAAAGTTAAAGTTATTTTTCCAACCAATCCGCTGTCCAGCCTCTCTGTCCACCAGCCCGCCTGATGACTGATTAATCTGTACTCCTCAAGTCGACTCTAGTCGTCTGAGACATGGCATCATGAACAGGATCCAAGGGCACAGTGGTGGAGATGTATCTAATTAAGTGCCACCCCTGGTGCACCGGGGGGGCACCACATGGATAACGCAGATGAATTCTGGGCACATATCGCCTATCATCAGGTGGCTGAAGGGGAAGGAGAGAACCTCCTCGGAGGCTACTTCTTGGTGAAGGGGGAAAAGACAGTCATCAAGGAGTGGAAGGCAAGCCTGTCCCCTGAGGCATTTGGCTGCATAATGGCCAGTGACTGGGTTCACTATAGGCCCCTAGACACGGTATCAACAGTGTCCCTCACCAAAGTCAAACCAGCAGGCAGAGCAGACCCAACTCTGGCCCAGGATTACGCCCTCTGTATAAGATACATGCAGGAGGGCAAAGAATCGACACCAACCGACCAGTTCAATCCCCCGACCCTAACGCCCGGGTCGAGGGGCCACGAGCTTCTCTTAGAGCTTCGGGAAGGGTTGGACATGGAAGGCTGCACCACAACAAGGTGGGCAGGCCCAAAATGGAATAAGGGAAAAATGATAAATGTGCTATTCCGCACCGTAACAGCTTTATTGCAGGAGAACGCAAATCTAGAGGCCCAACTGCTCATAGCCGCCCAGGCAGCCAAAGAGGCGGCAGTAGAAGAAAGCCCTGAGCCGCTGAAAAACCCCGAGCTGCCGCCATTCCAAGATGGCAAAGACATCAGGACACCAGGGAAGAAGAGAAGCACGTGAAAAGTTCAGAGCGCACGAAAAGTCCCGGGGAAGAAGGGGTGGTTACGCGACCCACGGCCCTGCCCCATGAGGTGACACCACCTCCAACATCCCTGCCCCCTTACGAAGGGGAAAGATTGTATCCACTCCTCCCACCAGATACGCCTACTCTCCCAGCAGCCGCTCACCCCGTAGCCTTGGTGAAGCAAGTAACCGACCCGGAGGGTGCAATCTGCCTCCACCACCACCTATCACACCTGCACTTGGGCCGAGCTACAAGAGTTGTGCAAGGAATTGAAAATAAAACCCACTGAGACATTAGTCATCTGGTTGGGCCGCCTTGTGAGGGAGTACAGATTGGAGCTGTTAGACTTGGAGGAGGCCAGCTTCCTAACCCATTGGGCCTCATGGAGTGGAGGACATGCTACCGACTTAGAACTAGTAGTAAGTAACAACAACTGGAACATCCCCCTGTTGTCCCTTGTTGCGGGACAGATTAAAAATAAGTCTCACATGTGGCATGACAGTAAACTGGGGAAAGCCTCTGCGGAACAACTCATACTGGCCATAGTAGGGGTGTCCCACTGTTCTTGGAACCCAAGGGTATATCAGTTGGGGCTCACGCAGTTTCAACGCAATGGGCCCTGGCCCCATTGGTTCCTACGAAATCCCGGAATGGTTCCAGGCACCCTTGATGCTATAGAAGTCTGCGTAGAGGTTTACGGAGGGGAAAACACTATCACCCTTCACCGCCTCCTCAACCCGCTAGCCAATCAACCAGCCAGGAATATCCTGAGCCAACTCCCATGGCTGCAAGCTCTTATGAAGTCAGCAACCATGAGCCCAGCCAGTGCCCTGAGTCACCTCACTGCATACCTGGTCAAATACCAAGGGCCAAGACATCATCAACTCGACCCCTGGAAGGAATTGAAACTGCCACCCCAAAGGACGCCGGAGGAAAGAGCCATGTTTGGGTTCCTTTTAAATCACTCAAAGCTTACGAAACAACAGCTACGCATCCTAGGGGACAAAGGTCAACGTTACCTGGCAGGTGAGCTAGGATTCAAGTTTATACATAAGCAAAATGATGAGTAGCAACTGCTGGTCATGCCAGCGGCCTTCACAAACCCGACCCCACTGACCCTCGCCCCTACATAGAGCTCCTCGTTTGTAATCCCCATGATCCAAGCAACTGCCGCCAAGTATCTTTCCTCCTTGACACGGGCCTAGGTCAATGTTGTCACCAATACTACACCTCTCGTGAAAACTGCTAAGACTGTCCAAGTACAAGGACTCAATGCCATTGCCACCACCCCCCGGATTAAGTTCCAAATCCAGGGACACGTACTAAGTGGAGTCCTAGGGGGCATTAATATCCGGGGGATTCCAGGGATTAAGGCGATTAACTTAAAAAAACAGGTGTTACAAGCGCTTCCCATTAACATCCTGGAGGTTGATTGACACCAACCCACGCTCCTCAACATTTCTGTTTGGCGGTACCTACCAATTCTGACCAAGAGCCACCTAAAGCACTCCCTCACCAATCTCCTGCAATGACTGGAACAACAAGGTTGCATCAAACCAGTAACTGCTAGCACCTACCTGTCGCCGGGTGGGGAGTTGCGAAACCCGGGAAACCCAACGAGGCCCAACCGGTTGTCGATTATAGGGCAGCTAATAAGAGGTGTCAGACACTTCAGCAACCCAACCTTGCTACCCTGCCACAATATATGTTCGAAATGGCACAATTCCAAAACCATGAATGGTTTGGAACCACCCTAGACCTAAAGAATATGTTTTTCTCCATCCCAATTTCCAACCCCACCAGCATACTAAATATGTGCATCAAAGGAACCAAGTACAAGTGGACAGTTTGTACTCAAGGATACTGTAATGCTCCATCGTTGGCCACAGATGCTATGAACATCACCGATATGAGTCCTGCAGCGACCTTATTACCCCTTCTAAGCCCACAAAAGGTCGACCTCAGACTTCCAAGGGGACCCTAAGACATGGAACACAATGGTGTTATACCACCATTACCATTGGCACTGTTGGACACCAGAAGATATAGCGCCTAGCCCTAACACCGGTGAGACCGACGTGCTCACACTTTACGGGACCTCGACCCAGCATGTAGAGCTTCGGACGTAACCTCCAGAGATGGGGGAGGATACAGGTATTACTGCAAGGCCTGTCACAATGCATAAATGTTCAATGCGCACCTGACAAAGAACTCCGCCCAAAGAAATGAGCTACTTGGATTCCATGCGGCTCACTGTGTTGAGCATCATGACGACATGGTCCCTGTCCCAGTTATAGCAATTGACTTGCATTATATTTATAAAATCCTTACTGGTACGGCTACTCCCACAGAACAATTGGAAGACTGGCAAAAGGTTTGGGAAACATTAGCTATGTTCACACGACTCCTGCTTGTTAAACACACCAAGTTGCACTGCACCGACACTGATCTGGTGCACGAAACCGTTCATAAGCTCTTAGAGGACCCACTCCGAGGTGACATAGTTCTAGCCATTGCCTTCAATGACTCCACAGCAAACCCGTTCCTTACCTGGCTCCACGAAAACTGGAGCCATCCCGGACCACTTGCCAGCCATCGCCGATGGCGCCAGGCCATTACAGAACCTACATCATACAAGACCCGAAGCGATTGGGAGGAGGTGGTGCAAGCCTGTGAAGTGTGTGAAGAAGAAAAGTGTTATTGGACCCAACACAACCTTGGCGCACTGGACACCCGCCACTTCCCGTCAAGAAAAATCTGGCAAGTAGCTATTTGTTAGGGCCCTTACCTGGCACCAAACCGCCAAATAAAGAACTGGACCTGGGAACGCGACAGCTACAAGTCATCCCCTTGTGGAAGAGCAATGCCTCAGCCGTCATTGCAGCCCTTACTACTGCCACCTGGCAAAGCCCTTATGAAATCCAGTCAGATGGAGGCCCTCCATTCAGCTCTACTGCACTTGACAGATTCACCCATCTCCATAACATAAAGTGACACCTCCACCTTACTTACCACCCCCAATCTAATGGCGTAGTTGAACGACACCTCAGACTATACAAAGAACAATTACGGCTACGGGGAGGAGGGATTTATAACAATTAGATGAAACACAACTATGATGTTTTCATATCGCTCAACGAAAACAAAACCCTATGGAACGAGAGGGAACAGCAAAAGCCACCAACTTGGCAGCCAAAATTCACTCCAGATGAGCCCGTTTGGATCTCAATTCCACACCCTCACCATAAACATCCTCGGGTGCAGAAGGGAATTATCCGCAAACACGAACAGTATCCCAATACCTACTCCGCACTCCTAGAAGAGAATCCAACCCAGCTGCCCATTATAGTTCATCACAAGTAGGTAACTCGACGTTCTACTACTCACCCAATTTCATCATAGCAAGCTTGACTATAGCTTTTGTTTCTTTTGTCTCTTTTGTTTCTTCTTGTTCCCCTACAGGCCCGGCAGCATTGAAGCGGCAATCTGTGGCTGCCCAATCACGAGAACCACCGAGCACCAGACCGCGGCACATCCAAGTCAGCACAGCGATGCCCACCTACTCACATGTCGTGAGCAGGGTCGTCGCCCTATTCCTTCTGTTAGCAATAGGTTCCTCGGTGAACGAAACTAACTTCGCAACCTCTAGCTTGGTCCTGTCCCCTTTATCACTCTGGGCAAATATCATGGGAGATAGTAGCAAGTCAGAACTCACCTCATGTTTATGCCTGCCCCTTTCTGTTGGCGACCCAGTGTTAACTCCTTTTGTATACCCTCTTAATGTTGGTAAATGGTTTAATGCTCAGAATGCTGAGCAGGGATGATAACTCTTTAACCTGGAACGCCACAGCCATTACTCCAACATGGTACCTAGCCTTTCCCCCAGGCCTGAACAAAGCAAAGGCACGAGATGAGTCTGACCTGGTTCCATCCGTCCTTCATCGGCCCCGATCTCTAGTCTCTTGGAACGGGTCACTAGCCATCAGTGTATCAGATGCCCAAGATTGGCGCTCGTATTTTTACCCCATCTTAAAGGTGGCCACACTCAGTCCGTGGTGCCATGGCTATGATGCGCCCGCCAACACGGTCAATCTCCCTCGCAAGGTAGCTTTAATCAGATGGAAAGGTCAAAGCTGTGCATAAATTAGTATACCGGCCCCTTTAGGGCTGCTATGGGCTTGCTCGGATGGGCAGCTTTACACTAACCTCTTGGCCGCCCTAACAGACATCCAATGCTTTTTGAGTGCAGTAATGCTCTGCCCCCACTTAAGCGTTGACACATCTCGCCCAAGTAGTCCGGCCGTACTTCGTTGCCATAAGCAACATGCTCCGGTATGGAGCAAGTTAACTGACAACAAGAAATTCAACCAAAAATTTGTGTGGGTGCTTGAAGGTTATTTTGCTTGGGGAATAGGGATAGGCAAGGCGAAAGTTGCTATCGCCAAGTTAGCTGAACAAGTTGAGCTTCTAGCCAATAGTACTGAAATATCCCTGCGATTATTAAACCATCAATTACAGGCTACATCACACATGACTGTGCAAAACTGCTTAGCCCTAGATGCTACACCTGGGAGGCGTTTGTCAATTCCTTAACCTGTCTAGGGAACACTGTTGTATTAGCATACCAAACGTTACTATCCCACTAGAAGATCAACTCGAATGCATAAAACAAATTGCTGCAGACACCAACAATGTTGCTGAGATCGGGAAAGGATGGTTGGCCGACATTTTTGGCTGGATGGGATGGGGCACATCATCTTGGTTAAGGCATTTGCTAACTCCCCTCATTACCTCGTGTTTACCATTAATTGTAATAGCTATTGTTGTATGTATGGGTTGTATTTTACAGTTTGTTAAAAAGCAATTCATTAAGCTATCTGCTTATGTATATGCTCGCTTGCCACCTGAATCCTGTAATAACGATGAATTCCTGGACGAAAATTATCTCTAACCTGAGCTCTTTATCTATTGTGCCATGGCCAAGGGCGCATGTCATAAACAAGTCAAATAAGTGCCCATGTCACAATAGACAGCATAGAACACTTACCTCTCTGAGTGTTTGTTATTACCCCCAGATTTAGTTATGGAAATGTGCTGTGTGACATCAGCCATTCCGCACTCTGCTTGGCAGTCTGTTATTGGCTGCCCCAAGCAAATAAAAGTCTGCGCAGTTTCCACCCAAGTGGAAGAGCTCTGAACGCGTGGCAGAGTAAACTCTGAGGAGAACTCTGTGCACATCACGGAGAAAAGTTGGTGGACAGATCACCCTCCAACATCTCCCCATCACCACCTGTTCCTGACGTACCCCATCCTGCCTGCCCATTCCGTCCACTAACTCATCGACTCATTTCGTTACCGTTACCTGTAACTATGTAAGCGACCTTATCACCTGCGTTGCCACCGTTAGCGGTGTAAGTAAAGTTAAAGTAAAGTTATTTTTCCAACTAATACGCTGTCCGGCCTCTCCATCCACCAGCCCGCCTGATGACTGATTAATCTGTACTTCTCAAGTCGGCTCTAGCCATCTGAGACATGTTTGTCTTTAGGAGCTCTGATTTTAAAATATGAGAGCACCGTGGGGGGTTGCTGAGCATTGGAGATCTCTAGAAGTTTCTGAAAACAGAACCAAAGAATTCATTTTACTAAAGCAATGGGGCATCCAGGATGAATGTTTCAAATGGGACTGTCCTGGGAAAAAACTGGATGTATGGTCACCCTTCACATAACTAAGGTGTTTTTCTTCCCTTCTCCTCTTAGAACTGTTAGATATGACAGACTAGGGATCTGCGTAGTTTTTCTTCAGGCACACCTCTTTTCACCCTAAATGAAAACTTTTGAGGGACATCAGCTGGAAATGTAAGCTTTAGCAGCATGACTCCATGGTAGACTTAGAGAGCTGAGTGAATACAGGTGTTCAGATGATGGTATGGAGGCACAATTGAGAGACATCCTTTGGGGATAATCAGAGTAGTCTTCCTTTTAGGTTCCTATGTAATAGGTTTAATTGCAGAAGAAACAATCTATTTTCTCTGTGGTTTAATTCTCTACACCTGGGACATATTAAACCATGAAGAAATGGTAAGCATACTACATGACTTGCAGTGGGGTTTAATAATTTATTTAAGAACTTATGATACCAAGACGCTGAGCCTGCATCCAGCTCTTCTTTGCCCAGACCCTTGCACTTGCTAAAGTTGGTAGGATTCTGTGTGACATAGGGATCTAAACTGATGGATCCTCATTTCAGAGTAAAATAAAATTCCTAAATTACTACAGTGTTTAAAAATGAGGAGCATGTACTAGTCTTTATAAAAAATTTTACTTTTTTTCTGCTCAATGAAAAAAATTCAGTACATTAGAAATGGATTAGTTTGTATGTGAAGATTGATGACAATGTCTCTAGGTTTGGGGTTTTTTTAATTATTTATGGATGGTGAAGAAATTACTGTGCAACTAATAAATATAGATTAAGAAATGTGTATTTGATTATGGATAGCAAACTAACACTGAATGTTGCATTCATTAGTTCTCCTCTTGATTTGTTTTTTGTTTGGTTGCTTTTGTCCCAGGTTTCTAGTTTTGCATGTATGCTTATATGACATCAGTTTTGAATTCTGCAGTGAAGCTTATTTCCTTATATTGTTTGAAAACTGAAGGCAAGATCCTTTTTAGATCCTTGATGGGGGGGAGGAAGAGGAGAGAGAGAGAAAGCAAAGGAGAGAATCTTCGCATCCACAGTTCCCTGCTGTAGTGTCTGTAGCTCCTCACTCATTACATTAGTTTGTTGCTGGGAGATGTTAATACGGCCTTTTCTTAGTTATGTAAAAGATGTACAGCACCACCTAAAATACTCCCTCCCAGGCTTTATAAGTGTGGTCACTTACAGATTGCATAATAAATGTTATGTATATGTTAATACTTGGAGCTAATACTGCCACCTGAACTTGCAGGCTGTTATGCTCTCTGTTTTAAAATGTATCATTTAAATTAAGTTTTCTTCATTTATTTAAAATAAAACTGTCCTAGAATGTTCAGGGCAGCTGTGTCAAGATGCCATTGAACTGTAGTAAATATTAGATATTAATGAAGCACAAATGTTATCGTATATTTATGGCTTTAAAACAGTGACAGTTGTGCACAAGTTCTAGACAGACAGATCTGCTTCATGTACATTTCCCATGCCTCGGAACTTCCTCCGTTCATGTGTTTTATCTCTAGAGGACAGTCCTGTAGAATTCAATTAAGTGATAGTTGTCCTGTAGAAACTTTTAACCATCTTGTAAAATGGGATCAACAAGTAATTGTGATTTTTTTGCTGAAGAATTTGTGGCATTGTGTTAAAATCTTACTGAAAGGCTATGAACTGTGCTTTAAAAACCATGCAGAAGTTAATACAATTTATATGTAGTCTTCTCCAACTTCTGTTTAAACCTCTTTATTCCATCCTGTTTCAATTCAACAAAAATCTTCCATGGAGGTAACAAAGAGTATAAAGACCATCACAGTGACAACAACAACACAAAAACCCCACAACCCCACTCTTTTTCTGCCTTTGATTGTGGCAGATTCCTTTTTTTTTAATTGTTTTCTTTTTTCACTTGAGAGAAGTTTATGGTGCAGTGTCCGTTAGGACAACCCTGTTTTAAGGTTGCAGTTGTATTTCTCCCTTGAGTTCCTAGAGGAGATGTTATCTTTTGTTCACTCGGCAGTATGGTCATTCCTAAGAGCATCTGTCACTTTAGGCATTGTAAGATGGATGGGTCTCAAGTGAACTGCTGGTTGAAGCAAATGGTGAAAATAAGAAAAGACAAGGGGGTTGGGGGTCCTCAGAGGGGACAAACAACAAGGAAATACTGTTAGAAATCAAAAGTAAGCCAAGCAACACTGGAAGAAAGAACCAAGATGAATCATGTGTTGTCATATTCCAAATGTGTTGGAAGCTAAGATTATTTGGTGGGTGCAGTGATCTGAGAGATTCTTCTGTCATGGTAAAAATGTTATTGCTTGCTTTCTGTTGTTCTTTGTATCTGAGTCAGTCAGAAGAGTATTTGTGGGATCTAAGGAAGAAATTGTGCTTTTCATTGTTTCCTTTGATTTTAACTTCAAGAGAAATTAACTTTGCAATACTAAAAATTGCATGTTGATGGCACTATTCTATGTTTGTTTTTATTACTCCTTGTGTCTTTTTATTTTGGATAGGCAAGCATGAAAGCATGTCTTTTTTTCCATCACTTCTATTTTAATGAATGCTAATTAATTTTATGTAACAATATAAAACCAAGACCACGTACACTTGATAAATCTGTGTCTGAGGAAGCTAACAAAGCTGTTTTAAATAAATGATTTCTGCATTTCATATATTGCTCAGAATAAAAAGGAACAAGTAATACAGTATTTCCTAATTTAGCTGTACGTAAGTAGGGTTGACTTCTTGAACTGAAAGAGAATGATTTTTTTTTAAAGCAGCAGAGGTCTGAGTCAGATAAGAACAAAATGAGTCTTTACTAACAGAGGGGCCAGCATTATGTCAAGGTTTAGGGAGGGGTTTTTGGGAAGATGGGGATCTTGGCTTGAAAAATGATTTTGTCACATTGTTTGGCGTTGGTTGGTGAGGGGAAGCATGGGTTGAAAGGCGAAGGAATTAAGATGATTAGAAGCTTTAAAGCTTCACAAATGGTAGAGTATCTCCCTTCTCAATGGATGTAAATAATAGATGAAAGGCTCAAAGTGACAACAAAGGATCAGGGCATTTAAGAGAATGTGTGCAGCCTGAATAGAGGTCTGTGGCCTAGGGCCAAAGGTCTTAACTTTGAGTGTAATTAGAAGAAAATACAAAAATGTCATTACTAGCAGGTGAAATGTTCAGCACGTGGCTAAAAAATAGCAATTTCAGACCCAGGAGCTGTTGGAATTGGATTATGGATTTTTTTCAGTCATCAAAGCCTTTGTGGAGTTTTACAGTGTGGTCAAAAGTTCTGCGCTTTAACCTTTTTTACCATGATAAACATACTGTTTCTAGGACAGTGAGGTTGTGTGACTGAGAGTATTCTCAATTACTATGGATCTCGATGTGCTGTGTTTAGATGTTTTAGTGTTATAGGGAAAGAACTTTCTCCTCTAAGAGGTAAGGAAAAACTTCAATGACTCTTTTTTTTGATTTTTAGATTGTGAAAAAGGAGAAGGAAACAAAATTATATCATTGGAGAGAATCTTTTTTTTAAATTAAGACTATTTTGCATTATTGCCACACTTTCACAAATGTCTGTGAACAGTGCCTAGCAAGTACTTATTACAGTTGCAATCAACGGGTGAATTTTTTAAATAATTGCGAGCATAATATGGCCTATTCATTGTTGAGACATGGATTGCCTGTATTGACTAGAAAGGTCTTGTATATTAAATATAATTTGTCCAATGATAAGTTAAGCCTTTCTCTTTTGTTTACAAATCTCCTCAACTCTCTAGGTGCTTAAGAACTTGACATCTGTGCTGTTTGTAGCAAACCCTGTTGCCATATTCATAGCTCTCTTAAAAGTATTCTTTTTAGGAATTAGAGTTGGGAATTAGGAAATGAAACTGTTTTTCTGATAGCTGCTGTGGTGTCGAGGAAGGGAAAAATTTGTAGTCCGCTATCTTATTTTTTGTCTAGAAATAATTTTGACCTTTTCTTTCAAGATGCATATGTTTTAAAAGGAAGAGTATGAAAATTACTTGTCTTAATTACTTGTCCTAGTATTTGCACTGCTGCAAAAAAAGATTCTTTTTTATCCTTTAAGTAAGTTCTCGATATGTTAGGTCCTTATTCTGCAAACATTGAAATTAGTAGCAAAATTCCATTTGACTTCAGTGCGGTTGGATCATATAGTCAAGCCTCTTGCAATTTGGTCCAAAGCAATTGATTTTCTTGTTGTTTAATGGCACAGGAGAAAATACTACAGAAAATGTAATATAATTTACACCAGCTATTTTTTATTTTTTAAACAATGCTTTTTTCCTTTTTGTCAGCTTATACAAACAAAAAGAAGTTCTTCCAGTTCTGCAGACATAGAAATTGGCAAGAAGAGTTAGTCAGTGCAGAGACTGTCCAATATTTTTGCCAAATATGAGCTTTGATAGGTGATTTTTAATGACTTATTGCAAACCATATATGTGGAATCTTCACTGGTATCATTTATTTTGGTTTTTTTTCTTCCTCATTATTTTGCAGGTGCAGAAGAACTTAAATCTAGATAACGTGGCAACAGGTTTCTCAAACTCTTAGCTACCAGCTTTAAAAATGAATGCATTTCGAAAAGGCTAAAAGAAACACAGGAAGGTATTGTACTTGGTATTCCTAATATAGAACATATGAATTTTATTTTCAACATCCACTTTTTTAATATCTGCTGTTTTTTAGGATTAGGAGGAGCTGCATGTCACACTCTTTTATTCTTGAATTATTTAATGTACATATTTCAATACCATAAATATCCTTAATTAAGTGAACTGGTTAATTTTTAAACTACTTTCACTAAATAACACTGATCAATATTACTGAAGGCTTTCTTTTCTACTTACAGTTTTATTATTTAGTTTGATACTACTGCTATCCTTAATTTGATGTTACCTTAAATTATGCTAGCACCCAAACTTGGGATAAATATAAAAATTTGCCTGTAAATCTGGAGTAGCTTTTGTTGTTCTGCAAACTGAACAAATGCTTAGGAATGCACTTTTATTCTGTTTGTACATGGGTACACATGAAGTGTTTTAGTTGGTTGGCGTCTCAAGAAAGTTAAAGCAAGTCTGGAAAAGAATTTGAGTCATTAAATTTTGCAGTGATTTAAAAATAGATGTGCATTCCAAATTGGGAGCTTTTCAACAATATTTTTGGTGACAGGGGGAGGCTCTGAATAGGTGCTGAACTCGAAATGGTTTCTCGCTGTGTTGTAATGGACAAGCATTTCTAGGAGGCTGAGGATCTATTCCTGTTTTATGACGTGTTGTATCCTTAGGGCAGGGGCAGCATTGAGGCCCAGTTGAACAAGAGGGTCATTGCCACAGTCCAGGTTCTAATTTGTTGCTTCTTGGTTACCGTGCAGATACCAAAACTTGCTCTCAGTAACCTAGTAGTTGGGAACATCTGGAACATAATTGTAGTCAGGGTGGGGGGTGGGGAACCTCTTGCATTTTGTTTCACCAGGTGCTAGGAGGAAGCAACATTAAGCTTTTTGATATGGGAGGCAAATTCTGTGGCCCCTGAAGTTAGGCTACAACAATTGAAGAGGTCAGAGGAGAGCTGAGTGGGGTCAATGAGACACCATGGGGTGTATTTTGTTACTTAGTAAAAGGAGCAGCATCCTAAAACCTTAAAGGATTCTCTTGAAAATCTGTGTTGTGAAAAGGTTTTATAAGTCTGATGGCAAAAGTGCTGATTTAGCTAAGGAATGCTTTCTTTTGTCTAAATGAAAGGATAATCCTTACCAAATGTTGGCAGCTATTATAAAGCAGTCAATACAGGCCTGAAAAGACAGTAAGGGTTGAAGTGTACTTTGGTTTCCCAGATGTATCATTTTAACGTTTCTGTATGTGAAAAGAATTATGAACTATTCCTTTTATGAGATTTTTTTCCCTCTGTTTGTAAAGTTAATGCCAAAAATATTTTAAAAAGCTGAAAGTTTTTTTTTTTTAAGTTAAAAAACTTGTATTTCTTAGAGAGCTTAACCTAAGTACATGGTCTCACCAATTTTTTCAAACAGATAAATGTTAAATTATCAGGATAGAATCCAATCTAAACCATAGTTTATTTGTTATATGTTAATTCTTATTATTAATTAATTATTATTGAAGGTTGAAATTTGCCTTTGAGCCTGGAACAGATTTTTGTAGTTGTTGTTCTGTGTAATTAAATTAAAGATGAAAAATCAGTTTTTAAAAGTAGGTAATGCCTATAATTTGCTTAGCATTATTTTTTTTTCAGATCACAGACCAAGGTCTTGGATTCTTTGACCTTACCATTTTATACAAGCAATCATAGTCGCATTAGGAAGAAAAATAGGCATTCAGGAGACAAGGGGTGGTAGTATTGTTATAGTAATTATATTGGTGTTTCATGGTGATTTTTACAAAAACACATTAGAGTACAGATGAAATAATCCATAAAATTGTGGAGGAATAGGGATTAAATAGAAAGAGAAGGGCAAGCATTTCTTCTTTCGGTATGAAACTTACTTGTGAATCATAGTTCTCCAAAGGGCTTAATTATTAAACCCTTTAAATGTAATGTATACACATGCTTGGCACTGATTTATGTCAAGGTTAAAGTATCTTTAAACAAATAACTTGGAAATGGATAAACATGATTAAATACAAATTGCCTATTAAACACAAAACCTGTTTAAATAACGTTAAGGTTGCTACAAAACTGACACGTCTTAAAATTCTCCTGATACCCAATTTGAAATTTATCAGGAAATGATGGAATGTGTGTATGAGGGATGTTCAGGGCTCAGGAGGCACAAGGAAGGGAAGTTTGATAAAGATTGAATGCCAGCTTTAACTCAAGACATCACCCTGAGACTATGTAACATTACTTTAACACTACTAGCCTTAACTTTGACTTTCCAGACTTTCACTGTTCTGTGTTGTAATTCTGTACAACAAACACAAATAGAACTATTTTGTAATGGAGAAGTTATAGTGTTGAATTTACCCATAAGACTGAAGCACAGTTTAGCACAGAAGCTGGGTGGACCAGTCATCTTCAATTTTGTACTGGTGTCTTTGGCTACATAAAGGTATTCCATTTCCACCAGAAGAGCTGCTGATTTTTCAGGAGAAACTGTAAGCATACAAGCACTTATTCAGCTTTTCTTATGGAAAATATTCCTTCAAGAAAGATCTTTCAGAAATCAACCTAAAAGATCTTCCTATGCTCCCTTTGCAGTCTGGTCCTCAAGCCAAAGACTGTCAACAGGGTAGCAATGGCTGAGCTAGGAACTGGGCTCAGGGAGATGCTCATGAAGCCCAGTTCCTGCTGCCAGTTTTCCTTTGCTGTCCTCTCTGCCCAGCTGGGTGGTACTTGAGCTTTTTTTTTTTTTAATGGGCTGAGAATTGGGCTTGAAGAGAGCCTCCCAGCCTGGTTCCCAGCTCTACCTGCTTAAAAAAAAATCACTGTCTCCATCACCCAGCTAAGCTGCCCAGTGCAAGTAGGAATAGACTTAGAGAGGCTTTTCCTGCCCCAGGCCCTGGCCCTGCTGCATTAAATGCCATTGTACTGCCTGTGGGTGGGCACTACTTAATGGAATGGGAACTTTATCCACATGCCTCAGTGCAGAGATGTCAAAATCATTCTGTGCTTTGGGTTGGATCTTGTCCACTAGGTTTCTTAGTGGGCCAGATCCATTGGGCTGAGGATGGTGGCAATGGGGTAGGTGGCTGCTTGCTGTAATGGAGACAGAGCAGTTGCAGAGCAAGTGGGGTTATATCAGCAAATCTATCACTTGCCCCCCTGCCACCAAGGGCTGTATCCACGGGGACCCTGGATTCTCTGGCAGGCCCTGCTCACCATGAGTGGCTCCCCCAAACTGTCCACGGCCTGCTGACAGCCCAGTGGTTTAGAAGGGGGTGATGGGGAATGTTGCAGGTTGAATGTGGCTCATGGGCCAAATATTTGATACTCTTGCCTTAGTGCATGCAGCCCATATGTTTCTGTATTATTGCTTCATTAAACCAGGGATGCTCAATCCAGGGCCCTCAGGCCAGATCCAGCCCCTGTCATCCAGCCCAGGGAGCTCACACTGGGTCTTGAAATATGGTGGCAGTGGAGTGGCAGCATCCCTGCCTTGCTGTCAGACTTCCACACCCAGGGGGAGCCCAAGGGACTAGATAACGTGGCTGTGAATGCTGGATCAGGTGCAGGCCTAATTCTGGCACACAGTGCCCAGTTTGGCCTGTGGACCAGCTCTGCATCACTTATCTGGCCTGTGAGGCCAAAGTTTGAGCACCACTATATTAAACTCATGTTTCCAAAACTTTTTATACCTGGGACACACTTTCTCTGGATTAAAATTGACAGCTCACTTCACTCATCAGTCTGCATGCTAGATCCAATCCATGAGCCCAATCTTGTATGCATTGATAACCCAACCAGGCCCCAATCCTGCCATGAAGGGCCATTGTAGCAGGAGCCCCAATCTTGTGCACTTTTTTTTTTTTTTTTTTTTGCTAGACATTTCTGCTGCTAATCTGTTGCCTCACACCCTTTAGAAATCACTGCATTAAAACATAGAAAACATAGTGGCTTTGGAAATCATGGCTGTCTGTTTGTACTTGTATTGCAGGCTAATTATGTCCAGATTGTAAAAAGCATGAGGAAATTTTGTATCTGGGCTAGTAGGGAAGTACAGTGGTTATCTACACTGAATAATTTATTCCTATATTCATCTCTATAAACCCCCAATGTATTAATTAGTGTAGTGAATGAATGAGACACGCAGACACTGCTCTAGTTAGGGCAATGAATGAATGAGAAATACAGACATATATATATATATATATATATATATATTTTTTTTTTTTTTTACTCGATTGTAAGTTGGAAAAAAAAAAATAGTTATAACTGTTTTTCATATCCTGAGCCATTCCATGACATTTTATATCTATAACACCTCCCTTTCCCCAAATAATTGTTTTATTTTGGAATCGTTGATGCAGAAAAGTAACATGAATCCTGATGACTACTGGTTTGTTTTTCTTAGAAGCCTACCTGAATTTACTGTTTCAGTGTTTTTCTGTTGGGTTGCCTTTGTGTTGAATAATTGGTCTCCTGTGACACCTTGGAGGTCATGCAATACCTATTAGTGATTTGCATCTTTGATCTGAAACAGGGATTGCCTCTGGTAGTTCCAGAGGTTCTTGACAGATTTGTTTGCTTTGCAGAAGAATTTCTGGTATTTCTGTGAAGAGAGAAAGTAGGGACTCAGCCTTGACATGTGATAAACATATGCTACATAAAAGAATGAGGGAGAAATGCACAAAACATTCCCCATATTGAGATGAATATCATTTCCACTGGAATATAATATGAAAAATCAATTTATTTAATAAAATATTGATGAACAACATGGCCACTGTTGTCACAGGCCAGCTGGGCACTGTGAGTATGTTCATTTGGATCAAGGAGGCAAGTAGGTAGTGGAATAAAGGCAAATTTACTATAGCTTACACACATACAACAGTTAACAGAAAGATAAATGCGATAAGCAGATAAGGCAATATAAAAGAGCTAGTAG
>JAGPOW010000261.1:80421214-80436861 GCA_030014935.1 Caiman crocodilus | reverse complement strand
AAGTCAAAAATAACATTTTCATGACTATCCTAACTAAGAAGCCACAACTATAGCCTCCATATACAAGCTAGGTTAAATCTTCAAATATCAGAAAACAAAACTAAAACTGTGAGGGAGGGTTTGTAGGGAGGTGCTGGGGGACTGCTAGTTAACTTGAATCTGAAGGGGAGCTGAGACAGGAGTGCAATAAATCGATTTAACCTAAATCAATTAAGTCTGATACTACATCCATCCAGGTTTATCTTAAACTGGTATATGGAGGCTATAGTTGTGGCTTCTTAGTTAGGATAGTCATGAAAATGTTATTTTTGACTTTCTGACTTTTTCATATGAAAATGTTGTGATTAGAAGAAGAGAAAATAATTTTATGGCCATTTTGAAAGGTCTAAACAAAAATGGCAAGTGCTCAAAATGAGCTCAGTTTGAAAATTTGAAAGAAGAGCAATACTGATAGAATGTTGCTAAGGGCCATAGCTTTCTCTGTTTTTTGGAAGGAGCCCAGTGTATGGAGAGATCTACAACAGGGAGAACTATAGCAATAATAAAACTCAAGTATTCGGACAGAATTTTCTTGTATATCCTCATTTACCTCATCCACAGCCTTTGATAGGCAATATTTCTTTTAGATTTCTGGCAGTTTATTTTTTTTATGTCTGCTTATGTAAACTTAGGTTATGATTTCCACAGCTTTTGATTTTATTTTGCTGTTGTTTTTAATAATATGGCTTCTATTTAAATTGGTAGTCTTAGTTTAAAAAAAAACAAACAATTCTTCAGTAGGTGTCTGTTTTCATATAACTACCTGATAATTATTATCAAGTAATTTCATATGATTCCCAGGCCACAGGCCCTGGGTCTGAAATGCAACTGTTAAAATAGGTATTATTAATGAAAATAGATAGCCAGTAACAGAAATCAATATTAAAATTGAGAGAGAAGGATTCGTACTTTATATTGTACGTGGAGAGAGAGCAGACAAAAGTTGTTCATTGAACTCTTTCTGAGAAGGTGAAAATGCTAACTTGTCAAAATGTATCCTAAAAAATATTATTTCTTTCAAAAGCAACCAGATTAATTTTATTGCTAGTGTGCATACTTTCAATAAAGCCAAAGCTTTAAAAGGGGAAATGGATCTATAGGGTATGCATGTTGAAGTAGAAATAATTTTAATAAGCTGTTTCTAATTAATTACATAAATTGCTCAAGATCTAAAAGAGGTAATAAAATGTAAGTTGCCATGATGTTGACTTGACATATAAACAGAAAACACAGCGCAGTGAACATCAATATCAGAAAACCTAAGATCATGAATATGCAACAGTATAATGATTTTTTTTAAATGGGCCTATTTACATATTTTACAGATATGAGACTTTTTATTGTTAATGATTTCTTTTTTTGTATCCTTTGTGCTATTCCTGGATACAAGGAGTGCAGCTGAGGGCAAAGTTCCTCAAAGTGGGCAGTTTCTGGTTGCGGGGGGGAGAGGTAGGGAGCATTGCTCCACTGTTCTTCTCCCTTGCTGGATCAGGCTGGGAGGGAACATACAGGAATTCATTCTCATGAGAGAGTTTCTCTTGCAAATGAGACCTTTCTCCAAGAGGTGGCATATCTTCCCCTGGTGAAACTAAATGAATGTTCGTATCCTCCTAGTTTCTACAGGAGAGCGGTGATTTTCCTGGTAGAAACAATGTGTGTACATGGCCAAAGTAATTACTTAGAAGGTTCAATTAATCAGGTTTAAAATTACACTATACAGTTAAGCCCTGATCTTTCAGATGCTTAAAAATGTTTTGGGGCTTGCTAACAACATGAATAAAGATGCATATTTGCTTTGGAGAATCTGAGCAGGATTTTCAACAGTTCAACACCTCAACTCTGCTGCCTCTGGATTTAGCGTAAGAACAAAAATTTAGTTTTTCAGTGTAGCCCTCTAACAGTATTGCATTTCTAACAAAAAATCAGAATTTTTATACATTGAAATTAGTTTTTCTCTTCTCAGATTTTCTGTCAAAATGTGTATATTTTGTTTCCCTTCCCATTGTTTTTAATTTTTGTCAAGGTGCCTAGTAACAGTACACAAACTATTTCTCCAGCACTTCCCCAAAAATGATGAACTAATGGTACTTGCACTATAATTTTTCTCCATTTTCACAATATCATTTAGAAGGAGTTTTTAAATTCTGGGTCTGAATGGTTTAAGTGTACAGGGTTAATTCTTGAAATGGACTAAAAAGCAAAATGTACACTGACTTACATTATTAGGAAGTTGTTAAATTAACTGACCTCATGCCCATAGTGATGTATGACATGTACCCTTCAGCACTCCTCACGCTGATATCTTAGCATGCATCATTATTCTAGTTCCTGACCAATTCATCCTTGATTCACTAGGGTTTGTTTTACTACTTTAAAATGGTTGTCGTGAGTCTTGTTTTCATTTGGCTTTATGCCTATCATGGACTATACTAAACCTTAACCTTCATCCACAAAAGATGCAAAATGAAAGACCAAATTTATCCTTTGTTACAAATGCCTTTTGTATTACTAATTAAAATACAAAATGTAGTTTATTTGGTACGAGTATTTTATAGTTCAGGTTCCTCTTTCCACCATTAAGAATGGGGGGGGGAAGGGCGGTGTCTCCTAGATATCAGGGGTAGGGGAATGTGCATCTCAAAGAGATTGAGAGCATGAAGCATGTGTGGTATTGTGTATATACAATGGATATTTGTGTGTGTATATGCAGAAGGATAGTTTTCGTGTGTGTGTGTGTGTGTGTAAATTATCTATCTGATTTTAATTCAGAGTATCATATTTACTTGGATGTAAGGCAACCTAATAATTAGAATCTATATGTGGTGTGACAGGTAGTCACTCTCAGCTGCCCTTAATGCGGCCCATGCACCTGTCTCGGGGCAACCGCCTGCCTACTCACCTGCCACATCTTTGATGTTAACTAACTAATTAGCAGGAGGCTGCCCTGGTACTGCCCCCTCCACTAGGGGGTGCTATCTGTGGCTCCCTTCCTCCCCAGTACCTCACAGATGTCAACTTGGTTTTCCCTGTCTTGGCCCCTTTTTGTCCTCTCTGGGCCTTCTTGAGTGTTGCTAACACCCTCTCTTGGGGCTCCCCATACCCCACTTGGGACTCCCCCTTATGCTGCCCTCTTTCTGGGCTCGCAGTGCCTACACTGGGCTTCCTAATCCCTGCCCTTCTTGGGCTCCTTAAAACACTGCCCCCTGTCTGGGGCTCACGGTGTCCAACTTGGACCCCTTACCAGTGCTGCCCCCTCTCTGGGGCTCGCTGTGCCCCAACGTGGGCTCCTTAATAAATGCAGCCCCCTATCAGGGGCTTCCAGTGTCCGAACTTGGGCTTCTCCAATGTTGCCCCCTTCCTGGGGCTTGCTGTGCCCAACTTGGGCTTCCTAATAAATGCTGCCCCCTTTCTGGGGCTCTCTGTGCCCACACTAGGGCTTCCAGTAAGGCCCTCCTCTTTCTGGGCTTGCCTTGCCCACACTGAGCTTCTCAATAAGATGCTCCTCTCTCTGGGGCTCGCCGTGTCCGAAGTGGGCCTCTCAATAAGTTGCATCCCTCTCCAGGGGCTGGGGTCCAAGCACCCCGCAAACCACGCCCTCACTAGTGTTGGGATCCCCACGCTACTTGTGGGTCTCCTATGAGGCCTCCTCCAACCTCTAATAGTCTCACCCAAACCACCGGTAAAATACCAATGCTAACAAAAAAACCACAAGCCTCCTGGCTATAACTAACATAAGGCACCTGGCCATAACAACAACAAAATACAAGCCTTTGGCTATGACAAAACAAAAGCCCACTGGCCCAAACAACATTCAGTCCTACCAGTGACCCTTCAACTCTCAGCTGCAGCCCCTGCCTCAGGTTTTCTTTCTCTCCCAGGGCAGAGAGCTCCTTTCTCTTTGGTAGCTGCCATGGTGGCCTCAGCCCTGGGCTCAGCTGACTCTCATTAGTTGCCCCGGCAATCCACAGCTGTGCTGCCTAATCACTGCTAGGGCTTCTGCCCTAGCGGTTTTCCAGGCACAGAGCACTAAGGTGACATGTGGGCATGTGACATGTGGGAAAATTATAAATTTGTTATAATTTTCCAGGCATAGAATCTAATTATTAGAGATTTGCCTTGAATTTGCCCTCCCAGTGCTACAACAGAGAAAATAAATCTGGAGGGGCTCAGGTGGCTCCCTTGCTCTCTGCCCACCCCTTGCCCCAAGTTCTTCCCCCCTGCAGCCCCTTCCCCGTTACTGTTAGACCCTACTCACCCTGAACATATGGAAGTGAAGGGAAGAGGGCAAGAGTGAAATGTGAAAATGCTGGCCTTGAAATAAATATACCTTTAATAATTTAGTTCATTCATTCAAGATTGATTCATTTTACCTTTTTTGAAACTGCTGCAAGTTTTAGCACAGGTAGCAAGGTTTTAAACAGCAATTTTGTATCTACTTATGCAAACTGCATGATATTAGTACAAAGCCAAAAGGCTCATGATTTACCATATATTTAATTGGGCTGGGGTCATGGCAGAATCAAGCTTCAAGCCATGGTGACCCCATAGCTCAGCATTGCTTAGTATGTGTGTGTATTCCAGATACCTCTTCCCCCCACCTTCCCCAAAGGATCCATGTCCTAATTTGCGCCCCCACTGGTGATTGGAACCCAGCATTGGTTTTACTTCATTAAAGACAACAGAATCTGGTTTGACATAGCACTTGTTAATTTTTTTCTTTCTAAGTCAAAATGTTCTGTATCTGTCTTAAGATTTTTTTAACATAAATCCTCTGCAAATATTACTAGCATCCTCCAGACAAATCGTGCCTGGTATTTTGCCCTGTAATGACTTATGTAGATATTAAAATAAATTAGTAGATGTACTGTTTCCTTTTTGTTCCTTTTACTTTTGTTCTTGTTTTTAATAAAAATGACATGAGGTGAATCTTCATTCTTAAGTACTTGCAATACGTGCTTCCCCCACTTCTCATCTGCTAGTGATTATCTAATATTCAGAATGCCAGACTAGTTGATTTATTAGCTTTCCTACAAAAGTAGCTCAGAAGAGCTGGCTTCTGACTGGGACTATAACCGAGAATATTGATATAGCTAGCACTTCCTGATCAGGAAACAGAAGATACAGAAAATACAGAAGATACAGAAAACTTGAGAAATCTGATTTCTTATCTGAATTCCATCTAATTTTGTGCAGTCCTGTATGAGACAACCTGAGCTACACAACGTTAATGTTGACTATAGTGACATTTTCTTTTAAATCAGAAGGGAAATTGGGAGATTTCTGAGATGTAGAGGGAGGGATTCTGGGGGGCTGTATCCTAACACTCAGAAGATGCATTGAATGTAGAGAATGTTTGGACAGTTTTGGATGTATAAATGCTCAGAACTTTGAAACTACATAAAATTTCTTAAAACTTGAACTTTTTCTAGACATTAAAAGTTTAAAATCAAGTCAAGTTTAAAAATAAGTATGTATTGTACTGTAATATACTGTACATATATATGGTTATGGTATAACTCTTTCTTTATATAGTAAATTATTTTATAGCGCTTGACATAAGTTTTGTCAAATTTCATTTGCTTGATAAACAATGAGGAGCAGCATATTTTTAAGTCAAACTGAATAGGTTAGAATTGAGACTGAACTCCCAGCCCTTTTTATGTTCTGAGTTTTTGTACTGAGTTGATTTTTAAATTCTGTATCTGAATGTTCCCAAGTTTGTGAATTCAAAACCTTGATCTAAACTCAACTTGTCCAGGGGTTGGGGTGTTCTGATTTGTCCATTCATATAGATAATTTCAAGTTGCTAACTTGATGTGAACTCAAGATTGGTTTTTGAATTTTAGTTCAACTCTTCTATCATTTGTTCACATACCTTTGCAAAAATGCATCTTCCTATTCAAAGGAAGGCTATCCTGCACCCAAAATACACACATTTTATTGAATAAATGATGGTCTCTTCCAGCCTATCACTTTTGATACTATATCTGTGATAACAGACTGATGAGTTTAATTGCAATCAGTATTTTCAATATGGTAAAAGAAAGAATTCTCACTGAGAAGAAACTCCACTTTGCTTAAAGATAAGGCAGGCTTGACCTGCTACTGTAAAGTTTTGCCATACAAGACTTTGCTGTTCATTTTTCTTTGCCTTTTTAATAATCTAGGAATAAAAATATTTGCTCCCACCATGGATAATTGTGGAAGGCAGGGGGTGAAAATGGCATGACCTTAGACCAGTTGTTCTTAACCTCTTTCGCTCAAGGAACCATTTACAGACTTAAGCTATCCATTGGAAAATGCCAGTTCTTAGCTTTCACTTACTTATTTCACCATAGAAAAATAATAAAGCAATTCTCCTGTAGCAAGGAACGCAGACCACAGCAGGTCAGAGTTGAGTAAGAAGGATGATACTGTGTTGAGGAAATAGACAAGAGAAATGTTACATTTAAGCTAAATAACATATTCTAAGCAGTGTTACAAATGAACGAGTTTTTTTATATCTCATTGCTAAGGTATTCCTTAGAGATACAAAACTTGCTGAAGGCTCAGCAATAGCACAGTGACTTACCAAGTAAACATCTTTGTTTCTTTGAAGAGAAGCTTTCCTCCAGGGCTAAACTAGATCAGATTTCATTATCATGAATTTTTGGAAAATACAGCTGTGTTAGTTAAGCTAAAAGCAAAGTTGGGTATAGCGGTAGCCAAACTAAGATGTCACTACTAGGCTCAGAATTCACTATCAGGGTAATTGTGAAATTGCTTTATAAACAGCAACAAAACCCTAGTTAAGTACCTCTCCTTAAAGTTTAAGTTAGGTCCTAACTGGAAGCTAATGATTTACATATCAATTTTATATTGAATAATGTAACTTATTTTCACTTTTCTGACTGTATAGTTTTACTCTGAGAAGTTACTGAATTTTCCTAGTCAGTGGATCTTTCTCTGTGTGTTCAGGGCCATGTCTACCTACTTTCCTAATAAAAATTTGTTTTTACTGCTTTTTACTTCTCTTGACATTGCAGAGCCAAATGAGCTATTTTGTTCCTTTTCTCCTTGCACACTGTCAGTTGTGTTGACTCTATTATAAGGATCTTTTTTAAGGCAATTGGGACAGCATGAGATTGAATTGACAAGGGCTTTCTAAGAGTTGAAAGGAGCTGTTCAGCATCCTTGATGAGCCATCATTTTTTTCCTGCGTTCTTCACTGAAGGTGTTCAATGAGATGGCCCTAAAAATGATATTGTTGACATGTTACAATTCATTAACTCTGCTTATCTCGTTAGAGCAGAGGTTTTCAATCTTTTTTAGTAAATATATGCCTGGTGGCTAGATTGCAGGGGGGAGTAGCGTGCAGCTGGACACAGAGCAGTGGCAGTGCGGTAGGGTGGTGGGAACTGGCAGTGGCAGCAGTGGCTGCCATGTGCAAGCTTCCACTCTTCCCCTGCATCCAGCCAGCCAGATTGTGCCTGCACAGCCCACAGAGGAGCGCCACTTCCCGCCCCCGCTTTCCCAGCCCTCCTCCTGGGAGGTGGAGGTGCAGGGTAAGGGGTGGCAGTGCTCCCTGCCTGCCTGCCTGCATGCACCCTCTAGGGCCCTCCCAAGTACCCCTGCCTTGGAGGACAAGGAATCCTTGTCTGTTCCTCTGTTACAGAGGAATTTTGTGACTTTTACGTGTCATACAGCGAACTTTCCAGTGCGAGTGGTTTCATTCTGTTACGTCACTGGTGGGCAACCTTTTTTTTACCTGTGGGCCAAATGAGCAGTGTCTGGTATGCCTGCTGGTTGTCTGGAGCAGCAGTAGTTGCTGGCACCAGCATTCGGGCCCCACCACTGGGGCACTCGGACTTCCGACTTGGCAGGCGGGTAATTTGTAGATGGAGTGAAATTAACTAGGTACAGACGCGTGTTGGTTGTAGGAAGTTTTTACTTACATTACCCTGGTAGCGATGCGCGACGCAGGCAGAGGCTTTGTTTTAGTTACAGTTGCTTCGGTTGCAGTCGAGCATGCGTGTTCAAGCTATGGTTACGTGGGTATGACAGACGAGGCACCGTGAATGAGCTACCGAACCTGCAGGGGTGCTTTTGGGTACGTCAGGACAGTCGGTGACAGGGAGTCGTTGGTGGGTGATCAGTTCGCCAAGTCTCTCTTGTGCTCAGAGTTCTCCGACCAGTGCGGAAGTTACGTGGACTTTTATTGAGGAACGAGCCAATGAGAAGTTGCCAACTGTATTGGCTCATTTACCCTTAGCCAATTACTTTGTATACAAAATGAGGAAGGCTTAAATTTTGTTTCTTGCCAGTGACATGAGTGCAGTTTCTTTTGGTTGTGACACTGGTCAGATTCATCTGGGAGATCTGACCTGGTCACAAGGAGGGAGCAGGGGGAAAGCCTGGCTTCAGTCTTGCTGCACAGGGGAAAGGCATGTGGCCCAAGGCCTGTCTACCCACATGCGGGGAGGGACTGAGAGGGAATGACCTGGCTCTGACATTTATCCAGCTTTCTCTGTAGTTGTCGTCTTATCCCCCTTATACCTGAGTGTGACATTCGTGGGTCACAGTGATACCCCCCAGTGGGTCGCCCCTCTCCCTCGTCTCTCCTGCCATGACTTTGATGGAACTTGTTATTTGAAGGAGGTGTTCAGTGGAGATCTTAATCACTAGAGGGGTCTCCCCCCGAGGGGTACTCACGATTGCGAGGTCTGATGTTCCACGGGGCTCCGCCACCCCTACACCCCATCCACTTGCCAACCAGTCACATGCTGGTTTGCTGGGGTCACGATGAAGGACCCAGGTCTGTCCATCAACTGGGGCCCATTGGTCCAGGGATTCGAGCTGATACCGGTACCCCATCTGCACACCCTCAGACCCGGCTGTATTTCTTACTATTATTGTACCTCTTCACTTTTTGTCCCTCAGAAGAAATATTCCTCAGCCCCTGAGGGACTTCCTGGGGCTGAGTATTGATCCGGGCAATCCCTGGAGATAAATTCCTCCGGAGGACCCGGAGCTTTAATTGAAGGATTCAGCCTCTGGGCTGGGGGAGTGCTGCTTGCCTGGGAGGCAGCCTCCTGAGGAGCTGCAGCAATCCCCTCGTGCTGCCTTGCCTGCTGCTCTCCTCTTTCTCTCTCCCCCGTTGCAAGGCTTGCTGGGGCTTTTAAACTTTACCGCGGCAGCCGCACTGGCCGCTGCGATTGGCTCAACCATTCCCCTTGCGGGGAACAGCCTTCTTAAAGCCTGGCACAGCAGTGGCTTGCGCGGCTGTAATGGCGGTGGCCGCTGCTGCCACCGCATTCCCAGTTCCGGCACTGTCGACCCTCCGGGAGGTAAGTGGGTGGCCTTGGAGTCCCCTGGAGGGTCTGCTGGTCCCCGGTGACCCTCCTCCTTTCCTGGTGTCGATGATGGCGACACGCCGCCATCACACTGAGGTACACTGATATCTTAATCCTATGGACACGTGGGAAGGCATCTCTAGATAAATTCCACCAGGACCTGAACAACTTCTACCTTTCTATCAAACTGACTCTGGAATACTGTACCCAGCAAACTTATTTCTTGGACACAACTGTAACCTTTGCAATGGCCATATGAACACCACATTGGATTGGGAAATGACTGTCTACTGCAGCTACCACCATGTCACCCAGCTTTCCTTCTAAGCACACCACTAGATCCACTGTTTACAGCCCTGCTTTACATGATAACGTATCTGCTCTGATCTCATGAACTGGGATGGAGACCGTTAGGCATCTGGGGAGTGCACTGGATACTAGGGGTGCACTGCCAAAGATTTTCTTTGCTGATACCAATAGCTGATTGTTAAGCAGTCATATCAGCTGATACTGATAACCAATTTACAGGAATGCAGCCAGGCAGCATGGAGAGCAGCTTCCTGCAGGTAAGTCTGTGGAAGGGAAAGGGTATGGGAGAACAGATTGAGGCCCCCATACTGAGGGAGGTAGTGGGGCTGGGGGTGCTGCTCAGCTAGGGGGCCTGGGGCCAGGGCAGGGAGTGAGACAGAGCTGCAGGCAGCTCATCCAGGGGATCAGCATCCTGATGCTTAAAAATGGCAATGGTGGCACTTCCACCATTTTTTAATCTGGGAACACCTTTAACTGAAGCTGAGTGGGGCAAAGGTAGATGCAAGCTACTGCAGGCTCAGGGCTCTGCTCTGCTGCCTTTGAAAGCCCCATACCAGCCACATACCCCTCTGCTGCATGGGAGGCATGCAGCCATCATGGGGCTCCCAGGACAAAGACAGTAGAGCAGAAAGCCCCAATGCCACAGAGAACAGCCCACATCTGCCTTGCACACAAGTCTAGGGGCACATGCCACCTTCCCCTCCTCCCTTGGGCAGTGCGCACAGTGGCAGAGAACTGCTCCCCCTCCCTGCCCCCTGGCTGAGCCAACTGCAGCTTCATCCTGCTTCTTGCCCTGACCCTAGGTCCCATTCATCACCCTGGCTGAGCAACACCTCCAGCCTCAGCCTCTGCCTCGCCCCCCTCCCTCCCTCACTGTGCTGACCTCAAACTGCCCCACCTCATGCTCCTTTCCTCCCCCATGCCCTTTCCCCTTCACAGACGTACCTGCGCTCCATGCTGACTGGCTGCATTCTTGGCCAGGTACATGCATTGTTGATGTTAGTCTACCAGCCTGGGGCTGCTTAGACCCAACTTCACGTGTTGCAGAGGGGCTGGCTGGGCCATGAGGGTGCTACAGTGCTGGGCTAGTCAGCAAACAGCTCCTGAATAGAAGCACCCTCATGCTCCAGCCAGCCCTGTCAGGGTCTATACATGCATTGTGGTGGAGTAAATAACTCCATCATAGATTAGTTCTTGGAGCTGGCAGTACTAACCTGTGGCAGAGTTAATTGGTATATTTTGGCCTAATAGCTCCACATATGTAGACCAGTGATGCTTTACTGTGAAGCTAATTAGACAACTCCACTGTAAGCATCTCATAGATGCTGCTACTGTAACTGTAATTTGTCAGATGCCCACTGTAACAGTGGTCATTGATTTAGCCGTTAATCAACCCTTTTATTACCTCTCTGCTGTTTTCTTTCACTGGCCATGCTGAGATGATATCAGAATGAACAAGGGGGAGGCAGATGTCCAGCTAGTGGGTTGGACAATTTAAGTTTTCCAGGTATATTTATAGGGTTCTTCCTCCCCTACACCCTGATGTGACACTCTCCCAGTCAGCATTACTTTGAGCAGTGGAGGTAACTCCTAGGTGTCTCCTGTGTTTCCCTATTGACGTGACCTTTTTGGTCCTTCTCCAGTCAGGCACTTTGTTAGGTTTGAGTCAGTTAGGTTCTGAATTAATTTAACTGTCTCCTGACCCAGTTATCCTACCTGAGTCCTCCTTAGGGACAATAACGCATAAATATTCCTCCAGGTTTATTTGGGTCCTTTTCAATCCAGTAGGTCCCCCTAATCAATCAGTTTTCTTACTCTATCAGCCCCTAATTAATTTTAACACATTGTATAATAGAGTCCATGCTCTAATTAATCAATTATCTGCTTTGATCAGGCTTTAATTGATTTCAGCACCTCGTACAATACAGTTCATCAGTTTCTTGAGTTCCCTCTTTCTTGCATAATCAATTCAGGCCTGTTAATTGCCCACCTTCAGCAAAGACCAGGATTCCCTTTGCTCTCTATCAGAAGAGATTTCCTTTGTACTAGGCTGGGAGAAGTTTGTGCAGCGGCAGTCTCATTGTCATCCTTCCACAGCCAGAGTCCTTCTCCCTTCTCTGTTTCATTTGCACTTCCACAAGGTACTTGTCTCCCCTTTCCATGGCACTTGTAAGTTGGGCCACTTCCTTTTTGAGGAGGACCAGAACTCCTTCAGTCTCATGGGAGCTGGTCCCAGCTCTGCCTGCTGGCAGTACATGCAGTTTAACCCATTTGGTGCCAGATTGGCATTTTCCCTGGGCTCCAGCACTCTCAGTGTCTGTCTCTCCCGGCCAGACTTGCCTCAAGGTGTGAGCATAGCAGGGTCTGAGCTCAGCCTCCTGCTATACCTGTATTGTAATACATATATCATTTCTATATGCATACATGAGACCTTACATGTAGAATGGAGACAAGAGTCAGGCTGTCTAATCTGGCATCCTAACCATCCTGTCTGCCTTAATGTCCCTGCTAATGGAACAAATGATCCCTAGCTCTCATATAATGAATGTCATCGTAGATTTTTTTTTTTTTTTTAAGGTTTTGTACAGGAGATCAGTACCATTGTCCCCTTTTTATAGTTAGAGAATCTGAGTTTGAGAGAGGTGATGTAACTTTCCTGATGTTACCCAGCAACCTAATGACTAAATCAGGAATAGAACCCAGGTCTCCCAAATTCTAGTCCTGTGTTCAAGCCACTTGGCACACTGCTTCCCTGGTTATAATATTAGAAGACATGAGGAAGGTGAAAGAGAGTCATGAGCTAAGGTCATGTTTATATATACTGCATTGGTTCCTGTGTTATTTCCCTCCCCCCCCACCCATTTTAAATAAATAGCCACAAGTTAACTTTACTGGAATAACATATTACAAGAAATTAATCATTTGTATTCTGTGGTGGATACTAGATTTTTATTACATTGTTCAATATGTGTTGTATGTGTATGTGATAATGGCTCAGTACAACAGTAGAATTATAATCCAGCATGTTGTCTTCAGCTCATTTTAAAATCTTTTTTGACTTCATTGTCATTTGGCATTTAAATTTGAAAGACCATGTAATGCTATTGGAGGTATCAGTTTAGTAGTTCCTGCTGGTATATTATAGGAGAAATGCAACAAAACCCTGAGGGAGCAGGGTATTGAAAATGAAACATTTAGGGGAAAATGGTTATTAATAATAGCCTGACCTTTTAGCTATTTTTACTAGACTTCAACAATGGCAGCCAATAAGATTATTAGATGTCTCTGCAAACAATTGCTTGGCTAACATAACAACCCCCTGGGCCAGAGGTCCTCAAAGTTTTACAACAGGCAGGCTCAAATAATGAAGTTTGGCCCTAAGGCTGGCCACAAGTGTTCCCTCTAAGTTGCCTGGTATGAGCAGGTGCACTCATACCATGCCACCAGGTGCACTTGTATGGCCATGCACACCACGCAGCTTAGAGGGAACTCTGCTGGCCACTATTGCAGTCCAGCTGCTTCCTTTGCCATTTCTTTCCTGCTGCCTGCCACTGAATATCACCCTGGCCAATGTTTCCAGAACCTGGTGGGCACTCTCGCACCCTCCTCCTGTTAGCCAATTGCCATGGGAGGGTTCAGTGGCAATAAAAAACTGTAGCTGTAATAGAGCAGTGCAAACTCTCCAGGGGGTTTCCATACTGGTGAGCTGCTGGCTGTGTGCCTCCAATTCTACCTCCTACCTCTGAATGTTGCCACCTGCCACCACTTCCACTTACTGGTGATTGCCACTGGGGGCTGGATCAAACCTTTGTGGGATGGATGTGTCTTATGGACCATAGGTTGACAACCCTGCCCTAGATAAAATCTTGTGGGAATGTTTTTTGGACAATTATTGAAGTAAGCTAATCTATGAATTCAGCATGTTGTATGTTTTCTGCTGTAATGTATACAAAAAATCTCCAAGAGATAAGAAAATAAAGACTAGACTATATGTGTTGTATGCTAAAACTGAATTTGCATCTCTTTAGATTGGGTTGGGCAGTTATTTTGGCTGGTGGGCTACTTGTGTTTTGGTTAGCTGTCAAGGGTCACACGTTAAATCTTTCAAAATAAATCATTTTAACAAATTATAGATTAAAAATATAAAAAATCAAGCATTTACTATTAACATATTTTATTCCAAAAATATTTTTTTTCCTGATTTTGTTTTTTTGAGTAGTGTATATAGAAGTGATTGCATAATAGCTCCATAGCATGATGAACAACCACTTGTAGGCAACTTAGTGGCTGGAAGGCATCTGGGAGCTGGAGCTGGAGGCCTGTGAGCTGGGGCAGGAGCCCCCTGGCTGCAGCTTCCCTGATGCCTGGCTGGGCATGAGGTGCCTGACATGTATGTCCATGGCCACTGCAGCTTCCCCGCACTTCTTGCTACTCAAAACACAGCAGAGGCAGGAGGAGGAGGACCTGCTGGAGGTGGGGGGAACCAAGCAGTATTCAAGCAGGAGCAGCTCTGCTGAGAAGCTGTGCATACTGGCCAGGGCTGGGGTAGGGCTGTCTGTGTGTGCAGGATGGGCAGATGTGGGAGTGCGGAATGTGGGCTGCCCTGGGCAGGAGTTGGTAGAGCTTGGTCCAATGCAGAGCATGGTGGGGGCTGCCATGGGCGATATGCAATCAATTGGTGGGCTGATTTTGGCCTCTGGTCCATATTTTTCCCATCCCTGCTTTAGAGGTGTTTATCTGTCCTCAAACAAATTCTATATCAGATAGATTTTTGAAGCAGTTGAGATGAATATTATGGGGAGATATGGTGAACAAACCAGCATTTATGAGCTCTGCTAACTGCAGTAAGAGCCCTTATTGAAACAAGCAGACCCAGAAGCTTCCAAACTCAGACATAAACAGGAACAAACTGTACTATTTCAAGATGTTGTTTTCACTGCATGTTTCATTAACTACTAATGTTTATCCTGCTGGATATTTATTAATTCATAAATAACCTGTTTGAATAAAGGGTCTGTTTATGCAGTTCCTCACCCCCTTAAATTAACCTATTCTCTTTTTTTCTTGTATTTTTTTGTGTACAGATAATGGGGAATTCATATGCAGGGCAACTGAAATCTGCCCGCTTTGAAGAAGCTCTTCACAACTCTATAGAAGCCTCTCTGAGATGTAGCAGTGTTGTCCCACGACCAATCTTCTCACAGCTCTACCTGGACCCTGATCAGCCTCCTTTCTTGCCGGAAGGTAACCATGCAAGTATGGCACGTTTCAGTTGTCATCTTTTTGCTAAAGAATATATTATAGCTTAACTAATGTTTGGACATAAAATCCATATTTAATGTATATGCCTCTTAGAAGGGAGTTGTGGTGTTTATCTGCCATTGCTCTGACCTGAACTAATACAAGGGTGGTTCTGTTTTATATTTTTGCTCAGATGTAAAACCAAAGGTGGAAGAACTGGACAAAGAGTTGGTGCATCGTTACTCACAGAATGGAACCCTGGATTTTTCTAATAACCAAACTGTTAATGAAATGGAAGATGAAGAGGAAGATGAAGACATGTCAGATTCAAGTAGTCCACCCATCCCATATTCACAAAAACCTGCCCCAGAAGGGTCTTGCACTACTGATGGTTGGTTTCCATCCCTGTACCTAAAATGAACTGAATGAATTCTCAGTATCATGTTTAGTCTTCAGAGTAACAATGAAAACTGATTGAAGTACCATAGTGAATATTGATAGTATCTTGTTCCCATGAGACCTATAAATAAAAGGTCCAGTTTTCCAACTTTTACTCATATTGGGAAGTACTTATTCACATGAGTGTGGTCTTGTTCAAGAGTCTAGAAAGGTGACCACACTTTTTGACTTTTGACTAAAATGTTGCCTTTCAGATTTAGGCCAGAAGATATTTTATTTTGCATTCCAAACCCGATTTAACTGGATAGTTTTTCAAACATTACAACT
>JAGPOW010000261.1:80327136-80406108 GCA_030014935.1 Caiman crocodilus | reverse complement strand
CCCCCCCCTTCACCCTCAGGCAGGGAGGTGTGGGGAAGTCCTGCTGCTCAGGCAGCTGAGGCATGTTTGCCACCTCCACAAACATCTCTGGCAGCAACTCAAACGGGCCCATGCAGCCTGGGCCTGAGCAGCCAATCTTGTCCTGCCCTCTTGGCAGCACATGCACAGTTGGCCAAAAGCATTACAGACACACAAACAGATAGACTAAGCCCTTTATATATATATATATATATATAGAATTTAAGGAAAACAGCACTAGATAATTTGGCATACCTTTAGAAATTTCACAATACACTGTTATTCTGCTTAGTAATCTCATTAAAAATATTCTAAACGAAGTCTTTATCAGTTTGCACACCGAATTTTATTTTATTCCATATAAATTCTGTGATTATACAAATGTTGATTCTATCACAATGCATGTGTGTGTGTGAGAAGAGTTACAGTTGCTATTGGAATAATTAATTTGAATTTCTTGACTGTTTTGCGTTTAAAATTTCAGACAATTTTGCATGAATATACTATTTGGGGTAAAATATGTGATGAACAGGGGTAATCTAACGTATGATATAAGGCTACATGTTGATTGGATAGTGACTATTTTTGAAGCTCCCGTATGCAAACCCTCCTTACAGCTATATCCACAATAAACAAAAAGGGGAAAAAACAATTTTTCTGCTTTCTTCAAAATTAAGTTAGAAGTTGAATTTAAAACTCACTTTCCCCTGTTCTGATTATGTAGACCAGTGGGGGCTAACCTTTTTGGCAAGCGTCACAAATTAGTCCTGCACCCTCCCTGAGCGCTAGTCTGAAACTGTTCCTCCTCCCAACCTTCTGTTCTGCTTTGTGCTCCCTAACCCTGTCTGATCTGAGATCTCCTATCTGCTTTCTGTTTCCTGGTCTATATGCTGCTGTGCTGCTTGTCCCCTCCCCTAATTTGCTGCATGCCACACAGGCTGCCCCTGCCACATGTGGCAAGTTGGCCAACCCTGATCTAGACAGACCCCAAATGGGGCAGAATGTTGCAGAAGGTTATGCATAGAATCCAACCAGACATTTTGATGTCAGCACCATTTGTGTTCTAAAGAACATACGGTTAGAAAAATGGTAATTTATATAATGCTATCCAATTAAGGACAAAATGCTCAGGTGCCCCACACCTCCAGCTCTGCTAGAAGCTGGCAGTCAAGGCCTCTTAGTGCCTTATGGCATCTGAGTTGTATTTATTTGGCACTTTGCTGTAGGAATAGTTTTCTTATTTAAGAACTTAAACCCTGAAAAATGTTTTATTTCAATGTTGCTGTTTATTATATGTGCTTGTCAGTATTTGTTAACTTTGTATATCACCCTGCTGGAAGCTAAGCATTGTTAATATGTACTGTAGCTCCTTCATTTCCAGAGTGTAGAAGCAGGCAATCATCTGCTGCTAGCCATTCTGCTAAACCAAATTCTTCTGTGTCACCATCCACAACCCCAGAGGGTGGATCAGCCAATGGATACAAATCGGGGTTCACTCGGACAGGTAGGAACTGAAAGTGCCATATGCTACAGAAATAACCATGGAAGCAATGGGGTGCTGGTTAATTAACTCGGATGCTGCTCATCAGAGAGACCAATGGGTAAGTGGATCGTCAGAAATGAGTTAATCACTTAAAAGAGGGAAGACATCTTCCAAATTTTATGCTGCAGAACACGGGTGTCAAGTTTCTTTGATCCCGTGGGCTAAATTTGAACCATGAGGCTTCCTGCAGGCCAGACCCAGACTGCTGGGCCTCCCATAGGCAAGATGACTATAAGCAGTGGCAACATTAATCCCTGTATTGGCTGGGGCTGCTTTTTCAGCACAGCCATGGAACCCAGGGAGTTAATGCCACTGCCACTTACACCCCTCTTTCCCAGAGGCAACTAAAAGCCCTAGTGGCCTATAAGAAGCACTGTGATCTGGGTCTGGCTTGGGGGAAGCCTTGCAGGCTGTGTCTGGAGATGGGCTATGGAAGTAACAACAACAAGTCTCACAGGCTGAATCAAACCTGTGAACATGTGCACACCTCCCTCCCCCACCCCCCCATACAATGTCACTCTTGAAACACCCCATACCAGAAATGTAGTAGGGCAGCTCTATGATTAGATGGTAGCAGATACTTTTGTCTGTCCTCTCCTCCCTCCACTCCCGACTCAACACACACAATAATGATGCTTGGGACTGTGGCCAGGTCACCCCAGTCAGTTATGTTGTTGTCCTGTACATGTTCGCAAGCAATGTTAATGGATTGGGTAACCTGGTTTAAGATTGATGTGTTTTCCCTTATGGGACAAAAAATAGATTTAATATTTTTTCACCGTCTTCTCACACTACTAAGTTGTATTACTAGTTGTAATAAAATCCAGTGATTTTTTCAAGTGAACTAGGATGCATCATTTTACAATATGGTAATCTTGCATGTTTAAATAAAGAGAAATAAAGACATTTAAATGAATAGTGACTGACAAGAGGAAACACCTTGATTTTTTTTTTTTTTTTAAATCACTAAAATAGTTTACCCAGAGCAATTTCTTCTCTGTATTTATAAGCCATAGTTTTAGTGGTCTTGTTGCATTTTTCATTGTGTTCATTTGTTTGGATTTTTTACTGTCATAATGTTATCTTCTTCTTTGGTTCTTAAATGTTGTAAACATAAAACTTAATAAGAAGAGCTAGAGTAGAACAAGAGGTACATATTGTTGTTTTGGGGAGGAACCCTTCCTCTCCAAGAATGACACCTCTGTCTTAAACCTTTTGGTTTTGCTGGACACTTGCTGGCCAGAATATAGATTTCAGTGAAAGAATGTGAAGCATATAAAAATAAGCTTATCCCAATAGTTATTTTCTGGATGAATGCTTAAAAGAAATGAACAATAAAAAAACTGGACATAAGTATTCCTGTAGGATTGCAGTTATTATTCAGTGTGTTCCAGAATACCTTGGCAGAGGCAGCAGGCTTTGGTCCTAGTTAAGGAACTGTATTTCTAATGTAGAAAGACACTGGTGTTTCACCACTTGCATTTTCATTCTGTAATGACTTGGACTCTAGGTCCTGGTACAAAAGCAGGAGAACACATTTTAGTCAGAATAACAAGAAATCTAATATTTACACAACTTTGCCTTGGATTTGGACCTACAAGTTAATAGATGCACCTTTTATACTGTGGTTTTTGCTAGCTGATTGTGATTTTCTTCCGCTTGTTCTGTTTTGTCCCTGTTTGCACTCTCAGGTCACAGCTGTCAAACCCTTTTCATCTCCTACCATTGTTATCTTCCAGTGAAGATGACATCACATTCATGCATACAAATTCCATTTGACAAGGGAAGAAAAGCCCATGGGTTTTGTAGGCTGTATATATCTATGTACCACCTTTAGTGGTATAATGCTGCTGTCCTATATTGAAAGGAAATTAATTTCTCTATTGTATAGTAAATTCAAATGAATGTGCTCTAGCCAGGTTTTCCCCTTTGTCTTTGTAACCAAAAAATAATGCTCCCCAGCCACCGTAGGATGGCGTGTTGAATGTATGTAAAAATATATTTACCTACATATTGAATGTGAAACACTACATTGAGAAGATTATTAAGATTGTAAAGTAAAATGCTTAAGATTCAGAAAATGCTAGAATTAAGGTAGTCCATGCAGCCTTAGTTGAATCTCCTTATTGTGTGCTTACATGTAGTTGCATGATTTTTTCCCCCATAATATCCCTTCCTTATTTAGTACAGTAGATGGCCAGCGCTCAGTTAATGAACAGCCATTAGATGTTTTTGTTTTATCCTCATTGGTTAACATACAGCCCTTGACCTTGTATAGTACACACTATTCAAACTTTGCTGTGGAGACAGAACTTTTCATTTCCTGCTAAGATTTCTGAGAGGCTTTTCACAATAGTATCTGAGTGCTTCTCAGATAGTAATGAATGTTAACATTCACAAAACCTCTGCTATGATAAGTTTTCATTCACATTTTGCAGATTGGGAATTGAATGGAGGATGAAGTATTTATTAACTCTAGGTGCCAAATTGGAGATGTCTAGTGTCCAATTTTTCTGAGTACTTTGTATTAAATAATACTTCACAACTCAAGCCCAGCTCATTACCTTCAATTGCAACTGGTAGTACTAAGCGTTTTCACAAATTAGGCCATATGTCTTAGATGGAAATCTAAAACTGAAACACATTATAATGTTATATATAGACCATGTGGTTTTTTTGGGGACCTTTTTATTACTGGAAATCATCTTTGAGTTGAATAGGATGAAATTTAGCCTGGGGAGTCACTTTTCTAATTTTGGTGCTTGGCTACCATCTTTAAAAATGGTGGCCATGACTAATATAATGAATAAATATCAATATCTCAGTACCTATGAGGTTTATTTTGACTTTCTAGATGACTTCAAATAGGTATTGAAATAACCAACAAACTTCCTTTTTCTTTTGATGAGTAATAGCCCATTGTTTTGCAGCTCTAAGTCTTTAAATGCAAAAACTATCAATATTGACCACTATGGCAACCCAGTAAAAGTGCTTGTTTCAGGTGGAAAGTTTACCGTTTATTTCTTCAAAGTCTCATTTAATAACAGTAATAACAAAGGTACAAATGATTATAGATTTCATAGATTCGTAGATGTTTAGGGTTGGAAGGGCTCTTAGATCATCAAGTCTGACCTCCTGCACTGGGCAGATGTGTTATAGCACACATTTAAGTAAAAACACTTCAACTGAAATTTGAAGTCAAGTCTGTGATATGGTGTACACTGGATCCTCTTAATTTAAGTATTTTTCTTCTGTATTACTATCCTCAGACTACTTTAGAACAGTAGCTTTAATTGGCCCATCTGAATGACCATTTTCGTTGTCTCAAGGCAATTTCATTCCATCTGGCAGTTCAGTTTTAGTATGCATCACAGGTTCCAACACATCCAGAATTGACATTCACCCAAAATTTGTTGGATCAAGAGTCTGTGCATGTTGTGAATTTCTCCATTCATAGTCTTGCAAGTGTGCTTGGAGGCAGTGCTGTTTGAAGGAGTCATGGTCCAGAGGAAGTCTTGCAGAATTCTTGTGTGCCATTTGCCTCCATTTATGTGCCTAAGCAGAGGACAAATTATTGCTCACAGGATCATTGTAAAGCATTCTGACAGTGAATAAAGCCAGTTTATCAAACAGATATTCAGTAAGCTCTTCATTTTTTCCAAACGTTGTTGCATAGTCTCCATGTACATCAAATCTGCTCCATGTCTGGCTGCGTACCACTCCCGCTCTCCCCTCCCCCACCCACTCTGTGTCTGGCCACTGGCAGCACACTTACTAAAAAAGTTTGAAAACCCCTGTATTATTGTATGAAAATGGTGGTGGTGATGTTGACTAGAGGTACATCAGTGTTACGAACTTTGATTTGACAGGTTTGTGGAATGTCCTATCTGTTGTGAAAGGTTCATAGAAGTAATTCTGTATTGCATAGTTTCTTCTGAAGTCATGGTAGTCTCTTTTTTGCTGGTTAGAGGGTCAATCAACGACTTGTTTCATTGCAGTATGGTAAATCTTTCTTATACTCTTGCTTGGTCTTGGTTGCAGTTGTCTTCATTGCAAAGGTCTTGCTTTACCTTGTGGTGATAGTATCATGTATTCACTGAATTCTGGAGGAAAGTGTCTCCAGAATGTTTTTCACCATCACATTACCCTCAACATGGGATGTGTGGAGATTCTTCCTTACTTCTCCTGTTGCTGGCTCTCCGGAGCAAAGGGAGCGAAGTGTTGGTTCAGATACCATGGGTCTGCGTCCATACTTCCAGAGTAGTCTTCACTGCATCAAGAACCTTGCAGTCTGTCTTCAGGCTTGACAGACCCAGTTCTGGATGGCGATACAAGGGTTGCTTGAAATGAACCACCTGTTTTAGTTGTTTTGTAAACTGCATAATAACTGGTCTACTGAGTATGTTGATTGCAACCATGGATAGATTCTTGGTAAATCAAATCCAGCCCCCACTTCTTCCGTTCTTGGATTCTTTGTTCATGGTCATTTCAATGACCTGGTCTGGAGGTAGTTTGCTGCAAGTCCTTCCAGTTAACAAAAAACACTGTAGTCATGTGCACCTTTTTGCCTTCTCTCAATGTTGTCATTCACCAGTAATACAAGGACAGGTATCTTAGATACCTGATATTTCCATAAGCTGCTAACAGTGCAAGTATTCTATGGCAAGTTGATAAGTACTCTTTGAAATTTGTTCCACATCAATTTCAACCTCTGTGATATAAGACAAATACTTGGTCATATCTGATTCACAATTGAGCACTTTTTCAAACGTTGAATGTACCAATTCCTGAAAAGCAGTTGAACTGATGAATTTATCATGTCCATTTTCTGTAGTGATATCTACCAACTGTTTCAAGCTTGAAGAGTCTTCTGGAGGTCTCTATGTATGTACATATTCAGTAAGCCTTCTATTAATAGTTTGTGGAGGCACTGTTGTAATATTTATCTGAAAACACTCTATGTGTACTACCTGCAGCCACAGCTAATTGTTGAAGACCACTACCTGTACATCTCTTTCTTAGATCATTGAGATAAGACATTTCTGTGTGCAATCCTCCAGGTACTCCTTTCACATGAGGCCTTTTCTTCTCGTCTACATTCCTTGATCTGCAGCCAACTAAATCACTGGCATCTTCCTCAGGTCAGCAACTTTTGGCAACAATCCATCAAGTCTATAACAACTTCTTTGCTTGGAGGCTGTGTATAATATTTAATGTTGTATGTTTCTCATTTCACAACACTACTTTCAAGAGAGCAATGATATCCAGTAAATGCTGGGACCTTTCCACATGGTTGAATTGCTTGGATAAGTGCATGGGCAGTTGACTGGTGCACCAGTATTCCCTCAAAACTAACTTCCAATATCTATGGTTTTGGTTGAGCATGTAATTTGCCACCCTTATCATTTTTGGCGATAACTGGGCAGACTAGATCTTTCAGACTTCAGGCTTTGGTATAACCATGATTGTTGTATCTAAAATAGTTTACTAAAACTAATTAAATTGTTTGTGTCATAATTACATTTGTATAATGGCTTGTTTTGGAGCCTGTTAACCCATCTTCATTGAAAGTATTGTTATCCACGACAACAGTATAAGGCTGACCTAGAGCAATTTCACTTGGACGCAACTGACCCTGTTGAATTGATTGCGGTGTATCTACTAAAAATATTGAACTATGGTCAGATTTGTAGCATTCCTGAAGTGCCCATGTTGAAAGTTTATCAAGAATATTATAATAAGTGCCCAGTTTAATTTTGTTCAGGATTTGGATGAGTTAAAAATTAATGTAGATAAGAAGTAACAGCAAAAGGATAGGATTACTGAAACATTGGCTCTTGTATGCTATATGTTATGCCTTAAAAAGCAGTCAGAAATATTGTTATTTTGCATTTAAAAACTTAGAGCTGCCAAACATTTCTCACTGAGCCATTACTCATCAAAAGACAAAGGAAGTTTGTTTATTGCAATATCTATTTAAAGTAATTTAGAAAATCAAAGTCAGCCTCGTAGGTACCGAGATATTGACATTTATCCATCGTGTTAGTCATGGCCATAGCTGGTGGAAGGGGGGCTAATGGGGCTTAGCCCTCCAAACAAGGGGCAGCGGTAGGGCTGCAAGGCAGCCTGGCCCTGGGCTTCCAGCAGCTGAAGTAGGGGTGGAGAGAAGTGCATATGCAGCAGTGACAGGAAGGAGTGGGGCTAGTGCTGGTGGAGGGGCAGGTGCTGCACAGCCAGGGTGGGGTAGGGCATGGAACTGAGCCATGAGCAGCTCGTCTCGGGGGTGTAGCTCCTGCTGCTGCATGCACCCCAGGAGACATGAAGGGGTGTGTGCCCCTGAATCTGTGGGGCAGGGCAGGATGCTGCTGTGGGCTGAGTCTCCCCATGCCCTCTCAGGGAGTGTGCAGTGGGAGGAGCTGCCACCTCCCCATGTCCCCAGACAAGCCACTCGTGGCTCCTTCCTGTGCCCCACCTAAGCTGTGCAGGGCCTGCCCCAGCCAGCCCCACTCCCTCCCTCTCCACAATGGCCCTTTTTCCTCCCCTATCCCTTCCCTGCAGACTTACCTGCTGAGGGGAAGGCACATGCACTAACCTGCCCCCCCCCCAATAATTTTTGCTCCTTCTGCCTCCTTCCACTGCCATTTTTAAAGATGGTGCCCAAATGCCAACATTTGAAAAGTGACCTCAGGCTAAATTTCATCCTAAGCAACTCAAAAATTATTTCTAGTCATAAAAAGGTCCTCTAAAAATGCATGAACTCTCTCTCTCTCTCTCTCATATATCCTTTGAAATATTTGGAGACTTCTGCAGAGCAGCAAGGTATGTGTCCAGTCTCCATTTGAAGTTCTCTAGGGTAGGCACCTGCACCACCCCTGTTGGGAATCTATTCCAGAGTCTGGTCACATGGACCATGAAGATGTTTTTCCTTTAGTATTAACTCCCCCTCCCCCTGAGTGCTTAACTTTGCAGCCTTGAACATCCTCTTTTTAGTGCAGCTTGGTATATAATTTCATAGACTTTTATTTTGGGGGGGGAAAATGAGAAAAAACAATATATTTCATGCGGTATCTAACGTATGTCTCAAGTCCTACCCTTTCTGCATGTCAGAGCACTGAATAGTGTCCATTCAGAGCCAATGGGAGTAAGAGCCACTTCTCCGGACCATGCAGTAGCCTTTCGTGCTGTAACCATAGCGTTAAGGACCTGTAGCGATATGAATGTGGCAAAACTACTCCAACTCTAACCCTGCTTTGTCATCTGTAGCACTCATATAAGGCTGTAGGCTTGTTTACACACAGGTAGAAGTTAAGAGTGTAACAGCTGCTGTGTGCTCCCCATCAGCAGCTCCCTCTTGAAACCATTCCAAGTGAACATTTGTCTATGCCAGTCTCTCTACCCTAGTAACCTGACTACTTGCCAGATCCATCTCTTTTCTCTCTCATTCACATTTTACTCCATTGTTCTGTGTCCTGTTTTCCATGTCCACCAACTACCGGTGTCTGCTGCTGCCTCCTAAGTCCCAGCTCATGATCAGTTCTCAGGATTTCCTCCCTACAGTTTCCTGTCAGTCTCCTTGACCAGCCAGTCCTAGTATACCCCTCCAGTCCCACTCTCTCCAGACAGGTTGCACAGAGCTAAAGATTGTTCTCTTCTACCTCTGCATTTGAATTCCTCACTCAGGCTGTGTGGGTGGCTGCAAGGAGCACACGAAAAGCCTGGCTCATTGCTTTCAATTCTGGTGCCTGGCTTAGAGCAGTTGGGAGCAAACATTATAGCCAAGACGGCTGAGCCTCTCTGGACTGGAACATATTTAGTCCTTCTGTAGGACTGGCACATGAACAGCCAGTCAGCTGCAGAAGCTGTAATGGGGTCACATAAGTCCAGTGAAAATGGAATCTCCAGCACTTTTTGCTGAAAAAAAAATGGAAGAAGCCTATATGGAACTTGTGCCAACAGTAATTTATTTTCAAAAACTTAGTCAAGTTTGGATGAATTCTCACATACCTAGCAAAAGGCATAGCCCTAACACAAAGAACACACCCTTCTCCCTTCCTCCACCCCCTGGCAAAAACAAAAAACACAAAAAATGAAGTCTCTGTTCCAAATTAGAGGAAAGGAGCATTACAACTTTTCAAAAAAATTGCCTCAATAGTTTTTTCTAACTCTGGCAAAACAACATGCCTTTCTCTCCCTCCACCCCACCTCATTCTCATAAGTGACCAAGTTTTTTAGCTGAAATTTTACAAAATAATAATTCAGATACTCAGCATGGAAATTACAGTCCAAACAGTTAAAGTCTGGTAAAGCTCCAGGGTAATAAATAGGGTTTAAAATGGGAAGCATTTGGCAGCCTTAATAGTTGGTGCTGTCAGCTCTACTTACATACACTTGGATTTTTAAGTAGACAAAAGCACACACAGATATAGATAGCTAGATAAATATATATGTATGTACACACATGAATACACAGACACATAGACATGTCTATTTTTAAAATTTATATAAAGCTAGAGACATAGATTTATTGTCATAGAACAAATCCCTTAGGATAATGGTGCTCTTTCCCATAGGCCTGATGAGTGGTCAGGGCCAGTCCACAGGTCAGATCCCACACAGGGCAGGGTCCTGCATGCCTGGATCAGGTCCCACTCTGCTTTGGCCTGGGCCTGTGCACCCAGCTTGGTCCCTACATCACTTCTGTCCTGCATACCCAGTCTGGTATGAGGAGCTGCAGGAGCTCCCCGTGGGTCCAGAAATTTTAATCGGCAGGGGAGCAGCAATTAATGCTGCCACTACTTCCCTGCTGTAAAACTTGCAAACTGGTGGGGCTGGTTTGAAAATTTGGGGAGCCCTGCAGAGTGGATGACACAGCTCTATGGGCTAAAGGAGGCACTTAGAGATAAGCTTGTAACCCTGTATTTAATGATGTAGTATCAGATTTCTGCGGAGCCTCTGATCCTCTGTTGACTAGTTAGCTGTTTGGCATATTTACTATGGACATGGAACAAGTAATTCTGCTGGAGCAGCAGAGATCTTTCCCTATTCTCTACCTTGCTTATTCCAGCTGGCAAAAAAGCCTTCCTCCTCCTCCCTACATTGTTCTTCTAGTGGTGTGTTGCTTTGGGGTACTTTATTTTGGCAGATCAAGGTGATAATATTCTTTACCTTCTGTTTTCTGTCACTGGCTATTTTACTAGGACATCTGTAGGTGGGATCTAGCATACTCTGCTCACTTGTTGCAGATTAATTCATTCAGTGAACTGTAGTTAATATTCTTTTAGAAGAAAAGTTCATTGCTAGGTCACAAGAATTTGTTTGTTAGTGCATCAACATCCAAAGTGTAGAGTATGACTTGAATTCAAGTACAGATATTAGATACCTTATATTTAGAGCAAGGGTCTCAATGTGAAGGTTCTGGGCTCATTTCCTAGCTGTACAACTGATTTGCTCTATAGAACAGGGCAATTCACTTAATCCTTCTGCATCAGAGTTTCCCCAGCTACAAGAAAGCAATAGCAACAGTTGTTCACCTTTGTAAAGTGCTTTGAGGGAAGTAGTTTGTGGATAAGACATAGAATCAGGAATGCTTTAGTTCTGATATTGGCCCCCTATCATATTCTGGGAAAGTCGCTTAAGTTGTTTTGTAAAAGAGGACAATTGTGTTTACTTGCTTAATCCAGAGAGTTAGTGTGAGGAAGATATAACCCAGAGGTTCTCAATGGCATCCTGGGGTGCTGAAAGAACCTGACATGAGTGCTGCACTACTGCCACCACTCTGTTTTCAAAAGGTATGTCAGAGCCGAGCTGAGAAGCAGCTGTAACTGGAGGACCTGGCTTACGTTGTGCAGGTGGGCATGCTGCTTCTGCTGTAGCCCTTCCCAGTTCAGCTCCAAAACACCCCTGAAAATGGAGAGGAGCTAAGCCATTCTGCCTGGTGGCAGTGGCATGGTGAAATTGCCCCATTTTTAGTCAGCGCATCAGAGCCAAACCAGAAACAGCTGCAGCAAAAGTGATGCACCTGCCTTTATAATGAAATGCAGGCAAGCTTGCCTTTCTGCTGCAGCCATTTCTCTATTTGACGCCAATGCACCTCCTGAAAACAGAAGCATGCAGGACAGTTCCACCTGCCCTGCATGCCTCTGTTTCTGAGAGGCATCATGCCAGGTCAGACTGGAAAGGGCCATGGAAAGAGCAGGTGCTTCTACCACAGCCACTTCCTGATCTGGCTGTGCTGGAGGCATGCAGTGCAGTTCTGCCTGATTGTGGTGGCAGTGACAGTGACTGCACCACAGCACCCCATTGGCCTGCCCTCTCTCTCATCCTGAACCTCATGTGTCCTTTAGCCCAGTCCCTGCCCTTCTCACCCTCTCAGCACTCCCTGTGTGCTAGATGTGTAGCCTGGCACCTCCCTGACACCCAGGTGTCCCCCAACTCTATCTCTGACAGCCCTAGAGCTGGAGTTTGGGGTGGGGAGATCACCCTGTTAGGAAGAACTTGGATCAGTAGTTCCCAATCTCCATCGTTGACCTGGTTCTGTGTGTGGGCAGTCTGTTGCTGTGTTGTGTACAAACATGCTAGGTCAGGCACAGCTAGGAGAACACTTCCTGTCATCAGCCCAAAAAGGTGAATATAATATAATTATCCAATCAATTAATAACACATTCATTAATAGCAGTATAATGTGTGTATTCAAACATATTCATAATAGGTTTTTTTTAATGGGGGTGCTGCTAAATTCTGGAAACGTTTGGAGTGGTGGTTTGAGTCTTAAAAAGTTGAGAACCACTGAACTAGGTGATATTTTAAAAGTTCTATGAAGGTGAAAGTGATGTAGGTGCTAAATAATGAGCTGCAGCATTAGCTCCTGGGAGAAAAGACAGTATAGAAATGTAAGCTTATTTATCTGACATTTCTAAGAAAATCATTTAGCCGATAATTTCTTAGGGCTGTACAAATAGATGCATTTTTTTCACAGAGTTACTTTTTTGAAACAACCTTTTTTGCAGATTCCTCTGTATTTAGTCCAACAAAATCCTCTTCTGCCATTAATTTAAGTGGAACTCAAGATCTGTTCCAGAACAAGAACATAGTGAAACCACTGGCTTTGTCTGTGCAGCTTGTAGGAAAGACTTTTGCTACAGGTAATCATTTACTTTCTAGGAGGGCTAGTGAGCTTGAGAGTTGTCTACTCAGTAGCTGGGACTAATAGAACCCTTTATCAGGAGGAAAGGAAAAGAGGGCAACACTATACCTCCAACTCTCTCCATGCACTTCCCATTCTGTTGTTAGTATCCATATCACAGGTACTGTTCTGGCCCTGAGACCTGACAATTTGGTCAGTGAGCTTAAAAGAAAACTACTACCTCTCTGCCTGAAAGCCATATGAGATTTGTCCTTGGATAAAAGTGGATTCATTTGTTTTTCTTATGCTTTTTGTTCAGTTATTTTTTTTATATTCTACAGTTCTTTGGTTTGTTTAAGGATTGTCTAAAGCTTTACTGTATTTGTTTTATTCAGCTCCCCTGTCACTATGTGCCTCTGATGTTACTAATGGAAACAGCAGTGGAGGAAGGAATAATGTTATGAGCTCTACACTCTCTCGGCCTATACCTCATTCAACTTCTCCAAGCCCTGGTTGTGCTGCTGGAGACCAGGGTACAGAATGACTCTGAGTTCTTGCTCTTTCATTTTAAACTGCATTTGCTATTGAATCTGAAAAGTCTAACTTTGTTTTCTTTTCCACTATAATTACTTTTACAACTCATGCTTTGGAATGCTGTAGGTCGCTGGCATGATGGTGGATGATAATGATAGACTTCTTATTATAGCTGTTAGCATTCCTCAGATTACAATGCAGAATAGAGCACTAATATTAGACCTACACCAGTGTAAAAGTAGCTTGTGATTAGAACCCAACCAAGGGTGTAAGCCCTTGAATGGCAATGGGTGTGGGAAGTATTTTGAATTATGTTTTCCTTTCATTCTTCTCAGCACCAATGTCCAGTTCTGGACCACCAAAGAAACGACACAGGGGATGGTCTCTTGGGTCACCGGTGCCCCCTCCTGGTTTAGTTGTACCTGTTCCTACAATTCGGCCTCTAGCAAGGGCAGGTAAGGCTTAAATAATTCTGTACATTTCCTTTCGATTAACGTTTGTACAAATTCTGTGCTTGGCTGGCTCAGTGACTTAGGAATGATGCTCTGAACAGTTGCACAAAACACCTCATCACTTCCATGAGGAAGTAACTGGCCTTGCTAAGGATCAGGGCCTTAATTTGTTCAACCCCTTACAAGTAGCAGTGATTATTAAGCCCCAGGCTCCCTAATTTGAGATGAGACAAAAAGAAGCATAGCAATTAATGGGACAGGAGCAGGTATGATGAGAGTGGTAGTAATAAAAATGCTAGGTTGTGAAGGTAGCTATATGTATGTGCATGTATGTCTACCAATATAAAAGAGTATAGAGGCAGAACAGCTAAGGCATCTTGCTTTGTCTTCAAACCTGGGCTGAAGGTGGCTGCCTCTAGTCATCTGAGCAGTAAATGAGTACCTTGGTCATTCAGGCAGGAAGGTCAACATCAGTTGGATGTGGTGATAACCACAGCACTGTCTTGTATGCCATTGGCTGTGGAAAGTGGTGTGCCTTAACTGTGCTAACCCACTGTGCTATGAGGCTCTGGCAGACTTTTGACTTTTTGATACAAATGCATAAAATTTCTTTTGCTTCTCAACTTGGAGTTGTTAGTTTCAGGTGGGTACCACATGTGGCAGAAACAGCATGCTCAGCTTCCCCACAGAAAAAAAGGACCTTATATAAAGTTGATGTTGGCTGCTTTGTGTGTCCCGTCAAGTCATCCTCAGCTAGGTGCAATTCTGCCTTGACAGCAAGGCATCTAGTGAATCCCTAGAGACCTGACAGGGACATGTGATGTTATCCGTGGGTGGGATAACAGGTGGGATTATATACTAAATATACACATTTTAAAATGTAACTACTTGTCACAATAACAGTTTTCAAATTTTGCACTTAGGGTACTTACAAAGGAGAGTGGTTTATCTCATTTTAAAGGAAAGAAGCTGAGACAAAGTTAGACTCAAATTGTCCATAGTAACAAAGATTTTGAGAGCATCAGTTTTTTGGCTTTTCAATTTGAACCTAAGTTTTAGAGGTGCAAGGTATCTACAACTCCAAAAAGAATCAGTGGGAATGGCAGGGGCTTAGGCCCTGGGGGCAGATCCAGGGGAGTTGTTGTGGTACAGCCCCCTTCTGCTGCTGCCACTGTTCATGGTTGACTGGGTGCAGGAGGGGCTTCTACACACATGCAGGGAAGCTGCTTTGTAACTACAGCATGTTGGGGCAGACTCGATTAATCAAGCCTGCTGGAGTGTGGTAATTACTGTGCTCCAGCAGATTCCAGTGTCACATATATCAGCATCCCCACACTGAAAAATTTTGAAGCAGGGTGCTTCAAAATAAAACTCGTTCAATGAGCTTTAGTCCAAAGAGCTTTACCAGCATTTTACAGCATGGGTACACTGATACGTGAGATGCCTTGGTTGTTTTTAATTAGTGTGGCTCTCAGAGCCTTGCTAATTAAAGCACCCTGCTTGCAGAGCATGTCTATAAATGCTCGAGGAGCCCCCATACTGCTCCTGCCCTGCTCTGTCTGCCCGCTATGTTAAGTGGCTGCAAAAGGTGGCAAGCTCCTCTGGGGACAGCAGTGGTGGCACACAAGTTCCAGCTTCTAGTCCTGCCTGCTTTTGTGTGCCTATTCCCTGCCTGGCTTCCTAGTGTCCCCTGCCTCCCTGGGGGCTCCAGCCATGCCTTGCCCCATCCGTCCATGGTCTGAAGGGCAGTGTGCCCACCCCCTTTTAGTAAATCCTAATCCATCCATGCTCGCACCTGAAATCAGGGCATGCCTGTCTTTTTGGGCATCTAGAAGCAGTGGTCCTTGTTGCAGAATTTTTGCTTTTAAAGTTATTTATTTTCTCAGGATCAAACAATATTCCAGTAAAAAGTCATCTTACCACTTATATTGCTCTTTACTTGCGTATTACATGCCCCGTGTTGCATTAGTTGCATAGATTTTTGGTGGGTCCCTGTTATTTTTGTTCTGCTGTTGAAAGTTCTGGGTTAAGGTTCTAGAAACAAAAACAATTAAAAAATATATAGTTTATAGCACCTTTCATCAGATGACTGCAAAATTTGTTACTTTAAACAGCTTGTAACATTCCTGTGAGAGAGGTAGCTATAACCAATACTTCACTGATTACAAAAATTGAGGCATTGTGCTTCCTTTTCCTTTTGAAAAAATGCAGCTGCTTTTTTCACAACTAAAGCCTAGTTTTTGTCTCATTACTTCAGAACTATGTGAGATGGTATAGAAATAGCTTTGAGGTTTCGGCCTGTGCTTTGGCTTTTTAATCAACCTGTTGTAGGTGAAAAGTTAGTGAGATCTCTCCCTTCTTTGTGTTGACAGGTAGCACTGAAAGATGACCTGTGTAAATACTTTTAGCCTAGCTTTTAGCTTTGTTAGTGATGCATATTCAAATCTAGGTTTTCATCTCCTTCTTCCATAAACAATACAGTAGTCAGAAAGAAATAAAGTTTTACTTTAGGGATGAGGCAAAGGAAGGATATTGGTTCTTAATTTAAATTCCTTGCAACTATCCAAGGAAGTGCAAAAGTATTTTGAATTTTATTGCAGTTAGTGATCTGTGGTAGTGTCCTTATTTGTTCATAAGGCCAAATCACAGTATGAGACTTTTAGTAATGGAAGTTTTTCTTTCTTTATTTTATAGAGCCCCTTTTGTCAGTCCCAGTTCCTCAATCAATGTTAACTGGAATTTTACAGCCTCAACCCATCCCTGCAGGGGAGACTGTAATAGTTCCTGAAAACCTGCTGAATAACTCAGGAGTCAGACCAGTGATTCTGATAGGTAAGCCTCACACTGTGACAACACTCTGTATCTTGAATAAATAGAATTTTTTGTAGTACTGAAACCTGTTTTATGCTGAGCCCATCAGTGCAGCATGGGGTCATTGTGTTTCTTAAGACTGTCAGTGACATCCTGTGTTAATTGTGCAATTCTTATGATGAAAAATAGAGTAATTTGAATAATTGAGTAAGACCTGACATACAAAAGAGTCAACATTTACCCTCAATTTTGGTTTTGTTATAAAGGTTTTAAAAAAAATCTAAGGATAAACATATTTCTAATGAATTAAAATTAAAACAAATGGAAAACAAATGTATACTCCTCTGCGGTGTTTGCAACTCTGCAGCTCTGTGCTACTGCATGAGAAGCAGAAATGAAAATTTAGTTTGAAGTGACCAGTTAAAAGTAAAACTTGACTAGCTTTTCCCCAGAGTACAGAGTAATAGAAATAAAAATCAGTGCAAATTATAAAACCTAAATCAGGGTTTTAAAACCTTTTACCTATACAAGGTACATTATTAGTAGCCTGTATAAGAATATTACTTTTACTTTAAAAACATGACTTCTAATGTAAATAACTCCTTTTGAGATGTGATGCCCAAGTCAAATTTTAAAATCTAAGATTGGAAATCGGTGTAATTTCAAAAGGCAATTTCATGGCTGTTCAATTCAGTGCAATCCTTTGTCCTTGTGTAAAGCTCCTTGAGTATAACAGAAACATATATGCCAGTATGATCCCTAGAATGAATTATGAATAAGTAGAGGGAAAGCACTCACACAAGTTCTTACTCAAGCAAGTAGTCCTTAACATGAGATTTAATGGGCTCCTTACATGAGTAAAGTGTGCAAGGTTAGGTTTATAGTTTATTTATATTTTTTTCATTTATGGGAACACAATTTAGAGAAATCCTGGGCCCCAGAATACTAGTCTGTAATTTCCAAGACTGCATTTCCTTATTAAAGATGTCAGTGCCTGAAGTCATTTCAATTTAAGTGCAAATTAAGTACAGCCTTTGGGTTCCTGGAGAGTTGCCAGGGCCAACCTCTGTTAGGCTAAACGTTAGTGTCCCTGGAAAATAGTGTCCTATTAATAGCACAGAACCAGATGTACCAGCATTGATAGATCTACCAAACACTGCCGAGAATATGTTTTTAAAAGAGAAATGTTCTTCGGAGAAAAGAACTAGTCTCTTCTGTCTGTCATTCTTTACCATACAGAAAAGCCTCTGTCAATAGCTGATGTTTGTGTAATCTGTTCACAAAAGTAGAGTTTAAAAGCAAATAAAAAGTTATATTGATCAAAGCAATACAACAGCATTTGAAATATCATCTGCTTCAATTTGCACTGCTTTTATCGTATTAAGATTGAGGTACCATAGTTGCACAGATTTTGGACACTACATTATTGGAAATGTGAGTGTTTTGTGCCTAAAGGATCATGATAAGAACTGAAGAGATGACTTAAATATTTGTCTGTCGATAACAAAAAAAAAATTACTCTCCTGGTGGGAAGAAGATAATTGCAATTGTTTTTTGACTGTTCTGAATTGACAAATGCCAATGCTGGTTTGCCTTATATATGATTTTCTTTAATTGTAATGTCAAGTGTGGTCATGGTGATGGCCAGTGATTTGCTATGTGGCTTCAGGTAGATGTTACAGAATATAGCAGTCACAAGATTTTTGCTTAGTAACTTAAGTGCTTTTATTTTTGAAGGTTATGGCACTTTACCCTATTTCTATGGAAATGTTGGGGACATTGTAGTAAGTCCCTTGCTGGTAAATTGTTACAAGAGTCCACAGCTAGAGAACAAGGATTTGGATCTTTTGGGTTTGACTGGCAGTCAGTTACTAACTGTGGAGAACATGATTCTTTTAACTATCCAGTATCTCGTCCGGCTAGGTAAGCCATTTTTCATATTAATTCCAATTGTTACTCATCACTCTTTGTTTTTTTACCTTGTATATCAAAAGTAACCCTGCTTTATGTAGGCAGCCAGCAGACTGCTGCCTATCTGGCTTGAAAAGATTCAGAGCTCCATCTAGAGTGAATGACTTGGCTACTTTGTGAATCAAATTAAAGATGAATTGAATGTGAAAAGGATAATGCTGTCTCTGCCTTCTCCTGTGTTGTTTCACCAGGTCACTTTTGTGAAAATCAGTATTCACTTTGAAAGGCAAATATCTCATTTGCTTAGGATATCAAACCTTCAGGTATCTTTCTCAGACCATTCCAGCTTTTTTCAGTTCCATGACAGATACTTGGAGATATCACCACTGTTTAGGGGTTAAGTATTTACATGAAAACCAACTGTCTTGTGCAAACTAAAGCAAATGATTTAATTCTTGTTAGCCTATTTTATATATACTCCTAAATAGGCTTTTAAGGCAGTCTAATGATTCTTTTACTTTTTGTTAGAGACCTTCTCCCTAAATTGGTGTCAGATTTAGTGATAATAAATATAAGCATAAACAGTAGTGGCAAGCACATATTAGACGATCTCTCTCTCGTGTGGAATCACCAAAATTTGGAGTAGATCTGCTTTGAACAATTCTAGGTACTGTGCGATTCCCCAGTGTACTAGTCTCTCTGATGTGCTACAGTTATGTATGAGAGACTGAAATATGCCCAACAGTTTGAATAATCCTTTCACTATTGTCCCACAATTTATAAATGTGATCTGTGTTTTAATTTCTGCTTTCAGTTCTGGACTAGGTTCAGTTGTCTGCTAGGGACTGGGTTGAAACTATGACGTGCTTTTCCTTTACAAGAAATTAGAGAGGGTCCAAAGCTGGGCAAAAAAACAAAAAAAAAGATAAAGGGCTTCAGAGGAGTACAATACAGGAAGACACTGAGAGAACTAAGAATGTTTAGCTTTCAGAAAAGGTGATTAAGCAGGGACGTGATAGCAGTATTTAGATATCTGAAGGACTGCCATAAAGAAGAAGGGAAACATCTTTTTCTCCTTTGCTGCAGAGAGCAGTATAAGATGCGAGTATGCTGTATTTTCACATGTAAATCTAAAGTCACCTTCCATTGAATCTGCTAAATGTCAGTGCATGCATAGTTTTATTTTATGTTCACAATAAATTTTGTGCCTGCCAGTCCAGTAGCACATTTTTCCACCACGGGTTTCTGGGAAAACCTTTAAAATGAAGTTGAACAGTTTCTGAATCTGTTATCTCATATTCAGGCTATGAACAAATTCTAAAAATATGAAATTAAGGAAGATACCAGTGCTGTTAAAAACATACACAGTAGAGAAAATTATACTAAAGGATCAGTGTTGGTAGACTATAACAATAAGCAGCACATCTTCAACTTACACGTCATTGAAAGAGGGAAACTGCTCTATGGGGTTGTGAATGGTAAGAGATTCCCCTGAATTAGAATTGTGTAAAGATGCTGCAGGCACTTTCAGAGACCCCTGCAGAAACTGTTAAACAGCAATTAGAAGGGATGTTACACTAGGCTTCCAAATTGTTCAGGGAAGGCATAGAAACTTAAAAAATTTCCAAGCTAGGATAATGATAGAGGAAAACATTTAGGCCAAGTTTCACAAAGCTCATCCAGTTCCTTACATTCTGTACACCAAGACAGATACAGAATTGTAAAGTTTAGAAAGGGTTTCAAAAGTACTTTCAGAAGTAGCTCAGAGTGAGTTGGGCATACTGTGTACTGCATTCTTTTTCAATTGTAAAAGAATGTGGTACAGTGTGTGGGGGGACTTTAAGGTTACTGTAAACCCTGTACTGATAATTTCTAAATATCCTCTACTTCAAATTGAAGATACTTTTCCACATTAGATGGGGGACAGAGATTTTGCAAAATTGGTTTAGTGAAAGTTTACTTAGAGATGGAAATAGAAGAAGATTCAAATGTTTATTTTAACATAAATACACAGAAAGTGTTACACCAGTAAAACAGATTAATGTTTGGCATTGCCTCTGTTCCTGCTGTATGTAAGTGAGCAATGGATTAAGTATTACAGGGTATTCCAAGAACACACATATTTTAAGATTACATATATTTTAAGATTAAAGCAGTTCTGCAAGCCCCGCAGCTAAAAGGTGTTTCGCAACTTAGATATTTTCTAGGATTTAGGAATTATTTTAGTAGATTTTTACCAAACCCAGCAACTGTACTGTATCCTCTATGTTGTTTGTTGCAAATGAATGTAGTCACAAGCGTCAGAAAGCTCTCTTAAAGCAAAATGCTGGTCATATCTAGTGGGGTACTTGTTCACTTTGGCCTATCATTGTCTATCAAGCTAGCATATGATGCATCTTCATATGGCACTGGAGCTGTTATATCACATACCATGACCTTGACCAACCCATAGCATGTCTATCATAATCCCTTACAGCAACAGAATGGAATTATGCACAGACAGATAAAAAGCTTTACTTCTGGTGTTGGGAATGAAAAAATTTAACCAGTATGATATGGGAGAAAGTTTACATTGATTACAGATCACCAATCTTTCCTTGACAACCGAGATTAATGTCAACGGGGATAAATGCAGCATATATTCAACACTGGTCTTTTCTTAGCTAGTTACACTTATGACATTAAATAAAAAAGAGCAAAGGCACATGGAAATGCTGATGGACTCTTGTTTACCTGTGAAAAGAGCCTTCTGTAGTAGAAACAGAATCTACTGAAATCATTAACTTATTTCAGCAGGAGTATGCCGTAGTGACCTTCAGTATGATTAGACGAGAAACAAAGAAATATCCCACACTGGCACAGATGTATGACGCCACACTGAAAGGTTGGAGATATATAGACAATCCTGTTTTAGCACCTTTTTATGCACACCAAGATGGAATTACTATGTATCAGGGATGTGTCACGCAGGGGATTTGTGGTATTATACTCAGAAACTGTGAACAAGGGTTTTAGAAAAGCTTCACATAGGGCATCTAGGAGTTGTGAAAATGAAAGCATTAGCCAGCCATTTTAGAGATGATGTACCTAGTGTTGGTGGATGCCCACTCCAGATAGCCAGAAATATTCTGTATGAAAACTGTTACAGCAGCAGAGGCAGTAGAAAAATTGTGTGGTCTGTTTAACAAGACAAAATTGCCAGAACAAGTTGCAACTGACAGTAGCTCACAGTTGAGTTCAAATGAATTTCAAGGGTTCATGAAAAAAACGATTTTGGGTATATCACCTCTGCGCCATGCTACCCAGCCATAAATGGGCTGGCTAAATGATTTGTAGTCTTTCAAAAATGCCTTGCTCTGCATGAAAGAAGAGGGCAGGGCGTGTACGTCAGAAGATGGCCTGCCTTTTTGCTAACGTATTGGAATGCAGTACATGCTACAAGGAATGAGTTGCCAGCGATGCTGTTTATGGGTTGGGAATCTCAGGTCACTGTTCAATTTATCAAAACTGGACTTGCAGCAACATATTAGAAATTGCCAACTGAGGCTGGAACAAGGGGAGAAGACACCCTTTGGCAGCTACATCAAGGCCTAAAAGTATTGGCCCATGATTACCAAGGACTTAATAAATGGCAGCTTACATTTGGGAGTGTAGAAACAGATCCTTTGTCTTATGCAGTGCAAATGATGCTTAATATTGTTTGGTACTGCCATATCACCCAATTATGAGGCACAGGAGTGACTACCAAACAGAGCACAGAAGTAACAGTTCGAGCCCCACCTTTTGTTGAACCATCAGTTTTGTACCCTATAGTAATGACCAATAGTGCTGCTACACCAAAAAATGGCAATCTTGAGCAGCCAGGACCTATTAATGCTGAGCAACCTACATTCGATGAGGAGACCTTTGAATCTAACATGGAGGAAGGAAGCCTATCTCCTCACCTCCTCTGAAGGTCACCCTTTTAGCCACTACCCAGGAAGGAAACATAAATAAGAACCTGACACAGCAGTTCGTGCAGCACATTCTCAGGGAAGCTATCAGAAAGGCGATGGGTGTTACCCAGAAACTGGGAATGCAAGCTCCTTGCGAATCTTGCAGTCTGTGTTATGCTGTAGCCTTTTTATAAAAGAGGGGACAAGATATGAGACGTGTTGAATCTGGCTATGTATATCTAAAGTTACTTTTTGTTTAATCTCCTGATGGCAATGAATGTATAGTTTTACTTTAGGTTTACAATATATTCCATACTTGTCAGCCTGGCAGTACTTTCCCACTCTTGTGGCTGGCGTAATTTATTTATGAATGCCATGGACAAACATAATAAGTAGAACACTCAATAATGGCCTGAAATTGCAGGTTTAGATTGGCTGTCAGATAAATCTTCTTTATTGTTATAACAGTGAGGCAGTGGAATACATTGCTTAGAGAAGTTGTGGAATCTCTTTCATTGGAGGTGTTCAAGAAGAGGTTGGATATGTATTGATTAGGGAGGATTTAGGAGCAGCAATGTCTACTGTGTGCTGTACATGCATCTCAGAGATCATGGGAAGAGCTCTGCAGACCAGAGCAGATAATAATTGGACAGGTTATGCTCAGTAGCAGAAGAATGAAGCAGAGTTCCACCACAAGTTTGGATATGGAGGAAGATGAAAGGATCTAGGCTGATTTTTACAGAGGGGATAAGAGAAGGGAACCCTGGCTCTCCAGCTAGGATGTGATGTATGGAGTCTGATATTCCCTTCTTTGAGAATCAAATATTATTGTAATAGCGTGACAGATATTTCTTGGAGTTTCTGTAATTTCTTTTGTTGGGTTATGATAAGTCTTGTGCAATAAATTGGTTACAAACAAATGTGTATATATATAAGGGCACCTCTACATGTGTAGGTAAAGATGCAAGGGGATCTAAGTTACGATTCTGGGATTGTGCATTAGTTCCCATTATGTCTTACTGCAAGGAGCAAGCTCCCATGGGGAGCTGAGACAGCTGCTGTGATCTCTGAGCCTTGGGGGTTCTACAGGATGGGACTCAGTCACCAGCTCCTGGGGCTGAGAGCCCCCTCAGCTGTGGGACTCCCAGCTCTGGCTGGGCATGGTGCACCCCCGAGGCTGGGAGCCCCGCAGGGGAAGACCCTGCTACATGTGCAAATTAAAGCTTGTATATATGTGTACTGACTGCTGCCCTGATCTGCCAACTTGACCTGTTGTCTTGGGAGGTCTGCTGCTTGCTTAGAACAATAATCAATGGTTCAATGTCTAGTTGGCAGCTGGTGTCAAGTCCCAGGGCTGGGGTTGGTCCTGGGGCTGGTTTTGTTCAAGATTTTCATCAACAATCTTGAAGATGGCATAGAGTGCCATCAGCAAGTTTGTGCATGACACCAAGTTGTGGGGAGTAGCAGATATGCTGGAGGGTAGGGCTAGGATTCAGAGTGACCTAGACAAATTGGAGGACTGGGCCAAATGTCATGAGGTTCAATAAGGAGAAGTCCAAAGTGTGACAGGGTACTTGGTGCACTCCTGTCACTTTAAGAGAAGAGGCTGCCTGAGAAGCCTCCTGAGGGTGTGGCGGGAGGGGTGATGAGATGGTCACCTGATGGGAAGGCGGTGATGCATAAAAGCCAGGGCCTGAGCTGGTCAGGTAGTATACTCATGAGTGCAGAGTATGGGGCCAAAGGGGCCCAAGCCAAGGGACAGAGCAAAGTTGTCACCTGTGAGGCTTGGCAGTGGGTAATGGGGAGGATAGAGCCCACAAAACTAGCCCTTAAGGCAATGACCACAAGCATGTATGGTTATAAGAGTAACGGAGGGGTACCAAGGGGAGCCACTTTGGAAAGGGCTGAGCAGCTACTAGGGGCACCGTGACCACTCCTGGGATGAGCACTTGCTACACAAAGTCCTGGATTTAGGATGGTACAGTCCCATGAACCAGTATGGGCTAGGGACTGCCTGGCTAAGCAGCAGTTCTGCAGAAAAAGAACCAGATGGTTACAGTGGACATTAAGTTGAATGTGAGCCAACAGGTGCTCTTGTTGTGAAAAAGGCTAGTGGCATACTGGGCTGCAAGAGTTGGAGTGTTGCTAGCTGATCAAGGGAGTCATTATTCCTCTCTATTTGGTACTGGTGAGGCCACGCCTTTGTCTAGTTTTGAGGCCCCCACTTCAGAAAGGATGTGGAAAAATTAGAGAGTCCAGCAGAGGATAATGAAAATTGGTAAAGGATTGGGAAACATGACTTCTGAAGAGAGGCTGGGGGAACTGGGCTTATTTAGTTTGGGGAAGAGAAGACTAAGGAGGGAATTAATAACAGTCTTCAACTACCTGAAGGGGTGGCTACAAAGAAGATGGAATTGGATTTTTCTCAGTAGTAGTAGATGACAGTATAATGGTCTCAAGTTGCAGCAAGGGAAGTTTAGGTTAGATACAGTAAAATCTCTGCTCCTGGCATCTCTGGGGTAAGGGGATTGCTGGTTACATAAAAACTTTGGTTATCTGAAATAACTCGGCAGGGTTTTCAGGTAATGTGGAGCCAGAGGAAGGAGATATGACGGCAGCACAGGGTGGTAGATGCTTTCCCCTGCAGCCCCCCCCCACCTCCCCAACGCATCCAGCCAGTGAAGTTGAGGGGGGTCAGGGTTGTGAGCGGCTGCAGCACCCACTGCATGCAAGCTTCATCCCTAGCTGTCCAGAAACTACGGTTAATGGAGTATTCCCATTGGTTAAGTACCAGATAGCAGAGATTTTGCTGTATAAGAAAAAATTTTATTACTAGGAGGGCAATAAAGCACTGGAGCAGGCTACCTAGAGAGGTTGTAGAAGCTCCTCCTTAGAGGTGCTGAAGACCCAGGTAAAAACACAAAACCGTTGCTGGGACTATGTTGTTTGGAGATGGTCCTGATTTGAGGACTAGATGACCTCCTGAGGTCGTTTCCAATTCTAATATTCTATTACTATTATTCTATGATTTTTAAGGTCTAACTTGATAGTTGGTTGAAGCTTTTTATGACTTGATAGGTACTCTATGTGTGTAGGTGGTCTCAAGGCAATTGTACAATTAACCAGTTAATTATGTGAAACCTGTAATGTGTTGGGGGGGGTGGGGGGCTATGTCTGGCAAGAAGTTATCTCTCAAAGATAATTATTGTTATGTATTTTTCTCTTGATTTAGAAATTTCTTACTCAGGTACTGGTTAAAGTTTTTGTATGATGATAGGAGTTCTCACATAGCTCTATATTGTTTGCACACAGGAGGAGATACAAAGTTACTTGCACATACTTTTGCCGGACAAGTACTTTGATTCCACACACCAATCAACTGCTGAAACTTCCTTAGCCTGATGAAGGGTTTTTGAACCTGAAAGCTTGCTTAATAACTATTCTCCAACCATTTGGATTGGTCTAATAAAAGATATGAAATTCACCCAAGGCAACTTGTCTGCCTCTTGTTGATAGTAATGCATTGTTCATCTATTTATATGAACCTTGCAGGGGCAAACCCACAAAAATGTACTTATAGAAGACACTTGGATGCTTAGTCTGGTGAGACAGAGGGTAGTGTAGTGTAGCACCTGAGAGACTGACTAACCAGTTGAGAAAGGCATAAGCATTCACAGGGGGCAGCCTACTTGAGTAATTCCACCCGCTTCAAGGGAGATATGGCTGTGAAACAAGGAAGTTGCAAGGGAAGACTGATGCAGAGTTCAATATATCCACTTGACTTCAACATAACTGCTTACTTGAGCAAAGCTCTCCATGGACATATGTGATCCTGCAAACACTTATTGTATAGATAACTGATTATTTACAAAATGACCTAGGTCATTTTCTAATTTTTTTTAGAAAATTGACAGAAGCTTGGTTAGCATCTTTTATAGGCCAGGGAACCTTTACATTTTAGCTAACTTATTTGTTAAATTATTATTTGCTTTCTAAAGTACACTGCAAAATTGGAAAGCACATACCAAACTTAATATGGTATACACATTTAATATTTTATACACTATGCCTTTTGCAAAATTACCAAGAATATTCCATACATCTGAAAAGTCCTTCTCTTGGAGCTTCTTTCTCTTGACAAAAATTTAGTAGAAAAATCAGCCTTTCTGGGTTTTTGTTTGTTGTTGTTGTTTTTGAACCACGCTTCAGTATTTGATAAACAAATTATATTCCCTTGTATAAATTTCTACAGAATGCTTGAAAAATAAAAATCTGTATACCGCATCCTTCAACTCCTGCATATTCCCAATTACTGAATGACAAAGCTTTATTGGAGTAATTTTCCTGTAATTCTGTTTGGCAGGTTGTGGGCTGGCATGCTCAACTCTGTCCTCCCTGAAACTGACTGCATCCTTTTTAGCTTCTACAAATGATGATGGATTTGTTAGGGTCAGGAATTAACTTTAAGGAAAAAATTGCTCTACTTATGAAACCACTTTTTTACTAGGTCAGTTAAAGTATAAGAAAAACAAGATACTTTATCCAGAATGTGTTGCAATAATTTCTGACTTCAGAAGACTAAATTAGGAGCAGAATTTCCGGTAGTGGAAAGCCCCATCTTGAGACTGCGTTATTTTTACTGGTCCCACTATTGCTGCAACATCTTTTTCATGTCATTCTTGTTCTGGAGACAAGAATCACAGGACATGTTTTATGGAAGAGCTCCTTTTAGGAGGAAGATTGATTTTGCACATTCCTGGGAACTTTACTGCAAAATCATGGCCACATAATTGGATTTGAGACTGAATCTATTATGTTTTCAGAAATACCTTGTAACATTAGTGAGACTTTGTTCAAGTGCTAAAAAAGACCATTAATATAAGCATCTCCACAGTTCTGAAGCCTTTTTGTTAAATCGTGTGTGTGTGTGTGTGTGTGTGTGTGTGTGTGTGTGTGTAATGCTAAGATCATGAGCCCCTCTTGGTTGCTGTGCATGATACAGTACTTACTTATGGTAACAAAGCTATGAGAATAAACTTTTATTTTATGTACTGAGGCCCTTGACATGGGTTCAGGTTATGAAAGGTTAATACCAAAGTGAACTTAGATGTCTTTCAGCTACAGCTCTCTGAACATTGAAGAATTTCTCATCATATAGAGTTTATCTATACCAGTGGTCTTTATATATTGAAGGCAGCCCTCATTAGACTCAAAACACCCTACGTTGGACTCAAGGCACCCTGCAGTTCATAACTTTTTATGAATCCTGTTTAAAAAATTGATTTATTTCTTACAGTGCTTACCTCCTTTCAGGTGAGTAGGGGAGTGGCCAGGCAGAGACACAGCTGAGCCTGTGCTTTGCTTACCTGTTTATCTCTTCAAAACTCACAATAACCTTCAGTGGATCTTATGGCACTCCAAAGTGCCATGGACACCCAGTTGAGAATCACTGGTCCATATAGTGGCAGTAGAATGTCCTGGCAAGGTTGAGACTGAGGATGCCCTGCTCATCTTAGTCTGCTGATGTAGTCCAGAGCCAGAAGTTCACCAGTGAGGCTACTCCAAGTTTATCCTTTGGTATCTGCTCTTGAGCCCACAGTTTCTGATGTGCCTGGCAGGATGTGCTAGGAGTAAGATCAGAGAAGACTCAATTTCAAACTTCAAGCTCTCTGGTACTTGAGAGATGACTTATCTGTATGGAGCAGAGGCAGGGGATTCTCAGCCTTATCCTGATACCATGTAGACAAGGCTGCATTTGCAAAGACTCAAAGTTGGGAGGGTTTTCAAGGGTCAGCTCTTGCACAGATGAAGAGCATTCTCAGAACATTTCCTTTTGCGGTGTTTGGCGGCAAAGGTAGATAAGCCACTGGTCCTTTTGCTTGCCACTTCTGGTGGCTTTGACTACTCTTTGGCAAGTTGCCAACTGTTTTCTGTTTGAAACTTTGTATTTTCACTTACTAGCAGTGTGGGGTAATTGTTTAGCATTCTTGTCGAAATATTTCTTCTGTCCTAAGCTACTATTTAGCTACTAAATGATTAATTTTCTTTGGGTTGAGAGATTTGTTAGACATTGGTTCTCACGTGTTTATCCTATTGCCTATGCCTCTGAACACGTGAATGAGAAAAGCATCATGATGCAGATGGGAGTGCACTGTGGAACCCTGGAACTGTCCAGGTTTTTTAAAATTTAATTATTTTCTTTTTATCTCTTTTGTCTGTGCATAGTAAGCACTTTACATGATGTACTTGAGCAGACAGCCAAGAGAACTGAAGAAATGAGCCAGTTGGGATTGTGGGTTAATATTTGTTGTTAATTTGTCTAGAACAAACTAAAATTTCACAGTGGGTTCTTACATTGCCACTCACTTTTTTTTTGTGATGGCTTAATTTTTAAAATAACTTGAGAGTAGTCCATTAATAGGGGATGATCTTTCCTGAACCAGAGTGATCAGGAAATTTATGTGGTTTCAGTGGCTCTTGCAGTCTGTTTCCTATGCTCTTACAGATTTTGCATTTGACTATTTTATCTTCAGGAACTGTGGGTAACTTCACCTCAGCTCTCTTTACAGCATTCTGTATTTTGTGTCTTTCTATTTGTACAATTACCTTTGTCGTCTTTGGGTGTTTTCAAACTCTTTCAGCCTAGAACTTGCAGGCTACATAATTGGTCACTTTCTGTACAGTTTTGCTTTTGTTTCTGTGCAGATTTTAAGTTTCTTTCTTTAGCATGTTGCAGACTTTTTACATTTTCTTGTGATGGTAATAATTTTCACTACAGATCATCAGCCATCATTTCTCTGCTAATCCAGATTTTTAGAGATGGATATGATACCTTGGTACAGCTGAGGCATTGAGACTATTTTGACAATACTAACATGTTTTTGTACAGAAGGGGAATGGAAAATACAGAGTTTTACCCATTTGTGTCATTATTGTACTTGTCAGGCCCTTTTGTCTTGAATCAAAAGTGAAAATTGCCTGGCATTCAGAAAATTAGATTTGTCCTACTCATGTTGGTGGTGATAATCTAGTAGAAAAGATGGTTCTGCATTGACATTTAGGATACATACAGGCATTATGTTTAGATTGACATAACCAAGATTGTGCAGATGTTCACAGGGTATTAATTGCCTAAAAAATGGCATGCCTGATCTAAATTCACATCCTGAGGTGAGCTAGAAAGGTTAACCAAATCTACAAAGGGTTAACACAGGACCTGCATATGTTCACAGCACAACCCCAGGACTACTGTTCCTAACAGCTTAAAGTAAGCAAGCTAGACCTAAACTGGGTGTGTTGAATTACTTGTTTACACCCTTAGTTAACTTTTACAGTAGGTCATTTACCAATTCATTTTCCTACTTCTCAGTCAATTTTTTTCCTTTCCATTAACTTCTTTTTCCTTCACCCATTTTTTTTGTCTGTCCAGACGTAAGCATAAAATGAAAACTTGCATTACACATGCTTCATATATTTGCACAGAAGGACAAATTGCTAGACTATCCATCAGTTTTCTGTGGTGCTAATATGGAATATTGGCAATTTGTAACTTGGGTATTTCTTTTTTTTCATTTATGAGTACAGTTTTGTCTGTTCAGGATATCTTTGGAAGCTAGCTATATTTAATCTTGTTAGATTCATACTAGTGGGAAAATGCTAATAAAACTGAATTATTCTGGGAATTGATACTGAGATAACTCACCAATTCAAACTAATGTAATCAATGTCAGAAGTTCATTTCAAGTGTTAGAAATGATTACAATTCTTTTGATCAGAATCTTGACATTTTATTAAATCATGTTACTCAATTACCCAGTAATTTCCAAACTCGGTTTACTTGGAGAGGTGATAGAAAAAGCATAATTCAGGCCAGTCCTCAAGTTTTGGCATACTGCATTGTTATGATTAAAGGGTGAGTATTGGACTTCCTGTTCCCTGGACCACTGGAGGCTGTATTTATAATATAGATAAATTGCTTCCATTTCAGCTAAAGGGTACAAATTTTCTTCTCTCTCTTTGCTTGATCTACTTTTCAGTAGCCTCATTGTAGAGGACAGAGAAGCTAGGGGAGGAGATCTATTTTTAAACAAAAACTAACTTTTACAATTAAACAGTGAGAATGTATTCAGGTTGGTAGGTATCCATTAAAAATGTGAAAAAAATGCTAGGTTAGTCTAAACGAGTGTCTTAAATCCAGGTGGGCAAATGACTGATTATTTTAATGCAACACTATTGTGATGAAGAGATGTTCTATTTTAATTATAGGTCCAGACCAGATACCACTCAGGGAAGAGTTTGAACAGATCATGCTGAAAGCTATGCAGGAGTTCACACTGAGAGAGCGCTCCTTGCAAATGAGCACTCAGTGTGTCTCAGTGTCACCAGGTCAGCTCCCTTGGCTTGCTAGGTTAATTGCCAGTGTATCTCGGGACATGGTGCATGTGGTGATTACCCAGAATTCTTTGGCTGAAGGTATTTCGGAGACTCTGAGATCCCTCAATGAAATAAAACATCAGCAAAAACTACCAGATTATGTTGTTGCAATTTGCGCATCCAAGAATAGAGGAAATGAGTTCTGTGTGGTAGTTTTAGGTAAGTAACTTTACAATACCCTCTGGTTACAAAGTGTTTGCAGTGCTTCAAGTTTAAAATCTCCCTCTTCATTTTTTGTTCCCCTTTTATTTTTTCACTTTGCTCTGTCTTCTGCTCCACCAGGATGTTGTGCCTTAGTGGCTATAGGGATCTCATCAGGTGATGGAACATAGCTGCATGCTTCCAGCATCTACACTGAATCAAATTATTTAGTCATCCTTTGCTTGAGATTCCTGAAACTGTGCTTGCTTCTTCAGCTGCCTTGGAAAATAGCTTAAGGAGTTCCTCTGTGCAATATAAAGCACTCATATATTCCTAATTTATACAGCACTGTATAGATTTTACACTATGGTGGTGAATATCTAGGTGAAACCAGAACTGAGCTTAAGCAGCTCATTTGGCTACATGCCTAAGGCATGCTGGTGGCAGCGCAAAGCAATGAATCCAGCATCATTTCTGGTTACTTTGATTCCCTAGGCAATGACTAGGTACCCATTTACAGCTCCATTCACTGAGGGCATTCTTCCGCCTGAGTTCAGAGCAAGCAAAATGGTTTCCATCTCATGGCTTGCTCTGAGGTCTTTGGCTACTATTGTTGTTCATGGGCCAGGGATCTTAACTACTCTGCCACCGTGCCTTCCCTCCAAATGACTAATTTTTTAACAGTATGAAACACAGGACACTACTTCAGCTATACCAGTTTTCACTAGTGGCCATTACAGAAGCTCTGTGTTGCATAATTGTGTGCCTGAGGGGAGCTGAATTTATGCGTTTGTCCCCTTTCTCTGTGGACAAATTAGATTCTAGTGATAATTTTCTCTACACATTTTAGCAAAGTTTGCCATTCTGAGGGATAGATGAAATGCATATTTCTTTTTAATCCTAGAGCTCAGCCAACATGTCTGTGGACAGTAACTTGCAAGAAATGTGCTAAATAGACATAACTCATTCTCCTGCCTCCTATTGCAATAGGCTTGAACATCTTACTCCTTGATATTAGCAGTCTCTTCTTTGAAAAGACAGTGGAAACCTATAGCTGAAGATTAACTTTGCCTCTATAAAGTCTTGACATATTGAAGAGTTCGTAATGACACTGGGCTGTATCTAATCTTGATATGTCCTTTGCATTCTTTAGGTCAATATCAGTCTAGAGCCCTAGCAGAGAGTATGCTTACAACCAGTGAATTTTTAAAAGAGATCAGTTATGAGCTCATCACAGGAAAAGTTAGTTTTCTGGCATCGCATTTCAAAAATACATCTTTGGGTGAGTGAATTGGAGACTCTCAAGTTCCTGCTAAAAGAGGAAATTTCCTGATGCGCTTTGTATTAGCATATCTTCTTTTAGAGGTTGAAGTAAAAGAGTAAGCAGTACCATAACCCTCTCTCCTTTCTGTGGCCTTTGGCATACTGAGTATAAAGGAGTTTTCTTTCTTTCAGGCCAGTGCATTGAGAGCTACCATCCTGTGTTAGTCTATCCTTACCCTACTTGTCCTGAATATGATTGTGGGGCATCCAGAAGTACACAGGGCTTGTGTGCTGATCACTCAGCATATTTTCATTGTAATTGTTCCTCAGTGACTATCAAATATCACTACTAACTAAAGGAAAAGAAAGTGTCCAGTTCTTGTTACCTTTTGGAGTTAAGCTTTATAGTAAATCACTAGTAAAATTGAGGATAGCAAATATGACACAAATCACATTAGACTATATGTGGTATAAAGTTTTACATCAATTATACTGAGTTCTACTCATGCACGTTATTCTTAATTCTTAAATAGGTGATGATTTGGATAAGTTGCTAGAGAGAATGCAGCATCAGCGAGGAGACAGTGTTGTAATCCCTTTTAATGGAGATGTTAATGAATGTGTATCATCTCAGGAGGCAGCTGCCATGGTTTCAGGACAAGAACCAGGTAATTTTTTTCTCATAAGTTGTAAAGAATTACTTATTTGTAGATGTCATAAAATGCATGTCTCAGAGCTTTCTGAAGGCATTCAGTCAAAATTAGCATTTCTTGCAGAATGCATCAACAAGAGAAAGCAAAGCAATAATCTTGCCACAAAACCTGTATCACAAACAGCTGCTTCTTTTACCCTTAACAATCCTTAATCTAAAATATATTACTCTAAGTTCGTACAATGCATGAACATAGAGAAATTCCTGTTTAAGACTTAAATTTTGGACTGATCTCACACTCTTATGCCTGGGAAAAAGAACATTGTCTTGAAGTAAAAGCAAAGGAGATCTGTGTCCTGTATCTGACTGCCTAGCCTACCTGTGTGGCCTTTTACATGTAGCTTTATATTGTATATGCTTCATTGTATAAAGTAGCTTGTCTGGGTTACAGGTATTTTTACTTTGAGCCTTAAACAATGGTGAATCTAAAACTCTGAAAAGATGGTTGTAGATGGTGTGCCACATCATCACTTTTGAAAACACAGCACATTTTTCTCCAGTTAAAGAGAAACTAGAAGCTCTATTATTTTCTAGGGGGCTAGCGCTAAATTATTCAGTTTAAGATCAAAGCAAAAGCAAATATAATGATTGGAATTGTGCACAATTTCCTAGATTGTATTAAGTTAAGAAAAAGGAAAAGTATCCAAAAACTAGTTAAAGGATATTGTGTCATTAGTCCTGTAGTCATTATAATTAAATATACATCTCTTACATTCAGATTCATAAAACAAAATCTAGCCTTCTTGAGCGTTTTGATTCCCAGTATTTCACTGTTCCTCATTTCTGCAGCCAAGTTAATATTGCCACACCTGATGCTTTTTTAGAAGAGCTAAAAACAGTCTTCAGGGCTGTTAAAAAGGAGACACTACTAGGAATGGCTTAGAGACACAAACATTTCAGAAAAAAAAAGATAGTTTGAACATTGGAACATCTAGGATAGAAAAGGATAGAGGAACATTAACATGCATGGAGTGGAGATGATAATGATCCATTCAATTAATTGATTCTCTCAGCACTGCCTGCATAGAAATACTACTGGCCCTTCCAGGCAGTTGGTTTTAAAGTTTGGATGGAGCAGGGGGTACCTGCTCCACTCAAAGATGGCGGGGTATACCACTGCACACCTCTTCCCCGTCCCCCCCACACCCTTTCTGTATCTGGCCCTATTCTTAACTCATCCAAATTATCCCTGTGTTAGTAGCCGCCAAATTCCATAGGTGCCTAAATTGTTATTCACCTATGTTTTGGGTTCTTAGGACTTTACATTTTAGTTGCCACATATATCTATAAGCAAATAGGTGTCTAGTTCATACCTAAATCCTGCAGCAATCTAGAATAGAAGTGGGATACTCCCTGAACTCTTCCTAAATTCATGGAGGGGCCAAGTTCACAAGGTGCACCCAGAGCACAGTTAACTTACCTGGACAGCTTTGAGTTCATTGCAGAATACTGCAGCCACAGTCGTACTCATTCAAGAATGTGACCCGAGGAGGAAGAGGAGGTATGGTTGGGATCAGTCTTTTAACATCAGATTGTAGTGGTTACAGCACTCATCCAGGAAGGGGAGTTTGAAATGCAAATTTTCTACTTCCTAGGAGAGTGCTCCAGTCATCAGACTGTTGAATATTCTGTGAGGCTGCACCTCTACCCCTCTCATTAAAGCCAAGAGTGAAAGAGTCATGAAGCTAAATGGAGTAAAAGCAAGAAGGAACCTGACTGCAGTATTGAAATTAGGGCACTTGGCTTGGACGGAGGAATCTATTCCTTGCTTCCAGGATTGTATTTGATTTTTACCTAGACTGTTTAATGTAAAATGTATAAGTTTTGGATGGATTAGGGACAGAACCCAGGGTTCCCTTTTCCCAGATAACTGCTGTAACAACAAAGCTACAGGGCCAGGCTCTCTCTTGTTTGTTCTCCCTCTAGCCTCATGATTCTAGCAATATTGGTTGTCAAGTATGCCAGCTTCAGCCATGTTTTTATTGCAAAAGTAAATTCTATACAGTGCCACTAGGAAGTAAGTGGATTTATTCTGTAAGTAATTTTTGTTGATAATACAGTATAACCTTATGAATCTGGCATGCTCGGGACCGAGCACCTGCTGGAAATGTGAAAATTCTGGATTTTTGAAACCAGACAGGTAGGGAGGAGGGAGACGGTGGAGGGTAGCAGCAGCCAGTTTCAGAGCAGCGACCATATGCAGAGTGGCAGCACGGGGTGGTGGATGGTAGCAGCAGCCACCATGTACAAGCTTCCCCCTCTGCTCCTCTGGGACCGGCTACCGCTACTCCCCAATTTAGCACATTTTTAAAAAGTGCCAGATTTTTAAGAATTCCAGATTTATGAGGTTATACTGTATAGGCTAGAATATTTTGAAGATTTGTTTAACATAAACTGAATTAAAATCTGATGCTTTTTCTTATTAGATTTGGATGTTAACACCTTCCAGATTTACCAGCCACAGCTTACTGTTGCCAGAAAGCTCTTGTCCCAAGTCTGTGCTATAGCAGACAGTGGCAATCAAAGTCTGGATCTGGGCCACTTTAGTAAAGTAGACTTCATCATTGTAGTTCCTCGTTCAGAGGTCCTGGTCCAGCAGACTCTTCAACGGATTCGACAATCAGGTAAAGCAATGGAGTCTGAGGTTTTTTTGTTAAATCAAACCAGTTCATTTATGTACACCTGGCATGCAGTGCTTGAATAACTTGTTCCAGACTCTATTTTGCAAATCCCACATTTGTACAGTTAGTGTCATATAAAGTCTGAAGTAATGAATCTCAACCAGGGTGCCATGGCATCCTGGCATACCTTGAGATCCTGTCAAGTGTGCCACATATTAGGTGTGCAAACAAGATAAACCCAGGAGCTTTCTCGTAGGAATCCATAGTGTTAAAAATGTTCTGATTTGCAGTGATTTTTATAAGTTCTTTGCTACAGAAGCACTGCTCTAATTTTTCTGTAGTCAAAGAGTAAAAACTAAGAGCTGGCATTTTCCAAGGGGTGCCTTAAGGCTAAAAAGGTCTAACAGGTCACCTTTCATAAAAACAAATCTATTGTATCTACTGCATAGCTGGTAAAGGACGCTGCTATGTTTCTGTAACAGTTGGATTATCTTTGAGCAGAGGCAACAACCAGCAATATGAAAGCGAAAGAAAGAATAAACAAATTTTTTTTTCATACTTTCTTGGAGACATAGGGTCACCTGAGCCATTGAATCTAGTCCCTTGCTTTTGCTGGAAGTCAAAGGGCCACCAAAATCACTACTTTAAACCTTTGTACATGACTAAAAAGCCCAATACTCAGAACATTAAGAGCACCCTGGAGGATAGCATAGGTAAAACGGAGATGAAGGTATTGTTCATGCCGTGCCTTTATTACAACAGGAAGTAGTTGGTTAATATATGCTCAGAAATTTTGAGGAAAAGGACAGGAAAGGCTAAAAACCTCCCAGTCCTCGCCAGTCTGACCTAGGGGGAAAATTCCCTCATGACTTCAAGTTCGAGTGAGCTCATATGGCCATCTACCCAGGTACCCTCTGGTTTTCTAAGTGCCAGTGGGAGCATCAATGCACCCCAGTCAAAAAACACCAGCTTTAACTGTGGCTAATACTCCAGCGTCTCAGCGAAAGATAAATAATAACCCCCAAAACCCAGAAGTCGATAGTATTCATGAGGTGAAAAAAAAATCTTCCTGGTCTCAATGGGTGACCTGAAGAAGTCCTGAGGGATGGGTTTGCAAGACACTTCCCACACTATAAGGTATTTGTCCCAGCCTGGGGGACCATAAACATCCAGGTTGTTCAACCAGAACTCCCTGTCTTCTCATGCCATCCTTCCATACACGTATCCAGGTTCATCTTAAAGCAAATCAGTTTTTTGCCTACTACCTGTGGGCTTGGAATACCATTTCAAACTCAATTTTTCTGATATTTAGAAATCTTAATTTCCACTTTAAATGTATTCATAGCTAGTCTGTAGTCATTTGATTTTTGTCGGGCCTATTTTCAGCCTGTAAAATCCTTTTCTTTCCCAAATATTCACCAATGAATGTATTTGTAAAATAGGATCGTATCCCTTTGAGTCTCCATTTAGCTATATGAGAAAAGCCAGGCTCCTTTAATCTTCTTTCTTAAGAAAATGTTTTCATTCCTTTAACCATCTTAGAGGCCCTTCATTGAATTCATTTCAGGTTTAGTTCATCTTCCCTGAACTGGTTACCATATCTGCATACAGTATTCTAAATGGGGTCAAACCAATACATTATACAATGCTACTAATACCCTCCTTGTCTCTACTGCACATATCCTGCCTAGTACAACCTAGAATTGCATTAAGTTGTGTTTTTTTTGGGTTTTTTTTTTTACTCCATTGCTGCATTACATTGGCAGCTCATGGTCATCCTATGATCAACCAGCACACCCAGGTGTCCCTCTTTCTCAGGTGTCTCCAGTCTATGTGCTCCTATATTACAGCTAAAGTCCTTGTTATTGCTCATACTATTAAACTCAGATTTGTTTGGGTTTTTTTTAAATCTAATATGCCTGTGTCTACATACACTGTAATATAGGAAATGCCACGTTGACTCAATTAGTAATCTTTTTGGTCCAGTATTTTGTGACTGGAATAACCAGACAGAAGTAGAAGAAGGCTCATGGTGTCCTTTTTTATAGACTGATTTGGCTGTTGAGAGACCTTTAGTGGTATTGCAGCTGTGGTGGTCCAGGAAAAATGGGGTGGGGGGGCAAGGATTTTTGCCGGTGGTATCTCTTATTGGACCAGTAATAGTTGGGAGGGAGATAAAGAAGGTTACTTCATACCCAAAAGCTTGCCTAAGTGTCTCCTGAGGTCTAGACCTGAGGAATGACACCTCATACCTGAAAGCTTGTGTTCCTCCCAGCTATATAGTTGATCCAATAAAAAAAATTGCCCATAAAAAAAATCTCTCCTTATTGAAGGAGATATTGTCTCACATAGTCTGTCAGTGATTGTTCTGTGGCCTAAAACATCAGGATTTATGAGCTTCCTTTAAAAGTATCTTGTGTAATGTAACTATGGATTATCTATATACATTTGTAATCCATTTTGAATCCCTTTCAGCTTTTGGTCTGCAGTGTTTTATGGCAGGGAGTTCCACAGGATAGTTGGATACTATAAGTAGAGGTCTTTTTTGTTCTTTTTTTTAACTGAGTGATTTATAGTTAGTTAAAAATCTGACAATCCAGAATAAATGTTTTACTGTGGACTGCTGTTAACAGTATTACTTGGAAACAGTTTCTATTACAAACCAAGGAATACATTTTGTCTGCCTTATGAATAAAAGTACAGTTTGTTAGACAGTTTACAAGAACTGCACACAATATGTTGTACTTCCTGCTGTTTGGAAAAAGCAGTAGGAGGTGGCAGCAATTTTAGCTTTGTCTCAGGAAAGCAGAAAAGATTGACACAGTATTGGCAAGAAATCTGTATATTTATAAATATTTGAAGTGGTGTGGGAGGCAAAGTACCTTTTCTGTTTCTAGTAGGATATAATGCATTAGCAGAACATGGGAAAACTTGGCCTCTTGTCACTGTGTAAAGCCAAGTCAGTGGAATTTTGGAGCATCTTTATGTAGGCCTGACATTTTTCTAGTAATGTTTTGACTCTCTGGAATGATTGTACATCTCTCTCTCCTTGGAGAAAATCTAGAAATGGAGAAATCACTGTCACCACCAGAGTGAAAGTACGCTTTCCCCCTTTTCTAATTTTTATTTTTGGCAGGTGTTCTTGTAGACTTGGGCCTTGAAGACAATGGTTCAGCCTATCAGAGGGCAGAGAAATATGTAGTGCGCCTTGACAATGAGCTCCAAGCTAAGTTTGACATTTTTTTGAGACGGGTAAAGCAGAATCCATACACACTGTTTGTGCTGGTTCACGACAATGCTCATGTGGATTTAACAAGGTAAGTACTTTGGAATAATGAGACAAAACATTTCTTTGTTGTCTATTCATATGAGGGTTTTAAAACAAAATCAAAACTGTGCTGTAGGAGTCTGCTTTTACTTAGACTGAAACGGCTCAGGTACAATGTGAACATATATCACTTGCTTTACCCATCCTAGATATTTCTAAATTTATAATGCTGATTCAATTTAAGGCACTTAACTTTAGATTTAGGCTTAAGATTTAAGAATTTAAACTTTAGATTTAGGAATAGACTTAACTTTAGGTTAGTAGATTCTAAAAAAAGCTCCTCCCATAGGAAATGGTCCTTCATGGTCTCTCTTCTCTTCCCTCTGCCCTCCTCAGTGTCCTCCTAACAACCTTCTCTAATTTCTTGGGGCTTTCCCAGTTTCCTTTCCTTCTCAACAGGCAGCGAGCAGAGAGAAACAGCTGATGGTGTACTCCTTGCCATACAAAATGGTACTTGAGTACTTGAAGATAAAAGAACTGCCTTTCTTTTCTATCAAAATAAGATAAGAAAAGAGAACTGTGATCCAATATTACAAAAATAGACCACTTCCTTTGGGCTCTTTCCATGTTCCTGGTTAGATTGGCTAACTGGGAGGTTTCCAGTTAGCTACATTTTTTAAACCGAAGTGTTTTGTTGTTTTTGTTGTTAATGTTTTTCATTTAAATAGATTTACTGAAGATAGAACTGAATTTTTTCTCAGAAACAGAGCTCTCTCAAAGAGAGGGAGTTATTTGTTATCTTTTTCTGTAACAGGTATTTCTTATTTTTAAATGCAACCATAGTTAATTTTAAGTCAAAGATTGTTCAATTGGGAATATTAATAAAGCATCATGAGTATGGAGGTTAACTATCAGTGTTTGGTCTGAAATAAAAATGCAAGCATGTAAACACATGCTGTTATGAATCCCCCTTCTCAATGGCAAGGGAATTGATCAAAATGAGTTCTTGCATGAGACGATCCTTTTATTGGGAACAAGCCATACAATGGCATATTGTCAGCATCATAGGGTACAGCGTATAAAGTTTGACAAGAACCTTACTGCCTGTTGGGAAGTCCAGCAAGGACATATACTGGTCAAGTCCATTTTATTCAGGCATCTCAACTTCACCCTGATATTGTCCTGAACATAAGATTACTTATTCATGAGTATATCGTCTATCATATTGATAATAATTTTCTGCAAAATGTTAACAATATGGAACAGTTACTTGCAACTTGCATAAACAGCAGCTGAACATGCCTTCCCAACACACTGGTAATTTTCTATTAGTTACCTTTTCAAGAACAACTGATCTGTCCAAAGTATCTGTTGGTTGCAGCTTGCTCATGGACCTTTAGCCCTGTGACCACAGGCATGCACCCTTGTATGCCGCTCTTGCACGCTCTCTTATGCTCTCTCTCACTCTCATGCTACCTCTCTCTTTCCTTTTGTTGGTAGAATTATAATATACAAAACACAGTCTATGAATAACCCTCAACTGAAGGAGATGAAAGCATCTTGTCAATTATTTTTTCCCAAAAACAAATTTGTGTTTTCTCTGAGGAATTCCAGGTTTGGTCTATTGTATCCTGTAGGTCCACTGAAGTGAGCACAGGAGAGTATCCTCCTGCCTTGAGTTGTGTCTGTAAGGACTAGTTCTGTCTGAGGAATTCAGTTACTCGCCTTCTGCAAACACATGGAACAGCTCTTTGCAGCTAAAAGACAGTTAATCTGTATTCAACTTGTTTATAATATCCTCCCTTCTGGTACTTCATTAAATTGGCAGGCTGATTTAGTCATATAATTGTGGGAGACCTTGCTCCATTATTTGTTTTATTTTCCTCTCTCACTCCTGAACTTTTCTCTGCAGGTCATTTGGGTGGTTTGGGCATCTCTTGCTTTTTTCAGAGAACCTATTCATCTGGAGATTTTATTTTGACCAGTTGAATTTGAAAAATACAAAATGGACATTTCATTTTTTTTTATTTTTGCAGTGCCATCTCAAGTTCACTGTCACATGGGGAACCGAGTCATGGATTGGCAGATAGAGTTATTAATTGCAGAGAGGTTCTTGAGGCTTTCAATCTCCTTGTTCTTCAGGTCAGCTCTTTTCCCTACACTCTACAAACACAGCAGTCCAGGATAAGCTCTAACAATGAGGTACACTGGATACAATTGGACAATACAGTAAGTCTTTAACTGCTGAGCCTTGAATTGTAGAATCTTCTACATCTGTCAAATTCTGTTTTTTGTAACCCAGGTGTATACACAGAAATCTTGGAGAAATCTATTTTCCAGGCTGGAATTCATTTCTTACCTGATGGGACAGTGCAAGCCCCTGACCCTTTTTCTTTGGAGCTATTGGAAGTGCAACTGATTTCTAGAATAAGGAACATGGTGTTTTCCTTTACCCAAGCCAGATGGTATAAGAAAGGCCAAAGCAGGCTTTGATGCAGCAAAGCACTTGTAGACATGAATAACTTTAGGCATGTGCATGGGCCCATTAACTTCAGTAAATCTGCTCATGTGTTTCAGCTTTTGTGTGTTTAAGTATGTAGGTGGATTGCAGCCCTAGTGAAAATGTATTGACTAGAGTTTGTGGCTGTGTAACAAGTGTAATCTATCTCTGACCTTTGTTCTGTTTCTGATCTCTCTGGAACAGGATGATGTGGGCAGTGAAGAAAAGCTATATTTTGGCTTAACTGAATATAGCAAATCTCTACAATGGGGAATCACAAGTCCCCTGCTGAGATGTGATGAAACATTTGAAAAAATGGTGAACACACTCTTGGAAAGGTAAACAGTAAGAAGAGAATTTCAAACAGTGCTTAATTCTGATCCAAATACAGAAGATGGTTACAATTTTATATACTTTGGATGGAGGTGTGATAGATACTGGTAACTGGATTGAGACTCAGCAAAAGGAAAACTAGTCACATGGTGTTAAATCTAGCCTCAAATAGCAGAGACCAAAAGTTAACTAACAATTGCTTCATATCTCATCATTTAGCACTAGACAGTCCTGTACCATAAGATATTCCTAATCAGGAAGTCTGGATGTACTGCAACATACTGAGATGAAGTAGTCTGTTGCCTATAAAAGTTAATGCCTTTCTGAACAGGATAGTAAGGACCCCTCTACACACACAGGTATAGAGGCACAGTGGGATCTACACAATTGCGCCTTCACACAATTACAGTCTACACAATTGCACCTCCTGACATGCCACACATGCATAGCAGGAGGCATGATTGTAGAATTATGCATCAGATCCCATCGCACCTTCTTGTTGGTGTAGGAGGAGCCCAGTATCACAATCCTGGGCTTCCCCAGCACTGCTGCAAGGCCCGCACCTCACAAAGCTCACAGCAGTGGCAAAACTCTTCCCACTGTCCATGCTGCAAGCCCCATACCTCATAAGGCTTGCAGCAGGTGAGCCCCACAGCTGATGTGGGCTGTGGGGCCTCCAGTGCAGGGCAGCATTTTTGGCTTAGCCTGAGCAGGTGCCATGGTGTGGTTTTCTTGTTGAAATCAGATCACCTGGAATGGCACAGTGTAGTGAAGGGTGCAGACCCATCCAATGCACTGCATACAGGGCCCTCTGTGAGAATCTACTATAGCCTCCCAATAGAAGGATCTCAGCTACATGCCTGTTTTATGGAGATTAGAGCTTACTCCCTACCTTGTGCCTTTTGACCTGTTGGTGAAGGGAAAGTGAGAAGCAGGGGCAGCTGAACCCTGCAAGACCTCTGGCCTTGGGCCTGCATGTAGGATGCCTGCCATGGATTTGGAAGTATCTGAAGCTCCAGGCTGAAGAGTCTGAGAGGTAAGGTACTTGCTAGTGGTAGCGTATTGAGGATATCGGAAGCACCAGGCTGAGGAGTTTGGGAGGATGCTTGCCAATGATGGTGCCACATGGATGTGAACTGAGGTCTGCTCAGTTGATGGAATTTGGAATGGATTAGACTGATTTTTGGCCTGAGATGCAAAGTTTAATTTAAAAAAAAAAAAAAAAAAGTGGGAAGAATGCTGCTGTAAGCTTCCAGAGGTGTAGGGCTTGCAGCAGTGGCAGCATTTTTCCTTCTGCCCCCATTGCGAGTCCCCCAGCTGCTGAGGCTTGCAGTGGTGGCATCATTCACAGCATTGTTCCTGCTGTGAGCGAGATGAGACATGCAGGGGGCAACATTTTCCCAGCTGCAAGCACCACGGCTGATGAGGCTCACCCTGGGGGTAGCGCCAGGAGTGCTGCAACCACTTCAAGCCTTGTCAGCTGCAGGGTTGGCAGTGAATGGGACACCTCTGTGGCTGAGAGCTCCACAGTTGATGGGACTCGCAGCCATAGGGGAGCACGTGGTCACACGTTCCATTAATGTCATGATTGGAATAAGCTACATTACACATTTTCTGTGGTTATTTTATCATGTCATTAATTGGTTAACTGGTTAATCACACTTTTGTTGTAATGTGTAGAGGGGGCCTAAAGTGCCACTCTGCCTTGCTTTCTGCCTAACATATTCAAGAGAAGCCAAATATGGTGAGAAGGGCAGTCATATGTTAAATGCTGATCTCTCTATAGAGTATATTACTTATATATATCATTTGTGATTCTGCTAACTGACCTTAATTTCTGAGTTCTGTGGTAGTGTTCTGTTTCCGTGCTATTTTTCCTACTAATTTTAGGTTCATTTTTTGTTGTGGGGATCATTCTGTTTTATGAAACAAGGCTCTTCAGGTGGAGCAGAGTACTGAGGTAGACAGATTGTCCAAGTTTAGCATTACTAAGGAAAAATTCAGACATTCTAGTATTTTTTTTTATTAGGATCACAGTTGTAAATTTTCCTCTTTTTGAGCAGAGTGCTTTTAAAATTTATTGGGCTAAAGACCACAGAATTATTTGCAGACCTCTTGGTACAGGCTGGTCAAAAGCAGTCAGCACAGATTTGTAAAAGGGAACATCGTGTTTAATAAATATGATTAAGTAATTCAAGGAATGGACAATGAATTCTTAGGGGTGAAGAAATTTATTTGTGAAAGACTTTTTTTTTTGCTGTAGCACCACAAGACTAGTATCTAAGGCTCAGTAGTGTTGTTTTAAATAGTGCCAAAGTGACTTAGGATTGCATGTTACACTGAAAAATGATCCTCCCGGAGATTTTGGAAACTCCCCATATATAGGCCAAAATAAAATGGAATATACGTGCTAAGTTGGAGGAATGTGAAGTGTCACAGAGATTGATATGACCTACAGTCTATTCCCAGGTACAGGCAGTCCTCTGACTTACGATGCAATCGGTTCCTGAAAACCGCGTCTTAAGTCAAAATGCTGTAACTCAGAACCAGTTTTCCTATAGGAACAATGTTGTAAAAGGGGGATTGGTTCCTTTACCACACTGGACACAGCTGCCTCAAGCTAGTAACTGTTGTGGTGGGGATGCAGATCAACACCCCAGAAGCAAGGGAGGGATTGGGGCTGGGGGGGGTATGGGGAGGGGGTGGGCAGCTTCTGCTGCTGCAGTTTGCCAGTCCAGGAGCTGCTCGTCTGACAGCTCATCCAGAGGCTCTCGCTGCTGTACACTGCTGGTCTGGCAGGGCATGGCAGGGGACGTGTGCCCCTGGATCTACATGGGGCGAATGTGGTCTGGGCTGTACTCTGGACAGGTGGTGGAAGGTGCTGGGAGCAGAGGCTCTGCCCTCCTGCTGCTCGCCCAGCTGGGGCGGGGCGGGGTGGGGTGGAGCCATTGCACGGCCTCTGGACAAGCGGCACACAGCAGCCTTAGCCACCCTAGTCTCCCCATGCCTCCTGGATGAGCCGTGTCTTGCCTGGCTGGGCAAGCAGCAGTGGCATGGGGGGAGGGAGTGTGCCCCCATATCAGGGTGGGGCAGGCAGTGGAGTAGAGGCTATGGGGAAGGGGGTGCTGCAGCTACCCTAAAATTCTCCATAACCCCTGCCGCCTGCTCAGAGTACAGCCCGGAGCAGCTCCGGCCCTGCCCACCCTGCACAAATCTGGGGGCACACATCCATGTGTGGCCTCCCCCAATGGCCTCCTGCCACTTACCCAGCCAGGGAGGGTTGGTGCAGGGAGGCTGCAGCAGCTCTGGTCACTGCGCACCACTCGTCCAGAGGCAGCACAGCAGCTCCGCCGCACCCTGGCTGGACAAGCGTCAGGAGGGCATAGCTTCCTCTCCCAGCGCCTTCCACTGCTGGCGTGGAGTGCAGCCCCAGCTCCACGCACTCCACACAAATCCAAGAGGGTGCATACTCCCCATACCTCCCCCAGAGATGAGTGCAATAGCAGGTGGTAGCTGCCTAGGACTCCATCATGCTCCTGGTAGGGTCACATTCACTGCCAGCCCCTGCCTCTGCCTCACTCCCTCCCTCACTGTGGGGGTCTCAATGTGCTCTCACTGTGCCCCTTTTTATCCCCACCCCCACAGACTTATTGGCTGGACACTGCTCTCCAAGTTGCAGTCCTGTAAATTGGCTGTTGGATTGATGTTGGCCGATATGGCTGGTTAATCATTGACCATCAGTATCAGCCAAGAAAATGTTTATTGGTGCACCTCTATTTTCACATTTACTTAATATATAGTCCCATTATTCAGATCCACTGTCATTGAATTTAGCCCCCACCAAAATATACAGGACTGGATAGCCAAAAAGCTGAACTGTTAATTCAGCTTGTTGAAACCCTGCATTAGTACATTGGTAAGTACAGCTTGATGATTTGGGTGAGTGATGTACTTTTATAGCCTTACTTAAAACTTGCTTCTTCTATACAACTTTTCAGTGATAGTCCTTCAAGTTGGTAGAAGGAAAAACACCTGAGGCAGATATGAGAAATGGGCTCATCCACCTGTATTGTATGCATCTGCTGGTGCTTACTCTGTTCAAGTTGGATTGACCTTCTTCAGTAAAAACTATAGGCGAAATCCTGATCCCTCTGAAGCCTATTTATTTCAATATGACCAGGTCTTCATTCAAAATCTTCTCTACTTGTGCAGTGCTGTGCTTACCTATGTAAAGCTCTATTTGATGCATCCAGCCTCAAGCAGAAGTTGAGAAATTCAGTTTCCACGCATAACATAGAAAATGAGCTCCTCTTCTGCCATCTGGGCCTACTTATTTCCAGATCTTCATCTGATGATTTTATTTAACATATCCACTAATGTGTAACTATATTTCTTTAAAGGTACCCCAGGCTGCATAGCATGGTGATTCGTTGCTACCTTCTTATTCAGCAGTATTCACAAGCTTTGATAGCCCTCACAACCATGGCCTCGCTTAGAGATCATAGTACACCTGAGACCCTCAGCATCATGGATGATCTCATCACTTCACCAGGAAAAGATAAAAATGGTTGTGGCCACATGCTTATTATTAGAGTTCCTTCCTTGCAGCTGGCAATGTTGGCAAAAGAGAGATTGCAAGAAGTGCGAGACAAATTGGGTCTGCAGTATCGTTTTGAGATCCTTCTTGGGAATCCTGCTTCGGAGCTCTTGGTTGCCAAGCACTTTGTGACACGGTTAAAGGTTAGCAGCAGTTGAATGTTTCTGCATCTAACTACACTACCTTTGTAAATGTACAGATCTTGTGTGCCTGCCTACCGATCTTATGGGTTTGTATGTTCATTCTTATGTAGAAAAAGGGGCATAATTAACAGGTATAGAACTGTGCAGGTATAGTATATTTTTGTAATCACAGTAATATGGCATTGTTAACCTAAGTGCAGCATGTTATCTTGCTTGCAAAACTAAACAACAGCATGAAATAATCTTTGTTAAATTCCTGATGGGTTACTTCCATGAATCTTTGAGAGCACATCTTGCTTCTCACCAGGTGAACTAATTCTGTTTCATCTGTGTCTGTCTAGTTTGTCTTCTACTGTCCTGATAGCTGGTAAAGTATTCTCCTGGCATAGGACTACGTCTTCTTTCAGTCTAATGCATGATGAAGACCTCCTCTTCACAACTGATCTGTGCCATGCTGAACATTTTGATTAGAACTTAGATGCCTTCAGCAAGCATGCTTTGCTAGTGCATGACATTCTTAGCCAAGGCTGTCTCCTGCAGTGAGCTTGCCAGCATTAGTGAAACTACTGGATATCAAAACAACTGGAAACAGACTGCTTTTCCTGGAATGGTTGGTGATAGTGGAAGGGCATTTTCTGGGTTACCTGGTCTGTAGTTAGCAGCACTCCGAGGGTTGTTCTCTGACTAGTTATCCTATTTGCTCCCATTTTATGAGATGTGCAGTGATGTGCAAATTGGAGCCCATGGGCCATATCATTCATTTTGACCAAGGTGTACTTAGCACAGGAAAAGTGCAGGGGACATTCCCAGCCCTTACTTCTCAGACCATGTCCCTCGGGCACATGTCGATGTAGCAAGCCCTTGCAGTACCTTTGGTAGAGTGCAATCACTGGAGAGGGGGAGGGGTGCAGGGCAGAGTCTTACCTGCCCCTACTCTTCCTACACTGCAACTGCTGCTGCAGGTATGAAGCAGGCTCTCTGCACCCTGGCTGCAAGAGGGTATTCTGGCTGCCAGAATACTACTCCCCACTGGGAATCTGGGTGTCTCCATTATGGCAGGTACCAGACACACATTAACCAGCCATAGAAGCTGAGCAGCCCTGTGTCCTGTTCAGATAGGAGGGGTTGAGTGGAATAAAATTACCTTCTGCTGCCGAGTTTCGTTATGGGAGGTGTAGGTCCTTGCCCGCTACCATATCTGGAGATAGGGTGGTGTGGGCAATGAACAGGGCATAGGCCTCCCACCCCTTTCCCCTTATTTCACTACTGCAGATATGCTGGGAATGGGGGGGTGGGGTGTACCAAAGAGCTGCTTCTCAAGGAGCTTCCTTACATGAAGATATTTTCCATAGGCTGTTTCTGGGCTTGTAAGAGTGATCCTAGGTTATAATTGTGCTGTGGTAATTTTTCACTGGACTCTTGTTAAACAGTCGTGCCCCCTGTAACACTGCCAGGACAGCAGCAGAGGGTAGAGTTGGGATTGGTATCAAACCCACTACGATAGCAGGGAATCCTTGAAGCTGTGAAAAAAATCCATAATCAATGAGAGATTGAGAAACCTCTAAACTAGCTGTTCTCAGCTCTCCCACATAAGATAAAATGCAATGTCTTCTCTTCAGGTCCAACATTTCTTTTCATATTTCACATCAGATGCATGGGGGAAAAAACCTATTCACTGAAGCATGCACACATGCTCACAATTATGCACCAAAATCCTGTCTCCATTCCCAGCAGTGTATGTAACAAAAGTGTCCGAAGTTGCTCTTCTGGATGATGTGTGAATGTGGCCTCTTGTGTCCAGATTTAACTGTACTGTGCAAGTGGTACAGACCTGCTAACTGAACCAACCTGCTGAGGATAGAAGACAGTCAGAACCATTTGCATTATTTCCAAAAATCTGCTACACACAAGCTGCAGAAATCAGTAAACTGTTTGGGTGGGGAAATAAAATAGGGCTACAGCAGACCCTTGCTTATATGAACAGCATTTATATTAACACTGAGATTATATTAACTCCCAATTTGGTCACCAGAAATTCAAGAAAAGCATATACCTCTGGATGTACAGGTTTTTTTGTACCAGACTTTGTAATATTATTCTTACTGTGTTTTTAGACTGCTGTGAATGGGTTTAATTTTTATATTCCCTTTTCTTTTTGAACAGGGGACTGTTCTGTGGGGATCTGATATGTGAGGGGTTAGTGCAGGGGCAAGAAAAATATGCCTGTGTGCCAAACCTGGCCCATGGAGCAATTTTTGCCTGACCCACAGGAGGCCCCTTGGCCCTGTCTGGCCCAGTCATGGGGGTCGCCCAGGCTGTGGCACATGCAGCTGGTCTGGTTGTCCCTAGGTGCACAGTGGGGCTGGAGTGGACTGTCAGCCAATTCCATTTCCTGGCTGCCCTGGTGGTAAGGAGCAGTGTCTAAGAGTGAGACAGGTGTCCAGGGCCAGGGAGACTCCAGCATCTTGGGGCAGTGACAGCATGGGGCTGGGTCTTGGGGCAGAGCTGTGATCTGCTGCCTGCAGGTCCCTGCGACGGGTGCAGGTTCCATGGGCAGGGGCACATAGAGAGCAGATTGAAGCTCTGTCCAGACCTGGCTCTGCACTGTCACTGCCCCAAGACCCTGGCCTCTGCCCCAGCTCTGGGTGCAAATTTCCCCCAGCTGCATGCCCTGTGAAAATGGGGCTGTGACAGCACAGGGCTGGAGCCAGGGCAGAACCCTGGTTCTGCAGGCAGGGATGTGTGAGAAGTGCATTGCCTCTCTGCCCTGGCCCCACACTGTCACTGCCACGGTCCTGGGCTCTCTATGAAGACCTGCTGGGAGCTGCATCTGGAGCCGGGTCCAGGATCTTGGGGCAATGACAGTGCAGGGCCAGGGCTGGGGCAGCCACGATCCGCTCCCTGCATGCCCCTTCCCACTGAACTTGCACCAGTTGCAGGGATGTGTGGGCCAGATTGTGGCTCTGTTCTGGGCTACAGCCTTGCACTGTCACTGGCCCTTGACCTGCCCAATGATCCCAGCTTCGCCTACCCATCCCGCTCCAAATACTGCTCCCCACCTGCCCACAGACCCATCCCACAAAGGGCATTTTGGTGAGTTGGGGGTGGGGAAGCAGGTGCTGATGCAGTGCACAACAGCGCCACAAAACTTCCTTTGTGGCTCTTGGACCCAAATAACTGCCCACCCCTGGTCTAGTGTATAGCAGAAGAGATTAATTGCTACCTGTTAGCCCAAGAGCTAAATAGTCATTTGGTTTTTCACAGTGGAAATTTTGAAATATAGGACAGCATATTGAGTCATTGATCTGCTGCTGAGTCTTCCTTTTCAAGCCTGCTCCTTTGCCTGAGAAGAAATGACTCATAAGATGTGACCTTTCTGTGGTGTGGGGGAGGAGAGAGAGAAAATGGAGCATGCAGGTGGAGAACTAACAAGCTGAGATAAAAACAACGTTGAATTGTTCTTCCCGGCTTTACATGTTTGTCACAAAGGTTGCACAGATCTAAGTAATCTGTGAAGACACAAATGTGCAGGTTATATTATGACAAGGTTCCTTGGGTAAATGTGATATCTTTTATTAGACCAACTAAATAGTTGGAAAAAAATGTTCTTCATAAGCTTTCTGATACAAACACACTTCTTCAGGCATTTTCATATTTTTGCCAGTCTTTTCCCTCCAAAATAGTAGCACATTCTTATATCTTCAACAAGCAATTAAAACCCGTTAAGGTTTGTTTGGTTTTTTTAAATAATCATATTCATGATTGTTGGCAAAGTAGATTTTGTGCCTCAGATGGTAAATTTCCCTGAGAGTTTTTGCAAGTCTGAAGTATAGGAACATAATTCGGAACTGATTCCTGTTCATTATTAAGGCGAGGCCGATTCTTCAAATACAATAATATTCTGAACTACTAATATGCGTTAATTCAGAAAGCAGTAAGGCCTTCTATTTTTCTTTCCACCCTGAGAGAGACTTCCTTTTTTAAAAGGATATTCTGTGATTTAAACCTGCCTGCCTCTTCAAGAGCAGTGGCTGTTAAGGGGGATAAAAGTGCAGTGAAATCAGTTAGTCTCCTGCTCAAGGTGTAGCAAGATTTTTAAGGAGCTGTACCCAACAATACAGCTGTGCTCCGCTGGGATCATTGTGCCCTGTTGCATAAAAGGGTGGAGGGAGTGTGGGTAATACTCAAAGATGTTTACTGAAGACTTTCTGATTCATTGCTAATACCTCAGCCACTTGGACATTACTAACCCAAAAACATGCACCTTATTATGCATTTACTGTTTGCCTAGTATTTGGCTACCTGGAAAAAAGCATATTAGCCCATAGGTTACCTTCCCTGTCAGGTGTTGATGCATTGAACCATGTGCAAAGGAAAAAAATAGAATTGGAAAATGTAAAATCAAGTTAAAAAAATAGAATTCATGCTTGTCTGGACATTTTCTCTTCACAGGCTTGGAGAGGCAGTGAACAGGATGACTGGGTTCCTCGTACCTACCAGGATTTAGAAGGTCTACCTTGCATTGTTATTCTAACTGGCAAAGACCCTCTAGGAGAGACTTTCCCCAGGTACCATTTGAACTACTGCAATATAAATGTTGTTGTTAGAAGTTGTAATGGTTATGAGAGTAAATGTAAAGCTGTCAGAGATGCTGATACAACATGCTGATTTGTTCAAATTTCTGATAGACTTTTGAAGCCTTCCTTTGGGTACAGCTTTTCTTATCTGTATAAAAATGTGCATGTAAAAAGTAAATTGCTTGAAATGGGTTAGATATTGTGGAGTTAATTGAACAGTTGTACCAAGTATGAAGGCCCATAGTTCACGGGCTAAACTAATTTAATTTCTACTGATAGAATTGCTAATAGACGTTCTTTTAACAATTTGAATTTAATAGTGAAAGTAACTCTTTACAATCCAGAAAACCATAAAACATCCTGTTTCTTGGGTTTGCTTTTCTAGGTCATTGAAATACTGTGACCTACGACTAATTGACTCAAGCTTTTTAACTCGCACTGCTTTAGAGCAAGAAGTGGGCCTGGCATGCTGCTATGTCTCAAAAGAGGCAATTCGAGGGCCTATTGTAGCTCTTAACCTTAGTGAGAAGGAGCACGAAAAGGCTAATGTTAGTGAAAATGACTCTGATGAACTGCTGATCGACTTGGAGAGACCCCAGAGTAATAGCAGCGCAGTTACTGGAACATCAGGTCAGTTATATGTTTTACTATTCCGTGGAGCGTTCATCTTGATCTACTGTATGAACGTAAATAAAAACCTTTTTTAAAGCATGTAGTAAAATTTCAGCTGGCAGCTGTGTTTTACTTCAGGTTGCAGGATAAAATTTGTGTACTCGTTCCAGAGTGGAAGAGCATGTTTACACATTACAATTAGCCCCTGCTATCACTAGCAGTGATATGTTTGGGGTTAATACCCTCTGTAAGTTGCACAGCTCTAAGGTAGTGCTAGAGGGTTGGCAAGTGGGGGTGTGGCTAGGACCTGACAAGTCTGATCTATGCCTGCCCTGTTTGCCATCTCTAGCTGCAACCCACACCCACCAGCACAGCACATGCGCATGCAGAGCACACCCCCCCACCAGCTCACATACACAGTCCACAGCTCACGTACCTCCATCCCGACTTGCCTTTGGCTACTGTCAAGCAGCACTGCTGGAGTATGTGGGGGACGCAGTGAGGAAGCAGCCATCCTTGATGGTGTAGGAGCTCAGGAGCTTCCCTGTCAGTGCTGGGTAGCAGCCCATAGTGCACCATGTGAACATGCATCACCTCCCCCCACACCATTGCTCATATGTGAATGGTGTGCTGTGTATGCAGATTTGTACCTTCCCTCCCTCCTCCAACAGCCTGGAAGCTCACCTCCCTAGTCACCAGTTGCTCTTCTGCTGCCCAGGCTGTCACTGGGTGGGAGAAGGCATCGGAGTCCAGGACAACTGGACCAACTGGAAGCAGTGCCTCTTGGGATACTGAAGAACTGTGAATTGGTCGTTTGATCTTCCATGAACAATTGGAAGTTAGACTAATTCAGCTTGGTTAGCATAGCATAATATAAAATTATGCTATTTGAGGTAAGGGTTAAGACACTTTGAAGGCACTTAACTCTTGCTCATGAGCGTGACTGTGTAATCCTTCATGGTTTAAGTGCTCGTAACAATGTTTAATTGTAACGTCTAATTTCATGCTAAAACTTTCAGGTTGCATCTTTATGTTCCCAGGTTTTTCCTGACTAGATTGAGGGGTAGGTGCTGGCTTGGGATGTTTAGATAACACAAACTGAACCAGCTGGGACTGTTTTTTAAATGTAATTTTCTATTTATTGTATTTTGGGGAGAGATTGAAAACCTTAACATCTTTAACAAATAAAATTAGTAGTATAAAATATTTGGAACAGCAAAAAGCTCAGTAACTGTGGGATACTAAGTTTAGATATTTGCTTATTCATCTAGAACAACAAAGCTCCTGGAGCTGACCCTAAAAATATATATGTGCAAGAGTTTGGAGAATCATTCCCTCTTTTCTGAATTTTGATAATGGATAAAATCTAGAAAATTCCCTGATGACAAATTTCCCTGCAGCCATCTTGGCCTGGTTTCGTACTGTTTATCACTCTCACCCCACCAGTTTTCCTGCTATTAATCATTTGAGTTGGACCTTTGCTTACTACTTTGTCTTCCCTTTAATATATTAACTTAAAGCTGACTTGCCTTTCCAAATCCCAAAATGTCTCAATGTAAGAGGGAGCTTGAGAATGACCCTTATGCTCAAATGGGGGCACTACTATTGATTTCTGTTCAGTGAGAGGATTTTCCCCCTCTGGTTCTGGTGGAGAGAGCAAGTCATAGGCTCAGCTGATCTACGTCTCTAACTCAACTGATTTCAGTAGAGCTGCCTTGACTAATACCAGGTGAGGACCCGACACCACAGGGTTTAACTAAACAGAAACATTAGTATATTAAACTTAGATCAGTTGGGTTCATATTTTATGAGCCAGGAATCTGTGTTTTCTATTCCCAAGGGAAAAATGGGGAAAAAAAAACCCCAAATTTTTCTTTTTAACTGAGAAAATGCAGATTTTAATTTTAATGGAGAAACACATGGATTTTCCACTTTTGCAAGGAGCTCTGTGCAGGCTGGCAGAGTTCCAGCCTGCAAGGGAGGAGCAGGAGAAGGCTGTCAGGCTGGGGGCACCATGTGCACATAAGCACACAAGTCAGGTAGGGTGGGAGGGGAGGGATTGAGGCCCCTATAGGGAGGTGAGAAGTGAGGGCCCTGGACCTCCATCCTAGTGAGTGAAGGGGTTAGAGGGAGCTATGATTTTCAATGATGAAAAAAACTCAAAATCAAATACCAAAATGTATAGGTACTTACTTTATTATAGTGACACTGGTAGGATTCCAAAATGCTTTAAAATTGCAAATGCATCAATAAAACATTGTGTTCAACTGATACCTATATATGTAAAGTGGGGTTTCGTTTTAATTGTGAGTTATTTGGGTTTTTTATTCAGAAAATACGTGATTTTTTTTTTTTTTGTATCAGAGTATTTGTGATTTTTAAACCGAGAAAATCGGGATCCCTTCTTATGAGATTGTCTGGGTATTTTCAGGGCTTGATTGTTTCCTTTTATTTCCTGCTTTTTCCTACCAGGTTCTTTAGCTGAAAATGGTGTGAGCTCCTCCAGTGCTGCAGACAAGTCTCAGAAACAACCAGCATCCCTTAACTTTCAGCATGTTGCCCACAGTTCAGTGGATGAAGGAACTTACCCTGGCTTTACATCTGGGGAGACTCTGAAACAAGAATGTGACTCTCTGGGCAACCAAATGGCAAGCAGCACCACTTCCAAGTTCTCGTCCTCGTCCTCCACATCCCAGACATTTCGGTGGCCCAGCCAGTCTGCCAAGGAGGGCAAGACCCTACGTGCTGCACTGCCACGCATTGTCATATTGTCTAAAGCTGCCTATTGTCTCCTTAGCTCACAGAAAAGTGGGCACTTGCCTTCCTCCTCTTCTCTCTTGCCTCATGCTGACGTGTCTTGGCTGAGCTCTTTGAGGTCTGTGCTTCACAAGGACATGAGTAGTGACAAACAGTCTTTCTACTACAGGCAGTGGACCACAGCCAGGCAACATCATGCAGATTACAGTAATCAGGGCGAGACTGGTTCCAGGAATTTTCACCCACGACGATTGCTTTTGACAGGACCCCCTCAGGTATGAGTTTTCCTCGCAGTAGAGAATGAGGGAAGAAGTGGACCAAAAGGTACCTACAAACTAAGAGGACACTTTTTTTCTTTTCAAGGCACATGGCAAGACACAAATGGCATTGTTTACTGGGTTTATTTAAAGCCACGCTTTGTGGTACAATGCTTCTAGAATTGATACTCATCTAAAAAATAAAGAGTTCCCTAGCTGGTTCATGGAAAGCCACTTCATGTGTGGGTTGTCATGTTCGGGGCCACACAACAGAATGAACTTAAAGTGCAGTACTTTTATGTTCAATTGGTGTAACATAATACACACTTTTATATGCGCTCTGGGTGTGAGATCGTTTTAATTAGAGTGGCTCCAAGAGCTGCTCTAATTAAAGTGCTGTAGCATCTCTTGTATTGGCATCCCCACACTTCAAAATGGTGGCAGGAGTGCTTGAACTAAAGCCCATTTGACAAGCTTTAGTTCAAATGACCCCACCATCATTTTGAAGCTTGGGGATGCTAATACACAAGATGCAGAGCCTGGCTAGAGTACAGTAAGTACTAGGGCTGTGCGAAATTTCACCAGCTGTTTTGTTTCGATGCTGTTTCAACTTGTTTCAAGCTCGAAACAGCGAAATCAATGTGAAACTAAGGGCTTCAAAACTGCCTTGAAATGAAATGAGGTCAGTCGAAACATTTTGAAACATTTCATGTTTTGAAACTTAAGCAGGGCTTGCCTGAAGGAAAACAAATTAAGGAGAGGGAGGGGCGGGGAAGGGAAGAACTGCTTTCATACTGACTGTGTAGCTGGCTAGAGATGTCATCTTTCCCTGAGCTCCCTTCCAATCCCAGTGCTCTGGGGGAGGGACGGAAAAACAGAATAAAAGGGAGCATTGTTTGAACTGCCCTGCTTTCTGTTACCCATGTCATGAGTTTTACTTGTCAGCAGCTTGAGGTGCAGTTTCCCAGAAACCCCTGGACCTATCTCCTTGAAACTTGACAGGCTTCATGGTCTCAGCAGGTGCTGCCATCCTTACAGTTTTTGCCCTGCTGTGCCTTAACACACACATGTGGCACAAGTTTTGCTTTCAAGAATTTGAGGTGGTTTCCCAGAAACCCTTGTTCTGTCCTTGACACTTGGCAGGCTTTGTGGCCTCAGAAGGAGCTACTGTCCCTTCCAGCTCCATCCAAATCAGGCAAGAACTGACAAACTTATGGGCAGTTTTGTGGTTCCCCATTATGACTTGTGGGCGAAACGTCTAAACAGCGAAACAGTTTTGACAAAATGAAACAGAACAGTGGTTTTGAAATGAAACAAAACTTGAAGTGAAACACTGCCCTATTGAAATGAAACCGTGCTGTTTCACACAGCCCTGATAATTACCACACTCCAGCAGTCTTGATTTGGGTCTGCTCTGACATGCTGAGATTACAGTGCATTGGAGCAGCCCCGCAACACGTCTGTAGGCACCCAGTATGCCTCACATACAAATCTATAGCAAGGAGAACAGTTGGGCTGTTGCTAAGGCTTGTCAGGCAGTTATTCATGAATGGTCAATAGCTAGAGCCTCACTCATGAGCTGCCCCTGTCAAGGATAGCTACCTTTTGCGGGCTATGTTCACAAGCTTTGCAGGCTGCTTTTCAGGAGCCCCCTGATCTAAAGGAGATGGTTCTGTGCCAGGCCTGGTACACATGCCTGTCTTAATCTTCTCTCTCCGGATCTGTTTAACTTCTGCAAGACACTGATATAAAACAACTTGAAGGTACTGGGCCTGATTTTCAACCAGTTCCAATGGTGACATCCCACTGAAGTTGGTGCGATTGTGTAACTGAGAGCAGTATTTATTAATAGTACACTCTTACCATATACAGACATTATTCAGGCAGGACTGGAAAGCAAAATAAGAGGAAGAAACCCAAACAGGTTAGTTGTAACTGTATTTTTATACTCAATTTTCTATGTTTTTCCTCCTTCGGTTTAGGTGGGAAAGACTGGCTCATACTTGCAGTTCCTCAGGATTCTCTTTCGCATGCTGATCAGGTTACTGGAGGTTGACGTGTATGATGAAGAAGAAATTAACTGTAGTAAGTATGAAGGAGTATTTTGTTGTACCTCATGCAGAAATGAGCTCTAATAAAATAAAATGAAAGTTTTTGAGTGAATAAAATCATTTTGTAAATTAAAATTAACAATGTCATGTGTCTCAGGAGGATTTTAAATACATTCTTCCTTTTTAGGGGGGTTAGATGCAATTATCCATGGACCAGCGGAATACTTCTAAGTGAAGAAATACTATATCTAAGCAGTACTGGGAAAGCAAATGAAGGCAATAAAATTCATGCAGATGCAGTCTGTCTCTTTTGTCCCTTCTTCCTGGCTTTCATATATTTTTTCTTTCCCCAGTATTGGGTTTGTCCTTGCTTAAGCCAACAAAATGAATTTAAAAAGTTTTTTTGACTTTGCAGTTTGGGTAGTAGTTATAAGCTCATTATAAATTAGCTACCAATTTCTGTGGAAGCTTCTATTGCATCTTAAACTTAAGAGTTGTCAGTTGGGGATGAAACCTCTGGGTAGGATCTGCTCATTATTACGGAATACAAATCCATAACCAGGTATATCTCTTTATGGAGTAACAAACGATTACAATTGAGTTGTGTACATCTCCTAACACATGAGCCCTACAACCAAAGCACCAACCCTGAAAAAGGGTGGTTATCTTCTATCCATTGAACAAACTAGTGTATAATTATGATCAAAGACTGGTGTAATAGAATTAAAATGTAACTCTTTAGTTTGAAGCTGTTACATGGATGATTAATCCTTAATGACATGAGATGAAAAAGATGGAAGCTGAGATGGAAAACTGACTGCATCACTAGTTAATTTTATCCAGTGCCTAGAGCTTTTAGTGATGGGCATCTTCCAAATACTGACAGGTGAATAAAATGGAAGCTCAGCTACTGAGACAGCTCCTTTGGTTCTCCCCTTTCTGAGGAATTTTCATTCTTTCAAATGGCATCATATTTCTCACGCCAGTTTCAGTCTGTATGTTTGCCATAGAGTTCAACTTTTATTTTTGTTTCTGTGTATTTTTTAGCTTACAAATGCCAAGGAAACCCATTTCACCTGTTCTTTTCCATTGCTTGCACCAAATGTATGTTTTTTACTTGCACAGATCATGCAGAAAGTAGTGAAGTCACTCAGTCTAACAATGATCACTGGCCTGATATTGAAATCTTCAGTAAAATGACCTTTGACCTGAGTGTGCATGACCCCAAATACAGTTCCATAAGTCCAGTGTATGCAGAGCAACTGTCAAGAGTAAAACAAGGTCAGTAAATGTTTTTATATTTTTTGCTAAAAATTAGAGGTTCAAATAGGGGGTGACCAGCTGTACAGCTGAGGTGAGGTTTGGCTTACAAAATAATTGCTGATGCGCTTGGTTTTCTTTAAAATAGTTACTCAAATTACACTCCACTTGCAAGTGTATCAGTGATCTAAAAAATCTGTTGTTTATCATCTTGGTTTGCAGAAAACAATAAAGAAACTAAAATTGAGGAGCCCAGAAAAAGAGAGACAGTGTCCATGATGCTGACCAAATATGCAGCTTACAATACATTTCATCATTGTGAACAGTGCCATCAGTACATGGATATTAATCCTGCTGCACAGGTTGGTACTGGAACTTCTATATATGTATATCTACAGCTTAACATAGCACAGCATGTCTGTCTGTCTGTCTACATCCAAAGGAATGACACTTTGCACCATTGTCCTTGCACCTTTCCCCACTATGTAGTTGATCCAATAAAAGATATACCCAAAAGAAACTCACTGAGGGGACTAGTGGGAATTGGAGGAGGCTCTGTTCCCCCGGGCACCATCTGGGGTTACTAGGAATAACGGCTACAAATTGTTAGAGAGAAGGTTTAGGCTGGACATCAGGAGGCATTACTTTGAGGTTAGGGCTGTCAGGCTCTGGAATGGGCTCCCAAGTGAGGTGGTGCTCTCTCCTACCTTGGGGGTCTTCAAGAGGAGGCTGGACAGATATTTGGCTGGGGTGATATGATCCTGGCACCCATTCCTGCCCAGGGCAGGGGAACAGACCTGATGATCTATTTAGGTCCCTTCCGACTCTAAGCACTATGATACTAAAAACCCTTGCCTCTTGCATGTTGCCTAGATTCTCATACCTGCAACAACACTCCACACCTACTAGTATGCTATATAAGTCCTCTGCCCTATATAATGGGAGCTAAGGAAAGCTTAGCTCCTTCAAACCTTCAGAGAGGCATTTTAAAAATTATTTACATCCCTTTGTTTTGCTGGGACATAACAGACAAATGTGTGTAACCTGACAGGAGCCTGAAAAATCTTCCCAATTAAGAACTTAGGGCTTGTTCTTTAGCCACCGTGTTTACTTAGATGTTTTCTTATTGCAAGTCACTGCATTCGTCCATGCTTGGTTTTCCAACAGCCTGTTATTAAATTGAACCAACATAGGCTTTAGCACGATGTCTATTTCACCTCTATGTGTCTAAGGCTACATGCATATATTCAGTCTCTATTGGGAAAATTGCTGTTCTCTGGACAGAAACCAGAAATGTACAGACAGATGTTCAAGCTTTTTCTTATGGAGCAAAAATAGCTACTCCAGGAACACCCAATAGCTACTCCAGGAACATTCAGGGTTAAGTCACTCCCAGACTGAATGTCTGTACACTTTCAACTGAGCAGAGTCACAGATGTGTGTAGTGGGTGAGGACTTTGCCCCACTGCTCTGTGCCCTTCACCCCCTGCACCAGGAGTGACCAGGCAGAGCAGCACTGAGTCCCCTGCCTGCTTCTCCCACCCCAGGTCCAGAATAAGATGTGGGTGTGGATTGCCCTAGTGTTCCCTCCTCTCACTCAGCTTTGTTTTTCTCCTCTCCCAGATTAGTCTGGGAGGTGAGGGGAATGGTAAAGCCCGCTTCCTAGCCCCTTCTCTAAGCCAGGGAAGTGTCTGGCCTCTCCAGTCCCTTCCCGTCTCCAACTGATCCAGGAGGAGAGAGGAGTAGCTACTACTGCTCCTGTTCTCTGCCCCATGCTGGGCACTGCCAAGCTTGAGAGAAAGACTGGGGGCTTTATCCCAGTGCTCCCTCCTCTCCACTCCCTGAGACTGAGGAGTGGAGTCAAAATGGGTAGCCTTCACCCTGTTTCCCAGAGCCTGGTCTGGTTTGTTTGTTTTGGGGTTTTTTAAAGAAATGTTTTGTGTTCCAAGCCAAATCAAGTCCAAATCCATGAGTCAGTCCAGAAGCATAAGTGGCCCTACAACTGGCAAACATCTTCCACCCCCACCAGGGACTTCAGATATTTCCAAAGTCTTTTGGCAGGCATCCTACATGCAGACTCAAGTCCAGAGGCTTGGGGTGCAGATGCCCCCAAGTTTCACCTGCCCTCAGCCATATGACTGCAGAAGCAAGCTAGGGAGGAGCCTCCCATTTTCATAAAGTAGGCTTTAAGCCTCAACACCTTGATGGGTACTAAGCCATGCCAGAAGAACAGTTATCGCTGTGAACACTTGAGGAAAACTGCTTTCACGGACCCAGATAGATGGTGTTTCCCCTGCCAGCTTTGGGGACAGTGTTCTGGTGAAAGTGTAGGGAGTCTTTCCCTGCTGCTGCACTCCTTTTGGACTGAGGGGTGGAGCAGGCATGCATGGCTCCCCTCACCTTCCCCAGACTGAGATCAGGAAGGCACTGCAAGCAGGGGAGAGGAGGCAGCTGCAGACTGAATATCTGTACTGCTCCTTTTCCCAGGATTTCTCCCAGAGGAAAGTTCTCAGAAATCTCCCCCAGTATCTAGGCAGAATGTCTGTCAGCGGCCTAGGCAGCACTTACATAACCTTATAACTGCCATTTTCGAATGGGAAATTGGGAAATAGGTGTGGGTGTGAATCCCCTGTAGCTAAAGAGGGCCTGGAACCCAGGTCGTCTTCCACTGCAGGGGTGAGTGCTCGAACCCTTTTTTGCCTAGGGGTCAAAGAGGTCCAGATTCTTTCTGCGTTTTATATTAGACAGCTGTTGGCTAAAACCAGAAATAACCCTACTAGCTGGGACTTGGAACTCTCCACCCCAAGGTGTACATGCTTGCTTTGCAGGCTTATTTCTGGTTTTCTGTCTAGCTTCTGAGGGTGTTCACTGAAGAGTCCACTATGAATTTGAGCAGATGGTGGGCAACCGGGGCGGTGTTTTTTTAGCTGAATTAAGTGCTGTTGGTGCCATTTAGGTGAGCTCAGAGCATGCCCAGATGGTGCCACTTCAGGGATTTAGGTGGAGTGTAGGCATCTCTATACATGGCAGTTAGGTGTTTTTATGTTCCTACTTTAGATTTTGCAGTTTGAAACACAGAGGTGCTTCATTATTTTAGGCATCAAATGTGTTTTGTGGCTGCTGGTGCAGGGTCCATTTGAATCCCTGGTTGTGACTTAAGTGGACAAATTCTGCCTCAGTCCCATATTTAGATGCCTACATAACTCATTGGAATCTGGTCCTGGCTGCTTTCCTGAACTGGGGCCTTTCTTCTTCCTTTGATAAAGTGAAACACTTAAGTGGAAGTTAACATGCAGTATAAAAAGGGCACTTACTCGTGCTAATGATCTCTATTCTGTTGTAAACTAACCCATTACCAGAATGAGGTCAAAAGCTGCTGAATGGAGAAACAGACAAGTGAAAGAAGGTCACCAAGTTTTCTGGACATAAGGTCCGTTGAGGTCTGTCTTTTGACTTTTTTTTTTTTTTTTTAAATGACTTTTAGGCAAATGAGTGTTACAATACACTAGAACTTATGAATAATTCAGGAAAGACTCAGTTAAACTTTTTTATCTTATTTTCATTTTATATACATTAAGAATATTAAGGTGTAGTAAACTATGAATTGCTGGAGGTTTGTCATATTGTGCAAGTCTGTGGTAATTTATGGTATGCCTACATAATATGGGACCTAAAGCTTAGTCTTCAGAACACTTGGTAGTGGCACATATTGATAAGAGATGTTGTTTTCTAGCACTTAGATTTTCCAGTGCTCTGTATAAATGTGTCAGTATTTCTAAGTAACATTAATTTAAGCAAGAGCGTTGGGCTGAAGATCACATTGATACAGAAAGCTGACAGGTTACATGCCTAATTCCACTTCTGGGAGGGAAAATATGAATGTAATAGAATTAGATTCACTTGATTTGGATTCTTGATTTTGATCAAGATTCACTTGATTTTTAAGCAAATGTTTAGTGTTCATTTCTAGCTGCTTCCAGCATTCTGCAATGCAGTTAAAGTTGCTGTACTTTGAGTTTCATGTTTGTGTTATACCCTCTTTATCTGATTACAGTTTGGTTGCTTTCTTGCTTACAGATATCTGACTCCACCTTGCATGCTTTCACATTTTCATCTTCAATGTTAGGAGAAGAGGTTCAACTTCATTTTATAATCCCCAAGTCCAAAGAGAACCATTTTGTCTTCAGCAAGCAGGGAAAGCATCTGGAAAGCATGCGTCTCCCTCTTGTATATGACAAGGTGGGTGTGTACTTTTTCCCTCCTCCTACTTGCTGCCCATGGTGAATCCAACTCACTAAAAAAAAAACCCACACCAAACCAGCCTTTCCTGTAATCTCTGATTTCTATAGATTCTCTCAGGGTACAACCCATGCCTCCTTGGATAAATGTAAATTGGTTTCTATATTTAGCTACTACAATAAATACTCATCTTTGAGATGGTCTTTCTCCTGGAAAGAAGTCAATCAGCATCAATCTTTGTTTATCAAGAGTTTATAAAATATTTTTCTGTTGGTCTTTCAGCAGAATCTGAATGCAGTAAAGAGTCCTATCTTCACTCCTTCTAGCGGTCGCCATGAGCATGGCCTCTTGAACCTTTACCATGCTATGGAAGGCATCAATCACCTTCACCTCCTAGTGGTCAAGGAGTATGAAATGCCACTCTACCGTAAATACTGGCCCAATCATATCATGCTAGTTCTGCCAGGCATGTTCAACAATGCTGGAGTGGGTAAGAGGAAACAACGTATTATTTAGAAAGCAGGGTGAAAACTCAAACCTGTTTTATAATAGGCACCATATCTTTAGGGAGAACTTGATGCATGTCCCTCCCACTGTGATTATATGTATACAATTGCTGAAGCTGTCAAACTGTATATAATATTGCTCAGAAGGTGATGTGAAGGAAGTATCTGCTCTAACTTCCATGGGATAATTATTTTGTTCTTTGTGAGCCAGGTTAATCGTGATCTGCATTGTGCTTATTTATTGTCCATCTTTTCCATTCTCTTCTGTCCACCTGCTCCCCAGCTTCCTACTTCCTTTCCTATTTTTCTCTGTATGTCTCCCTGTTGCCTGTTTGTCCTATCTCCCTGTATCTGTTTCTGTGCTGCTGGGTTCTCCTTTTGCTTGAGTCCACAGAATGTGTGGTCTGGTCACTTTTCCACAGTATCAGGTTTTTTTTCCTCCTAGGCACTCGTTTTGTATTGTCTGTTAATTGATAGTTTTTGAAGGGATCATAGTTTGAGAGCAGCTGATTTACAGACATGCTTCAGTTTTCTTCCTCAGCATTGCAGGCTAAATGATAAGTCATTTCCCACCTGAGTTTCAAATGCAATTACAGTAGCAGATGCATCTTGCTAACTGGCATTTTCAGAAAGGCTGGTTGTAGTTGGTTCAAGTCACTCTTTCAGTGTTATATTTTCCTCAGTGCCTGAAAAAGTGATTTGGTATCTGTCTGTCAGATAATACACACAGGAATAGGCCAAGGTTTTTCAAATGCACTTGAACATTTACTAATGGGAAATTAAGAAGCACTTTCACAAAGTGTTGTTCAGGAAAAAATAGGCAGCTCTTTTAAAAATTTCTGCATCTTTTATGGGGCAAAAGTCTATTATGGATCTCTTATAGAGGTTGTTCTGTATTATGCACTTTCCCAGGTGCTGCCAGATTCCTTATTAAGGAGCTTTCCTACCACAATCTAGAACTGGAAAGAAACCGCTTAGAAGAACTAGGAGTTAAACGGCAATGTGTCTGGCCATTTATTGTCGTCATGGATGACTCGTGTGTCTTATGGAATATGCATGGTGTCCAAGAACAGTCCAGGTAAATTCACTTTTCACAAACAATGACTGGAATTTTCAGATGGGCTCTACACATAGCCCTAAGGTCAGACACCCCAAACATTATGGTCTGGGTCAACACCTTGAAAATTTGCCCCTTTGTAGCATTTGTCAATACTCAAAACAGGCGTTGACCATGTTAGAGCAGAATCTTTAAAGTGCATTTTGGTTGTCACTGAGAGCAGTTTATTTTGGGAAGCATGATGCTGCTATTCTCAGTTGGAAAGCAGGATAATGATACACCTTATAGACTGACTAAATCAGAAATGCATAAGCTTTTGACAGTCCCAGATCACTTCATCACGTGCTGTAAAAGGACATGCACAGAACAGGCTATCAGCTAGAGTGATTTCAGTACAAAAGACCAGGAGAGGAGGGGGGCAGTGCTGAAAGTCAAACAAGTGATAAACCCATAGAGAGGGACAAAGGGGTCACAAAAGCTAATGCAGTTAATGGGATAAGAATCAGTAGTCTTGGTTTAGACCATACTTAATCCAGACTGTGGATGATTTCTTGTTCTGTAGTTTCATGTTCATTTTTAAAGCTTTGTTGTCTAAGAACAGCTACTCTGAGGTCAGTGATGGAACATCCAGGGAAGCTGAACTCTTCTGCCACAGGCGTGTGTGTCTTCTTGGAACTGACGTTTGATCAATGTTCATTCATTCTTTCACATAGGGATTGCCCTGTCTGTCCAATGTTGAAAACAGAGGGGTACTGTAGGCAGATGATAGCATATATGGCATTGGTCTCGATGCTGGTAAACGAACCATGGATGTTATAATCTGCATTGTTTGGTCCAGTAATGATGTGGTAGGTATTTAAGAAGGGTCACACCTTGCATTTGGGTCTATTGCATGGCTTGGTGTGTTGGTTACAATAGGAACTAGGTAGACTATTGCTTAAGAGATGCTGTTTGATGTTGGCGGCTGCCTGCAAACCAGGACAGGTTTGTTGTCCGTGGCTACCTTGAGATAGAGGGATTGGAGGTCATTAATGTGTCCAAGAGTTCAAGTTGGAGGCTGTAAGTGACAACCAGAAGGATTGTTATCCTTGTCTCAGGATTGGTATTGTAGCCAGTAAGTGCACGATCGAGTCAGGGTTTGTTAATTTGAGTGGCTGCAGTTTTGGGATTGTATTGTAATTGTAAGAAACCCTGCTCCAGACCCCTACGTTGTGTATCCTGGTTGGTGGAATCAGAGCTGATACAGCTGTAATGTAGAAGTTGGCTACTAAAGACAGTGGAGATGGTGCTGTGCTTACAGTGAAAGCTGGTGGTGTGAAGGTAGCTGTGGTGGTTGGTGGGTTTCTGATACCAAGTAGTGGTGACTGCAAACTTTCATTGTGATGTCTAGTAAATGAATGTGCAAGGTGGTGTATTCCGGAGTCAGTTTGATGGAGAGGTTGAAGTTGTTGAAGTCCTGGTAAAATTGCTTTAGAGATTCCTTCCTGTATGTCCATATAGTGAAGATGTCCATCCAGGCCCTTTTGGCATACCTGGGGGATGAGAGGGCAGCTGTGGAGGAATTGGACTTCAAGGTCTGTCGTAAATATCCTGGCACATTGTGGAGCTATACATTTGCCCAGGGTGGTGTCATTAGCTTGTAGATGTATGGAGTCCCCAAATCTGAAACATTTGTGTGAGGACAAAGCAGAAGAGTTTGATGGAAACAGAAGCAGTATCCTTCTCGGGGACAATGTTCTTCATGGCTTGTAATCCATCTTCATGGTGGAATGTTGGTGTACAGAGATGCGAGACATCCATGGTAACCAATATAATGTTTGCTGGAAGCTTCTCAATGAAAGCCTAGTTTCTTTAAGAAATCTGTAGTGTCTTTCAAATGGCTGGCAGCTCCAGTGGCATGTGGAAATAGGATAGAGTCAGTATAGCCAGAAATTCTCTTGCCTCTGTGCCCATGTCAGAGACAATGGGGCATCCTGACTTGCCAGATTTGTAGATCTCAGTGCTTTCACAATGCCTGTCCCCATGCTCATCCAAAAGGCTACTTCTCTCTAGTTCTCCAGGTGTCTCTCTAATGCCCATATCTGCTCTAATATCTATTATGTTGCTTATGGCCAGATTGGGAGAAGAGGTGGAATTAATTAGCATTTGCTTCTAGCTATTTTTAGTCATTAAAAATGTAAAGAGTGTATTTTACATAAAATGAAGGACAAAAGGCTCCTGATTGGAATCTTTGCCATGGTGATAATAGACACTTTACAGATCAGTTATAATGATAGCAGCGATCTGAATCATGTGTGTACCTGATTAAATTTCATAGCCAGTCCATGGAGCCGGGGGCGACCAGTAAGAATGTATCTTTGAAGAGTGTTCTACAGCACATTGAAGCCACACCAAAAATTGTTCATTATGCAATCCTGGGTGTTCAGAAATGGAACAGCAAGTTGAATTCCAGGAAATCAAAAGCTCCATTCTCCAGGTGCCATGTGCATGACTTCATACTGCTCAACATAGACCTGACCCAGAATGTGCAATATGATCTAAACAGGTAGGCAAAGCAGATTTCAGACAGTAAAAATCTTGCCATCAGCTAACTCATGTTCCGTGTTTTGTAGGCATAACAGAAAGTGATGTTACCATGGTGTGAGGTCACAGCCATAAAATAGGACTTTCAAAGAAATGTGCAGTATATTAATGAATGATTGTAGCAGCCAAACGCATGAAAATCATCCATATGATTGGCTGAGCTGCTTCTGTTGTCACAACCCTGCTATACAAAATTAGTTTTTCAGACAGAGTTAAAAAGGATCTCTAAGGAACAGAAGGGGCCTACTCAACTAATGGAAGGAATGGGAATCCTGTATATATGAATAGACTTGTTTTGTGATTTTGAATTCTAAAAATACCAACTACAAGTTCCACTTACGTCATCACAAAACCCAATGGTTTTGCACTTGCAGGCTGCTGTGACCATCAGAACTGCTTGATGTGTTTATTTTTAGCCTTTTGGCTCCATTTCCTGTGTTTTAGCAATACATATTTATATACGATAGAAAGCTTGTGGACCCTGAAGGGAAGGGTGGGAGAACAGACTAGCTGTTCTTTGCTGTTTGCTAGCATGCAAGGGTTTTAATGGCTGTGAAACTACAACTCCTGTAGCTCTCAGACCTGGGGAATCCTAACTGGCCAGTAAGGGTTGATGTTCCATTACAGTCAGCAATTGGATTGAGTTCTAGTAAATTCATTTATCCCTGGGTGAGGGAGAGGGTGGAGTGTTTTTCTCTTAGAACAAAAGGAGCGTTGGTGTGATGGTTTGGGATCTTTGTTCCTATTCCCAGGTATAGCTCTGACGTACCCTGGTATTGTACTGGTGCAGTTCAGTGGGGCTGACAGCTATCTGCCTGGAAAAAGTAGTCAATGCATAGAATCTAGAAGCAGGGATGTGCCTTTCTCTATTGGTGCTGCTTTTATTGTATGTGAGGGCTCCCTGGAGCAGACACTGGAAGAATGGAGTTGTGTAGGAGTGAACACCTGTGGCAAAGATGAAGCAGGGTATGCAGATAGGCTGGGAGATTAGTAAGGGGAGTGGTCTGAGGGATGAAACCTCTGCAGTTAAACAACAGAGAAGACCTAAACTGCAAGACAGAAAGAAGAAGAAATGAAAAGAGAGGCAGAAAGTCTACCCTGCCAGAGACAGCACCTTTTGTCAGTCACAGGAAGCACAACTTCCAGAATGCACCAGCCAGTGGCAGGAATCTCTAGGCAAGCCAAGCCAAGCTCACCTTGACCAAAAGTAAGAGAATGGAAACCACTGAAGCATGGCATCAAGCACGCAGGGAGCAGAAGATACTCTTATTTCTTTTGGAGCTAAATCACTTCTGAATTTTATGTCAGGTTTTTCCAGGAAGCACTCAGGTTCTCTTTCCTTCTGCCTTGATATTCCACCTTCCATCTATATATGGGCTTGAAAAGATAAAGAACACTAACTTTTCTCTAATACCTACCATTTCTTTTCCTGTCTGCTCACCTGACAGCTTCCATTCCTACCTGTAGCTTCCCTTCAAGGCCACAGGCCAAAGCAAAACCTAAATTCCTGCTAAAACTAAAATTTAATTTTTCCCCATGACCAGCAGACCAAGCTGTGTTCACCACTGACTCCAAGGTGGCTTGTACTGGATTCTGCCTCCATCATCTGCATGGCTGTTGTATGTATGAGTGACTACCTTCTGGTGTGCTCAGTTCATTATATGGATGTCAAAGATACTGCTATTGCAGTTCTCTGGTCTGCATCCTTCATAACACAGCAGTTTTAGATCTTTTCCTCACCCAAATAGAATAAACTGGTAGCAGCTGGTTTTATTATCTGCAGTATAGACCCTTACAATTAGTACGTGTATGGCTATGAACATAAAGAAGCCACATAATTACAAAAAACCGTTCACCTGGATAATATTTCAGAGACAATGGGTCTATTGTGAAAGGTAGATTGTTCACCTGTAGATTTTTATTTGGTCAAAAATAAAGCATAAAACTAAAAAAACCCCCAAAACCCTAAATAAAGTGTTACATGCCAGAGCATGGCAGGGGCTATCCAACTCTATACTAAAAAAAAAGATGGACACCTGTTTCTCAATTTAAAATTAGTCTGCAAAGGTCTTTCAACAGTGGGAGTGCACCAGTATGTTGGCAGACACATTTGCTAAGTTTTGGGTAGAGGATTTATGTAAGTTATACAAATTTTTCCAACAAAGCAGCTGGTAAGACAGTCCAAAATGCAAGTGTGCAGTTCATTTGACAGGCCAAGGAATATAGTTTCAGCTTCACCTGAACTAGCAAGGTTGGTTAGTCCCATTAGAGACCATTTCTACAACATAAAGCCCTTTTTAATTGCTTGAAATAAACTGTATGTATCATGGACAGAAAATTACTCTTGGCAGATCCACAATCAGATGAGTGACCCTGTGTTTAATGCCTAGGTACTTCTGTGAAGATGTAGATTTCAACCTGAGAACAAACAGTAGTGGCCTGCTTATCTGCTGCTTCAACAACTTCAGTGTCATGAAGAAACACATTCTAGTTGGAGGGCAAAAGGACTTTGTCATTAAGCCAAAAATTATGGTGAGTTCAGTGACGTAGGCAGAAATGCAGCTATGGGCATGAGGTAAAACCTGTGCTTTCTTTTTCTTCCCTGGGGGTCAAAATGGAATATTTTACGTGAATGTTGGACACTGTTTGGGTTAGCCGGTCCCCTTTGCTCAGTACTTGATTTGCTTACCCATGGTCTGTGGGTAAGCTCCTAAACATAACTGCAGTACATACAAACAGTAAATAATAAATATTAATGCAAATATCTGTTTCCAGCACCAATCCCAGGAGTGTCTTTGATATCACAATCATGAAAACACAACTGTTTCATCACATGGGACCACCAAGAGCCAGCTGGGATCTTGAAAGTGTTTTAATTTCTAGTTGCTTGGTTTAAGGGCTCCTAATCTTAAATTCTAATTAGCACTGGGTAAATCTTTCTAAACTAAATCCTAAACTGGATGCGACTAGACATGACATGTAACTGGTCCATCTCCTGTCAGTAGTAGTTTGTAGTGATCTTCAGTCATTGATATTATCGATGAACAAACAGCCATTCCATACAGATGTTGAAACACTTTTTAACATTTACTTGGAAACTCTTACAGAATTTGCTGGTTGCTGTTAAGTGATGTTTCAGCAGAAGAATACATTTCACCTGTGGTCAGGAAACTATATTTGGCTTCCAATTGCTGGTAATGGCCTTACTCTAGGAATCTTTTCAGGGAAGCAAGCAGACACAGGCTAAGCCAGAAAAGGCAAATCCTTGCGTTTTAATTCCATGCAAATGAAACCAGTCACTTAAAGGAATGGAGGATGTCCTCAAAGTGAGATAAGTCTGTAACATAGTCAGAGGAGGAATAAATCCTAATTTCATTTGGCATTGCTGAGTTGCCTGTTCTGGAGTTTCCCTGTTTACTTTCTTTTTGCTGTATTTGTGTAATTGCTACTTGCTAAAGAGACAGTCTAGGCAGTGAAGCTAGAAGTGGTGGAGTGTTTACTGATCCATCATTTTCATTGTAGGTATCGGAAAGCCTGGCTCCAATAATGCCTCTTCAATACGTCTGCGCTCCAGACAGCGAACACACGCTTCTGGCTGCCCCGGCTCAGTTCCTCCTGGAGAAATTCCTTCAGCATGCAACTTACAAACTCTTCCCAAAGGCGATCCATAATTTCAAGAACCCTGTACTGGCAATTGACTGCTACCTGAACATCGGAGCTGAGGTAAAGAATTGGGAAGTAGGATCCAGCAAATATAAATTCTTAATTTTGTTTTTATTTTTACAACTGCTATTTCTGTATGATGTCATCTTAGAATCATCCCTGGATTTTGAACTTGGGGCCATGATCTCAAACAATGTCTCTACAGCTTGACAAATTTTATTAGTCTGGAAGCAGTAGCAGTAAAACTCTTAGGCAGTCCAGTTACAGGGAACCTTAGGTGTAGGAGCAAAGTTCTGTGCTCTGCCAATACTGATCATGCAATGATTGAAGACGCTTATCAGAAATAACAATGTAATAATTTATTTTCAGCAACAGCCCAAGTTTGATTATTGAAACAGTTTAGTGTGCTGCTTAGCTATCTCTAGATAATGCTCTCTTCGTCCATGTACTTCCTTACTGTTTGTGTGCCCCAAATTTCTATTGTTTTCAAAAATGCATTTGCAACCATGTTTTTGCTTGCCCCATTTCTGGCATGCCATTCTGGTTGCTCACACCAATGATACATACTCATCTTTTTTTTTTGGTAATGTACCCATTGCAAGAACTTTTTTTCCCTTCTACATGAAATATACTTCAAATGTCAGATAAGCAAAAACAAACCAAATATACAACTGCTATAAGTTCAAACCGCAGACAATTTAACCTATAGAGACTCGGGGAATTAAGATTACAGTGGGTCCCTTCAAGAGGGTGAATGTATTTTTCTGGTGTTCAGATGATTTTGACAACAGAGATTTTAACTTCCCCTCACCTGCAGGCACCACTCCCCTTCTTGAAATCATTCTCTCATGGGAAATAGAATTAAACACTAGTGAGCACATCTACATGAGACACTTAATAGGCGAAAGAGTAATTCTACTGCCACAGGCAAAACAGTGCACAGTAGATCGTTTAATGCATATTAAGGTTGCAGAAAATGCCTTCACCTGCAGTAACGTGAAGTAGGGCCACCAATTATGGTGCATTTAGTACCTGGCATTACAGGTACGAAATGTAACATGTTGTAATTAGAGTGCATTTATGAACGTGTAGACATGCCCACTGTGTACCATTCTGTTTAGTTATTTTTCTCTCAAGCAAAGGAAAATCCCAGGGCTTAGTTTAGCACACAAAAGTAATTGACAAATAGGTTTCAAACTACAAAATGAGTAAGAATGACAGCAGTATTTCTGTATAGGACCATGAAAAAAGTAACAGATAAGCCTGATGAATTTAGGACTTTCTCTGACTAGTCATTAATCTTAGATAGTTGCATGTTTTAGTCCTTGTTTTAACTTTACCAAAAAAAAAATAAAAAAAAAAAATCCCTTCCCTCTTCACCTGAGCTGGTTAACTCTGGCCACTTATGGCTATTTCATGTTCCACCTCCCTATATTTTGAGTGTTTTTTCTAACCAAAAAGTTGTGCTTTGCTTTCTGGTTTCAGGTGGCCATATGCTATGTCAGTTCCCGCCCGCACTCTGTCAATGTCAACTGTGAGGGGGTGTTTTTCAGTGGACTGCTGTTGTACCTCTGTGACTCTTTTGTAGGTGCAGACCTTCTGAAGAAGTTCAGATTCTTGAAAGGTAATCTGATTTCTCTATTGGGCACATCTCTTGCTTGAGGCACAAAGTAAAAGCTTACAAAACTAAAATATGGAAAAAGAAATGGATTAATTAGCAACTCTGTTATAATTAGTTGTATTCCAGAAAGAAGTGTATTCCCTCTATTTTGAGTTGTGTAGAACTCCCACCAAAGTATCAAGGGTAGTTAAATGAAAAGAAGCCTTATTAAATTGCATTAATGAAAGTACTGTCAATAAAAATAGGTGGGCAGATCAGATACAATTGCAAGTAAAATTAACTCAGTGCAGCAGGCAGCTGACTACTTTAGGAAGGTATGACTTGAAAGTAGATTTCAGTACATAGAAGTTGCCATATTGGGTAGAGCAGGTAGTTCACCTATTCAGAACTATGAGCCTGCCAGTGAAGTAGTGAATAGCTACAGGGTGGGTATAACCAAAGGTGCACAAGTAGAAAGCTCAACTGGGCGTGGATTGTCTTTTTATGTTTTTGGATAATGCCTTGCCCAGATTAAGGAGCTAAGTACTACTACATTGCAAATAAATAACAGTTCTCCACCTCAGTCCTGCCTGTTTTCTTGGAAATCTTCATTCATTTGAATATTTTACTTCAGTTTTCAATAAGGACAATGCTGTCAAATATGGGGGCAGAGGCTGAATGGCTAATAGTAACAGTAAGACATGGAAGGAAAGGGGAGTTGGGATAAATGCAAGTTTGATTTCTAATCCACCCTTGATAAACCCAGTCTTCCAGCCAAAGAAAATGTGGTAGATCTTATTTGACATCAATAAAGCATCTGAGGACTAATGTATAGTTTCTGCCCTTCATGTGCATGATGCACAGTTGATAACAGAATAGCTAGGGTTACTGAATACATTTATTCTGTATGGTCTATCATTTTTATATTATACCAATGCAACACCAGTGCAACAAGCTGCGCTTGCATATTCTGTTTTTCCTCCTTGGCCCATGTACACTAATTTCACTAGCACTGTCTACATAAGAGAGAGAAAACTGTGTTATACTACTATACTCTCCTTGTGTCATTGTAAATTTCTGAATTTCAGATCTTTTGCATAACTTTTTCTCCACTATATATGGTATTCATTTTTAAATTGCACTGCAAATAGAGATACTTGCCTGGTTTTTCTGAGGATAGACTGCTTTGAAGCTGAACATGCTGGCTATGCTATTTACTACTTGTTAGATTCCTTGGTAGCCTCTGAAGAGAGTATTTTTTCAGAGGAAATGTTTCTAATGGCAAGGTTTCAAAATAAATGTCTCCTTACATTTTCTTGCTTCATTTGCAAGTGTAATTTTGTAGCCTAAAATCTTATTCCCACCCCCTCCTTTTTTTCAAAGGTGCCACCTTGTGTGTCATATGCCAAGACAGAAGTTCATTACGTCAAACAATAGTCCGTTTAGAGTTGGAAGATGAGTGGCAGTTCCGTCTCAGAGATGAGTTTCAAACTGCCAACAGCAGTGATGACAAACCACTCTATTTTCTGACTGGGCGTCACATCTAAGTCGGAGAGGAGACCAAGTAACAAAGGGAAAAAGAACTTACAGTTTGGTTTTTTGTTTGTTTGTTTTGTTCTTTTAAAGTACAATCACTGTGGAGCAAAGTGCAACCATTATTTATCTAGACTACGCTAAAGGATTCCCCAAAAATTTAAACTAGGTTTATTTTTAGGCATAGACCACTTCGGTTATGATTAAAGGATCTTGGAGTCGAGATGATTCCTCATCAATTGACATATGTGACTAACAATATATATCAGCTATGTTCTGTGATTACAGGAGTAGGACATATTTTGCTTAATCAAGAGGGGGTTTTTTTGTACTATGCTAAGCTAGGGGAAAAACTGCCTTCAGCATCAACTAGCCTGAATGTTACCTGACTCTCATGAGTCATGTGGAATTCATTGAAGATAACATGCTGAGGAGAGCCCTCCATTTCTCTTCAGATCTGTACTTTGGTACAGTAATACTCAGGGGTTTGAAATTAACAAAGTAACTTAGACATTTGTATTAAAAGGAATAGTCTTGTTCTCTTGGTGCAGTGTTAGTTTAAGATCTGTAATTGTATATGTATTGAAACTCTTTGGCAAATTTTCCACAGGAGTTAAAGTTTACTACTTAAACCCGAACAAATCAGTAAAAGCATGGCAGGTATTGTATACACAGGTTCTCTACATTATTTCACCTCTTTAAAAGTCTGCTCTGTGGGTAGAATAACTGGCTACAATAAAGAAAAGAAAAAAGATTTCTTATGCATACTGTCCCTTCAGTTAGTCATGTAACACCAGCAACATTACTCAAATTGTCATTACTGTCAAAGGTTTTGCTGGGTTTTTGGTTGTAGCCATGTTGATCTAAGGACATAGGTCAGCAAGGTTCTTTGGGTAGATGTGATAGTTTTTATTAGACCAGCTGTGTAGTTGGAAAAAAGTTCTTAGCCAGCTTTGATGAAGGGTGAGTAAGCCCAAAAACTTGCTAATAGCTTTTATTAGACCAACTGCTAATTGGAAAAAAGTCATCTACCCAAAGAACCTTACTTGCCTATGTCAAAGGCTTTAAAATTGGTGAAACCACCATTTACATAATACAGGCAAATATCCTCATGCATCAACTCCTGTCAGCACAGGTTGCAATGCAGTTATTCTGGGTGTCCTGCCTAAGACTGCACATGCTGAGGTTAAAAAATTGTTTTACGTAAGTCCAAACTCCCCTCCCCTCCGAATGGTGAATAAAGCATTCAAACAGGGTGACAAGGTACAGAAACTAGGCATAGTATTTAAAGCAAGCCAAACAGGGTCAGGTAATGGCTGACAAAGGCGCTGGCAGTCCAGCAGTAGGACCTAGCTGTCATCGCTGCTGCTTCCCACACCACCTGGCCACACTGCAGCATGGGCGAAGCTCTTGGGCAGCTGGTCCTAGCAGGGGTAAAAAAAAGCCCCTTGCCACTTGAGCCCCAGGTTGCCAACACCTGGGGTAGAGTATGACAACTTGGGACTTTGCCTAACCAACCAAAAAATCATTTACAAGTGAGCTGGGACCATTTGCAAGAGAATCTGGTCATAATCCAAATGACAGAGTTGAATACAGTGCCTGAAATAAGCTGCTCTTTTATTATGAATACTAAACTTCTGTAAATATTGGTTGTAGTGATATTTGTACATTTTTCATTTTAAAACATTACTCCCCTCAATTTACTATTGGGCTATTCTAGAATTAAATTGGTGTGTTAATGGTTGGCATCAGGGTTTACATCATAATGGCATCAGTTTTACTAGTACAATTAACATTTGTAGTATTCCCTGTTTGTGGTTACTCAAATGATTACATATTTTGCATTCTCTAAATATATCCCCCCATACACTTTCTTTCTATCCTCTGAAGATATATGTAGCACATTTTGTAGGATGGTAAAAATCAGTAATACTCATTCCCTGCTTTACATTTTTATGAAGTTATGACAGACTTTATAGTTGACCTGCAACTCAACCAGGAAGGGCCTGCCAAAACTGCATTTTGAACAAAATGTTAAGCAACTTCTTTCATCTTTTGAAAAGATGTTTACAGATAATGAAAAACATAATATATTTAGACTGAAGCCAAAAGGGAAAGGCTTTGCATATGTTGGTTTTAATATAGCTTAATTGTGATGCTGTAAATGTAGTAAATGACCCACCCTCTTTAGATTTGTTTTTAATTGTCCTTCATACAAGATCTGCCTTATGATTTTAAAATATACTTTGAATTTGGCAAAATTAAAAGATCCAGAGATATTACTTGAAGCTTTTGTTATACACCTAAAATGTAGATCTGATTTTGCTAGGAAAGCTTACTGTTGACTGAATAACTTTGAGATATAGTATGGTGTAAGTTTCAGAAATTACCTGTATTCTGCAAACATGAGGATATAAAATGTTCTAAATTGTTTCCTATGTTTGCATACTTGATGTTTGCACTAAGTTCTTAAAATTCCAGTGCTAAGACTACTAATGTGATTTAATCCTGTGGTGAAAAGTCATGGTGCAAAATTGCCCTCAAAGTCAAGAATGAAATCAGAAAGTCAGTGCATCTACCTTCCGTTACCAAACAAGAACAACTGATTTCTGTAACACTATCTCCAGTGCAGAAGAAAGGGTTTTTTGGCAGCGTATTTTTGTATTCTTGATATGTTAACACTACAGCACCAGATAGTGACAAGAATCCTAGGCCTGCCTGCCTGAAAAATATAGCTTGCTGTCGCTGACTACAAGGGAAGAAGACGGTTATTTGACACCCAGAGTACTGTTATTCTGTTTTGGTTTTAAGCTTTACCATCTAGGCCACTCTTATGAATGTATTACATAGGCCAGCATTATAGTTTGCCTGTAGATATGAATGTCCGTTCACAGGTTAATACTGAATGTAAACTAAGATTTTAATGAAAATCATATTCAGATGTGTCTTGCTGTTACTTATGCAATTGCTTTTTATGACTTTTGGAAGGGGGTAAAAGTGTTGCTTTCTTAGTGTACAATTTTTCTTAAAAAACTTGGTGAATTTAGCTTCACTAGTCAGTCTACCTCACATTTTATGGCTTATGATTAAAATTGTCTGCAGTTGTGGCTACAAGTATGTTTATAATGTGCTTTCATTAAATTTGAATATATTAAAGTTGTTGTGCAAGTCTGCATTTTCTTCAGACTTGTCAGCCTGATAGAATAGGAGTGTAAAGGATTTCCTTATGTTATACTCTTTCAATAAATAATCTTAAATTTTCTCACTACTGAGCAGTTGTGCTGTCAGTAACTCATTATGAGGAGCATTACCTCTTCCAGATACACTCTAGCTTCCCAGTGTTGGTAGTGATTTTAGTGTGCAGTATGAAAAATGATGTAATTTGTTGGCTTTTCCATTTACATAAATATCTTAGTTTTGTGTACACACTCTTAACAGCAAAAGTTACTTACCCATAACAATATGTGTTGTCCATAAGGACAGCCTCACTCTCTTTGTGCTTGCTGTTTTGAGAAAGTGCTGTAGAACAGATTAAGACTAAAAATGTTATCAACTTCCAGGAAAACTCATACAGGAGAACATTTTGAAATTAGAGTTTTAAATTAATGGAAAAACATGGAAATAATTGTATACACACGTATTAGTTAAAAAGCCAAAAGAGCTCTTTAACAATCTAGCTTATTCTAAGTTTTCTTTACTTACCCCTGCCCTCAACTGAAAAAAAAAAAAAAAAAAATCACTAAGGATTATAAGCAGACATAAATGTTGCAAAAAAATCAAAGGATACTGATGCAGTGGTTGAATTATGCAGGTAAGTGTAGCAAATCTATTCCTATGTTAACTAGGGGTGTGCAAAACTGGCTCTATTCAATTTGGATTTGGCCCAAATTGGGGACATTGATTCGATTCGTTGATTTGCATCACTGTCCCAATTCGATTCAGCCACATCTGGATCTGTAGATTCAATGCCGATTCAGAGAATCAGCAATTCGGCCATAGACACAGCTTTAAAAGCTTTTTCTACCTACCTCAAAGTACCAGGAGTGGCTTGTGAGTGCTGCGATGGTGGGGCAGATGGAGCGCCCCACATGTTCAGCAGTGAACCCAGAAGTGGACCAAAAGGACTTCTGGTCCACTTCTGGGTCTGCTGCTGAGCGTGCAGCACCCCTCCCATCTCCCAGCTTGCTGATTGGCCATGGGGAGACCCCGGGTGTGTCCCCCCCACCCCCTGACCCAGGAGGCACCAGTCACTGAAGGGAGTGGGGGTGCCTGCACACTCCCAGGTGGATCAAGAAGTGGATTGGAAGTGCTTCTTGTGCACTTCCGGGTCTGCTGCCAAGTGTACTGGTGACTTCCCTGCGCCCCTGTGGGATGCTCCATCTGCCCCACCGCTGCAGCATTCACAAGCTGCTTGGTACCTTGAGGTACATAGAAAAAACATTTAAAATTGTGTCCATGTCCGAATTGTGACTCTTCCTTTTTCTCCCCCTTTCCCTCTCTCCCTTTTCCCTCTCCTCTCTCCTTTTTTGCCCTTTCTCTTTTTCTCCTGCTCTTCTTCTCCCTTTCTTCTCTCCCTACCTTTTTTCTTCACTCATTCCTTTTCTTCTTCCTTTTTCTCCCTCTCCTTTCACTTCCTTTCTTTCCTCTCCCTCTCTCTTTCCCCCTTTTCTCATTTCTTGCCCTTTTTCTTCTCCCTTTTCTGTCTCCTCCCTTTTTCTTTCTTTTTCCCCTCTTCCCTCTCATCACAACATGTTTAACAAAAAAGAAAACACAAGAGAAGAAAGGTAGAGGAGAGAGACAGAAATGAGAGAGAGGGGGAAACAGAAGGAAAGAGTGACAGAAGAGCATTAGAGGAGGAAGGAGAGAAGAGAGGAAAGCAGAGGAAAGAGGATAGAGAAAGGAGAGAAGGAAAATGTGAGCAGAGAGAGAAGAGAAAGAAAAAAGAAAGGAGAGGGAGAAAGTAACCGGAGTAAGAGATAGAGAGGGTGAAAGAAAGAGAGAAGAGAGAAGGATGGACAAAGGGAGAAGAGAAAAAGAGGAGAAAAAATAGGGAGAGCAAAAAAGGAGGAGAAAAAAGCAAGAGAGACTGAGGGAAAAGGGAGAGAAAGAATAAGAGGGAGGAAAAGAAAGGAGGGGAAGTAAGAAAAATAGAAGATGGAGAGAGGGAGACAAAGGAAGAGGCAGAGGGAAAGAGGAGAGAGAAAAGGGAGGAGAAGAAAGGAAGAAAAAGTGAGGATAGAAAGAAAAAGATGGATGGAGGGAGAGAGAAGGGGGAGAGGAAAAAGAAAAAGAGGGCAAGAGGGAGAAGGGAAGAGAAGAGATGGAAAAATTGAGAGAGAATGGGGAGAAAGGGGGAAAGTGAGGGAAAAAAGAGATGGAAAAAACAAGAGAATGAGGGGGAGAGAAAGGGAGGCAGAGGGAGAAAAAAAGGAAGGGGAGAGGCAAAGAGGAGATGGAAAGGGAGAAAAAGCAAGAGAGGAGAGGGATAGGGGAGAGAAAAAGACAAGCAAGAAAGAAAGGGAGAGGGGTAGAGAAAAAAAGGAGAGGAGAAAGTAAAAGAAAAAGGGAGAAAGAGAGAAGGAGAAAGAAAGAAAAAAGGGGAGAGGGAGAAAAGGAGAGAAAGAAACAGGAGGTAGAAGAAGAGAGGAGAGAAAGTCAGAGAATAAGACCAATGAGAGAAAAAAGGGGGTGGGGAAAGGACAGGGAGAGAGAAGATGACAGAGAGAGAGAAAGAAAAAATGGTGGGGAGAGAATCTGTCCCTCCCGTCCCCCCCATACACACTTACCGACTGGGCGTTGCTCCACATGTGGTTGGGCTGTTCCTGGCTGCCTGCAGCAGGCTGTGACTGGGTGCCGGGGGGGGGGGGGGGGGGGGGGGGGGGGGGGGGGGGGGGGGGGGGGGGGGGGGGGGCGGGGGGGGGGGGGGGGGGGGGGGGGGGG
>JAGPOW010000261.1:80313431-80327036 GCA_030014935.1 Caiman crocodilus | reverse complement strand
GTGCCTGCAGCAGGCTGTGACTGGGTGCCGGCCCCCCCCCCCCCCCCCCCCGGTGTACCACTCTCAGGTTGTCTGCGTACCCCTGGTGGTACCCATATGACAGTCTGGGAATTGCTGCAGTAGGGTATACTGCAAGACAACCCAGAAGCACAGTAATTTAATACAAGTTAATAAATAAATACAAGAGAAACACGTACTCTGATTCTATATGTGGCTCACATTGTACATGAGTAAGGCCCACTGGCAGACCCAATTTAAGGAAAAAGACACTCAACTACTTATGGCCAAAAGCATGAAATAGAAGTGAATACAGAATTGCTCCACCGAAAGCACTTTACTGAAGGAAAGCTTATTAAAATGTTGTTTTGACCTTCTTCCCTCTCTTAGAACATTCTACTTCTATAACTGTGCCCACGTAGGGACTGCTACTACTGCTACTCTTATGGTCTGATTCAAAATGAAATGGAGAAGGGCTTTCCAGCTTCTCCTGACACTTCTCCCAGAGGCTGTGGTGACTCCCCGTGGTCTTACGCCTGCTGCCTGGGATCCCTGGATGGGTGCAGGAAACAAAAGCCAGAGGAATCGGGGAGAGTTCAGAGACCCTCATAGGAGCAGTGGGGGAAGTGGCAGGAGCCTGTGGGTTGCAAATTGGACAGCTCTGGATTCTAGCACCAGCAGCCAGAAAGTGAGACTTGTATTGAAGACAGAATGTCTACAATGGTCATTTGATCTCCAGTTTAGCAGAGTTCAATTCATAGTACTTACTGTAACACCCTCCACAAAGACCACAACTTGTATATCAGAATAAGCCACCTGCACAAACAAAACCTCCTAAGAACACCTATTCAATTTGGCAGCCTCAACACAGAATTGCTTTAAAAAAAGCTATCAAGTACTTTATTTTTAAATCTACATTATATACAGATCAAGAAAGGCCACAGCATTTTTTCAACATATACACCCTTTTAAAGAAGAGGGCTTTATGAAAGAGACAAGTAACAGAATGAAGTCCAATAACAAAGGCATATACCCAGTACAGCATTTGAAGGTACACCAGTGCTTTTGTTTTAAGTTCATCTTTCACAAACAATGGTATGTAAATGTCCTATATTTTGTTACTAAAGGACTCAGGTTAATTCATCCCTGTTGCCTACATGAATGCACAGAAAGCATGCCAGGACCTACCATATGATCTGTGAATTTCATCACCCTTAAACACTGCATCATAATAGAGAAGTAGGGAGACTTTTCTGGCTCTGGGCTGGAACAACCTATCCTAAGTCAGAGGCAGCCAGTGCCCATCCTCATGGTAGCATAGGAGAACACCCACAAATGGCACCCCCTACCTCTGAAGTCCTTTGCCCGCCAACCAAATCCAGTGGTTCTACAGGCTGGATCTGGAACATAGGCAATAGGCTGCCAACCCCAGCCATAATATACTTCTTTCACTGATGTTCTGAATCTAGTTTTAAATGTCAAACAGAGTATATCTTCTATCTACCTTATGAAATCTTCCAAACTGGTGGGAGCAGGTCAAATACTAAAAATGTACAGTACTAAAGTGCACTGGTATATCACCACATTAAGAACTTCAATATGTACTCATCAGTGAGACCATAGTCCTTGCATTAATTTACAGTCCACTATGAACAAGTATCTGCTGCATGTAAACATGACTAACTATAGATAAAATACAATCATAAACTTCTGTAAAAGTTAACAAAATATCTTCTTTAAAAAACAAAGTTAGCCTATTACTGCACTGTTTACAACTGTAATAAAATAGTAGTCCTGAGTTCATTGGGATAAAAAAAAAAAAAAAAAAAAAAAATGTCCCTAGCTCCTGGGTAAGGTCAGTACCCCCTCAGTACATCTGAGCAGAAGTCTTCTACTAACTTGCTGAAGGAATTCCACTTAAGTGTGATGTTGTCCATTGAGAAAATTATATACCAGGAACTGGCCCGTGCCACAATACTGTGTTGCAAAGAGTTTTCCATCAGGAGTTGGATCAGAGAAAGCAATTTCTTCTTTACTCAAGTATGAGCCATATATAAAGTTACTCCTGTTTAAAAAAAAAAAAAAAAGTTATTTTGATGAAGCAATACTACAACAATTATCTACCCTCAATTCAAGTCAGATGATCCTCACATAAGGATCCATGGAGTTTTAAAATGGCAAAACCAAGTTTGTCTGTCACCAGTGGGGTATTAAACCATTTTCTCTAAATAACTAGAGTACACTTCCCTAATTTTTTAATAACTATATACAAAGAAACAGTTATAAGTAGTCATAAGCTAAAAATGTACTCCTATGCTGGCTGGCATACATCTGCATAGCCTGATAATGCTTGAGATTCCAATAAAGAAATAATAAAGGTAGGTAGATGCCACGAGGCGTCTGAAGAAAGGAAATTTTAAGAAGAAAGCTTCTCACCTCTTCTTCATATTGATGTCTAGTGACCCTACACACATAATTTGGCACCACAGAACATAACTACAACAAGAACTATGTAGAAGAGAAAAGATTGTTATGGGTGGTATCTTTTATTATATCAACTGCATGGTTGGGAGAAATTTAGACAAGTCTTTGAGTACAAGGCACCCTTCTTCATGTTAGCCTTTTCCTGGTAAAAAGTAGTGCAATAAAAGCTTGTTTATCCACTTCTAGCTAAATAGCAAAAGATCATATTTGTTTTTTAGATGCCTGTCCTACATCTGTCCTATTAAAGGATATAATCTCTTGGACCAATAAGCTATTAATTTAATGATGCAAGCTGTCAGAAAACAAAAGTTCTGGTATGCACCACACCTGTCATCTCTCCCTCCTCCCATGGCTTGGCATTTCTGTTTTTCTGGAAAAAATGAGGGAGAATATTTCAAAAGAGAGTTTGATTTAATTAATCTGCTCAGAAGTTTTATGGACTTCAACGGTGTTACTAGTCTTGATACTGAATGTATCTATCAATGCTATTTCCTATGAGCTGTAAAAAAAGAATCATTGTATTCATTTTATAATGGATTTAGTGTTGTATTCTAAGTACCATCTGATTAAGTGGAGGAAAATACTAGTGTTCTGCAATTAAAACTACCAGAAATACAGGGTTCTAAGCTACAAACAACTGGCTGCATGCTATTCCTGAGTTGTGTGAAGACCGAGTAGAAATGATGGTCCAAGACACCACTTGGTACTGGGGTAAAAGTACATCAGATTCAGAATGTTTAAGAACACAGCGTATTAATGTACATAATAAATAAGGTACTTTCAAGATATTTATCATAAATGACTCCATTACCTTTTGTTTGACAAAGTAAAACAATGGCCTGAAAGTGTTTTCTCCTCCCTTTTTACCTTGAGGAAAAACAAGTTCAGAATATAAAAACTTATCTTATTTTACCGGATATATTTTTGGTGGACTTCGGTTTATGGACATCTGGAGCTCTCCAAGACCTTAACTGAAAGCAACTTCAACAGTCAGAAGAAAAATCTCGTTAAAGAGATACCAAGGGACTAATCTATAAAATCTCCAGGTTATTATACCTGCTTGCAGATTAAGGTAGAATGCATTAACCTCTAGATCAAAAAAGTAATATTTCAGTCAAAATGTGTTGAGTCTATGAAAAAAAGTGAGGGAAAAAGGATTTCAAAAGAGCTTGATTTCATTCACCAGAGAAGTTTTGTGGATGTCAATTGTGTTACTAGTCTTGGTAGTGAATGCACCTGAAACACCCACTAGAAGAGAATACAATAGAATCTGCACATCTTCCATTTTTTACATTTATATTGCAGCAGTGCCCAATGTATGCTGATGTTCCAACTGCTTTATTCTGAAAGAAGTTTAACAGTTATCTTCTGACTGACATCTATGACCATGTAACTAGTTGGGCTCCTATATGGCTCAGAGAGATCTTACACAGATTTTTTTTTTTTCTTATTTTGGAATGCAGGTCTGTTGGGAGGGTGTCAAAGCTAGAATTAAACTACTGAAACAGATCAAAGACAGTGAATTCAAGGACTGTTGAGGATTTTTCCATTATCTTTGATTTGGCTTTAGTCAGCTAAGGTAACTGCATCCTGTAAATAAGGTAGGAATGTAAACTGAAAGAGTTTTTCGGTGTTGTCTGGGGAGTAACCTTTTTTAGATCCTAATAAAAAAAAAACAAATTTACAGCAGCTTAATGGAGAAGTACTAAATATCACAAAGCTTCTAAAATTGAAATCAAAATCCAATTACCAAATGCATGTGCTAATTTGATGGTGCCTTTGATACTCCCAGGTTCTGAAAACAACTTTCTAACCCTTATATTAAAAAAAGTTTAGAAACTGGCTGGTTCCTTCCTGGGAGGGACTTAGGCACTGCAATGCTTAACAGTAAAAGGCCTAACTTTTAAAAGCCTTCCTACCATAATCCACACCCCAAGTTAGATACTTGAGCTTCTTTCCAACACAAATGCCTCAAAATCAAAATTTTTGATGATTTTGGATCTCAACAGTAACCTGCCTAAAATAGTCCAGAACAAAAATAAGGGCAATCAAGTACCACTGAAATTGTAAACATTTTTTTCCAACCTGCCTGTTATAAAAAAACCAAGTGAAGTCAATATCCAAGCAGTTAGTGCAAGGAGGCAGATCCAGATTTAAGTTAATTCTCTTCCTGAGTGTAGAACAACATTCATCATTCCAGGTGAATGGTTTAACCACCAGGCATATTCTAGCATATTCTAGTGTGGGTTGTCAATCTCTTCTGTCAAATAGCTTCATTGGGCAACAGAGACTAAACTACAGCCTAGTAGTTAAGACCCTTACCTGCAAGGGGAGATCTGAATTCTAGCCCTTGCTCTAATGAACAATTAAGTGTTCGCTGAAGAAGAAAAACAGCCATGAAACTTGCTTCTCAAACCACTAGACTCCAAAGTCATGCTCACATTCTCTATGGTTGTCCAATGGATATTTTGTGCAAAAAGAACAGCTTTAACAGGAAGGGTTGAAAGAACCCCTCCACTAAAGCACTGACTTGGGAAGCAGAAAACAGAAGTTCATATCTCCTCAAGCAAGAAGTTGAGCCTGTAACACTCACATTCTGGCTGACTAATGTTCACTTATAAATGAACATTTTTCATCTCCATATGACAGTCCTTGCACAAGACCATGAAACCACTGGGATACTGGCTAAAAGGAGTGCAATGTTCTAAGTGTGTTTTATGCAGATGCCGCACAAAATGGGGGCATTACATCCAGAAGTTCTCTGAACATGCCTAGTATATTAGGCCTCTGAGGCAAGATAGATGGAGGAATGCCTCATCCATAGATTCCAACATAGCCTAGGATCGAACTACAGGCAGTCCTCGACTCGTAACGTTTCAAGTTACAATGTTTCACGCTTACAACTTCTATAAATTGACACCCTGTTTCGACTTTATGATGTCAGTTTCAAATTACAACACTTGATCCGATGTGACGCCACGCCAGCGAACAAGTTCACTGTGTCGCTCACCTCCCTGGAGAACATCAGTCCAAACCCGCTTGGACACTTTAAGAAAGCAGATGAGACTCCAAAAATACTTGCAGCCAAGACTCCTTCAAAAAATCCAGCAAAGTCACCTCAAAGAAGTCCTTCCAAATCAATATGATTGCTATTTACAATATAAATATATTAATGTAGCTATATTACTCATCTATAAAATTGACAGAGTACAAAATTCTGGGGTATTTTTGGTGAAGATAAGGTACCAGGCCTTGGTTCAAGAACCAACCCCCCATTTATAACATTGTTTTTTATGAGAAAATTGGTTCCGAGTCACAATGTTTTGATCCAAGATGCCGTTTTCAGGAACCAATTGTGTCAGAAGTCCGAGGACTGCCTGTAAATGCTTAGTTACTCAGCATTGTCAGTACTCAGGTGATTCTGGTATGTCCAGTAGGAGACACTCAGACATCTAGTAATTTCACTAGTGGAATCTTAGGAACTGCTCATGTATAGGCACCCTTAGCGTTTAGCCAATGTGGGATTAAGTGCCTTGAGCCATGCAACTCCACAAAAACTGAAAAACCTCAATTAAGGCTCAATGACCCTGAAATCATTATCAGACTAGGATTAGGATACACTACAGGAGGAAAGGAATATGCATGTAGGTATGCAAGCAGAATAGAGATAAAGATTGTATTTTTGCTTCTTACTTTAAGGTTAGAAAGGATGAAAAAATGTATAAAAGCTGCCAACGGATTTGGTCACAACACTTAAACCATACTTACTTGAAGTTTGAGTGTTAAGAGTGCCAGAGCCTTGTTTTCTTAAGTCACTTGTGACTCCAGTTTTATCCTGAAGTACAATGACTGCACAAATGTGGTCTGTATTAGCTGAGCTATTTTGTAACATACAAAATATATTACAAATGTATTTTCAAGGAATTTTTTCTGGTGAAGGCAGGCCCTAGTTATTTAATTAGTTGTTAAACTGGTTGTAAAAACTAATACTGCCAGCTGTACTCAGATGTATGTCCAATTTAAATGGAAGGTCTAAAAATGCATGAAGTTTAAGTCAGACAAAAATGTTACTGTTAATTCAACCTGTAACCCAAATTATTAAAAGTAATGACTTTAATAATACCTAAGACATTCTATCATCCGAGAAGCAATTTTCTTCCGGCGCATCATGCTGAACACCCAAATTCGACTAATCCCACAGATTGCAGGCTCAGGAGAAGTTGAGCAGCACCAGGCTTTTTGCCTTTCAAATGTGACTTTGTCATTTTCTGAGCTAGCTTCTGGAATCTTCTCTTCTATAACTCGATAGCCCTGAAAAAAATGGCAAAGTATAACACAAAATTAATTACTCCTAGCTGCAAATGAATGGTAGTACAAGATAATCCACTGTACTTTAAAATTTTAAATTAAACATACCCACGCACTAACATACTATGTTACTTCAGCCAAAAGAATAAGTTATCTGACCATAAATAGTTTAATTTTAGTCCCTTTTGAACCCACCGCCCACTTTTCAAGTGCCATGCGTTAGGGGGAAAGGGTTGCATAAAAATTACAATATTGAAGAAAATCAAAGTACAATTACAAATTTATTACGAAATTTATTTCTATTTTTATTCCTCTTCAAAATTTTCTTCTCATTCCCTGTTCACCTCTCCTCCTGTACTTTCTGAGAGGGTAGGAATATCCATCCATTTTCCTATATATGTAAGTGTCTTATGTCAGGGCCTACCATTTTAAGGCGAGTGCTTCTGGAAATATCAGTGGCAGCAGTTCCCAACTAGGGCCGGACGGCAAGATTTCTCACAAACCACTATATTCTTCGATCCCTGTTAACCAGTTTGCCAACTTAATTAACAGCTACTATTCCTGTGCTTACAGTTTTCCGTTATTAAGGGAAATCTAAATCAAGGGACAACTCTATTTCATTTGTGGCTAAACTCTCTTTTTACTTCTTATGGTGGGATAAAAACTATCAGAGGGACAATTAACACAGTACAGCTGGGGCACAGTAAGTCCCAACCCATGTTAATTGCAGAGACACAAATGTTGCATGTATGATCACACCAAATTATCTAAGTGTAATCATTATACAAAAAAAATTGTGAACCAGTGGCCCATAACTCAAAGTGCTGTATCGTATCTTCTGACAGCACGGAGATTAGTTCTATAGGATCTTTTTAATTACTTTTGAGTATTTTCTGTCTCCATATGAGAGTCCTTGCACAGAACAAGGAAATAGAAGTAAGAGGCTGACTATTGTTGGACGTTCCTGTAGGTGGCATAGACTACATGCTAAAGCTTCACAAGTAGGATCTTAAATTGCACAGGCATCTTACATTGCAGATTTACGAATCAATTGCAAAATCTCCAGAACAGAATTTTAATAGATTCTCTGGATCTGGAATACCTAGCAAACATAATTAGCCACTAAATACTGAAATCCTAAAGACCGATAAAATTTTGGATACACTTACCCACTGTATATGCTCAGCAATTAAACAGCCAATCACTTTTTTATCATTAGAAATAAAGAGAAGTGTCTTTGTTCTAGAATAGCACATAAGCGGAGCTTGTTGAAACCCCAAGTCATTGTCTACCATTTCTCTAATCTCTTCAACCTGTCAAAACAATAAATGAAGATTAATATACAGTAGAAGACCTACATATAAGAAAATAAAAGCCAAAATTGTAACAACAGTTTGAGATATACAAGCACATCTGAAGTTTGATTCTTCCATAAATTCTAAAGGTTATTAAGCAATCAGGATTCATGGTAGAAGTGGTATCTTTTATTAAACCAACTACATTTCTGGAAAAAAAAAATTCTTTAATTGCAAGCTTCCGGGCACAAACACCCTTCTTCAGGCATGGGATAAAAAAAAAACTGTAGTTCTTATAGGTATAAATGAAAGTTCATATTTCATAGGAGAGTTGAAAGTGAGATAAAATCTCGTTTGGAACAGTTCATTTTATATGCAGATTAGGTTCAGGGTTATTATGAAGGGCTACTGACAAGTTCCAAATGAAAGCATTCACAAATTTATTTAAAGAATGTTTAATTAAAAACATAAGACATTTCTTTTGATCAACTTTCAATGGTTTCAAACTGTAGGCACCCAGTCATTTCCATCACCACAATGGATATAGTTGAGGCTAAGAAACAAGCTTCACATAATCAAGTGTGAGGTTTAGTATTCGTTTTAAACACTGAATGAAGCCAATATTTGTAGCTTCATTCCTGACACACAGTTCTCAGAAGAAGGGGTACATAGTGTTGGCACTGGATTTATGATGCAGACACCTTGTTTTGGGCAGACCCAAAACCTGTAGACTGACCATGACCTTTTTCTTTGATAATAGGCAAATTTTATTGATATACAGATAACTTTATTGATACAAAGCATATAAGAATAATGCAAACAATCTTATATTTACCAGTTTTAGAGATGTTATCAGAGGGAAGGTACATTTGGCCAGCATGCAAGCTTTATCCCGAGGTTCTTTTTTTTTTTTTAAATGTTAGATGTTAGCAGCCTAGAGGTCGGAGCCTGTGGCTCTCCCCACTCCTCTGCCTGTGGTGGATGACAGACTAGTGGTATGCCCTTTGTACATGGTGGCCTTGGATTTCCCTTTTGAGGACCCTTTGCTGCTCCGAAAATATTGCTTTTGTATTTTTTTTTTTTGTGATTACTTTTTATTTTTGGGCATTGCTGATTGTTTTTTTGTGGTTGTGATACTGTTCATGATTTCTTTTGTCAGCATATTTTTGTTTTACAAACCTACCATATATGCACACAGCTTAATTTTTTTTTCCAGATTTTTTTCTAATTTGGTCCGTTCCCCAAAACCGGAAATCTCAATTGCTCTGCAGCTGGGCACTGTGACCTGGTGCCACCTTATTTTATGTTAGGGAACACAGTGCGGTACATGTTTATTTTTCAGCCTATGTGTCTGTTTGCTGCTTGCCTGTTAGACACAATAGCCCTTAGGAAACTTTTACAAACAGGCTTTTTATAAATTAATTAACCCTTGCCATTGCCCTGGACCATTGTTTTAATACAATATTCACTTCACCTACAAGCCAATTTTTAAAAGCAAACCATTAAGTACCATTCTCTAACCATCACTTAGCACAAAGTAACACTATACAAAGATGCACAATGCTTACTCTGCACATATCAACTCCCCAGCTGGGAGCAACACAAAGCTTATTTGCATGTAAACAGTGCTGCACTAATGTGGCTACATTACCTCCATGTAGGGAGTTAGCATAAAGAGCAGACATGGGGCACCTCAACACAATGCTGTTTGGCACCATATGGACATACCAAAAAATACATCTTCCTCCAATTCGCCAATGAGAGACTGAGTTGATGACAACGTGTGCAAAGCAAAGTGCAAGAATGCGGACTGCAACTGATATCCCTTTCCTTGAACTCTCGGCCTTTACTAAATTCTTGAGATATGAATGACTAGGCCAACTAAGCCATTCTTGCCCAGGCTTTTCAAAACCACTTACTCTAATTTAACTTCCCTACTATACTACCCCCCTTTGGCCATGGCAAGGCAGATGTTTCTCAGTTCTGACCAATTACAGGCAATCCTCAACATATGACTTTGATGTATGATGAACAGCACTTATGACCTTTATAAATTGACACGTTTCAAGGTTTCAATGTGGGTTTCAACTTCATAATGCTGGATACAGCTGTGTCCAGCTAGTAAGTCTGGAAGGGGGGGGGGAGGAAGGGGCATGGGAGGGGGACAGGTCAATGCCCCTGCAGTGAAGGAGAGACTGGAGCTGGGGCTGGAGCAAGCGTGGCCCAGCCAGGGAAGGGGGGGCACAGGACAAAGGCGCAGCTAGTCCAAGAAGTGGGGGGGAGTGGCTCCCGCTCCTGCACGCCGCTGGTTTGGGAGTTGCTTGTCTGGCAGCTCGTGCCACTTCTCCCACCACTCATGCAGGAAAACATGGGGGGGAGGGTGCCCCCCGATCTACACAGGGTAGGTGGGGCTGCACTGCACTGCGCTCTGGACAGGCATGGTGGCACTGGGAACAGGGTCTATGCCCTGCCGCCGCTTGCCCAGCTAGAGCAGGATGGAGTTGCTCAGCTGCCTCTGAATGAGCAGCGACGGGAGCCACCCCCTCTCCCTGCCCTGGCTGGTGCCCCTAGACTGGGGCGGAGCAGGTGGAGCTGGGGCTGTAACTTGCTGGACTCTAGGAGGGCAGCAGGGACTATGGGAAGGCTACAGCAAAGTTTTGGGTGGCTTCAGCACCCCCATAGCCCCTGCTGTGCCACCCCCCACCCCCGTCCCCACGACTTCCTGCATGAGCAGCAGGAGCCGCCAGATAAGCAGCTCAGACCAACTATGCTGCCCACCCCCATACCCCTTGGATAAGCTGCACCCTCATCCTGTGCCTCCTGTCCCAGCTGGGCTGCGCTTGCCCCAGCCCCTGTCCCAAACCCACCTTGATCTGCCCCCCAACACACCTATCCTCCCCACTCCCCTTCCAGAATTACCAGTTGGACATAGCTATATCCAGCATCCTAAAGGAACCAATCACCCATTTATAACATTGCTCTTATGGGAAAATTAGTTCCTAGTTACAACCTTTCAACTTAAGACTAATTGTGGCTTAAGTCTGAGGACTGCCTGTGTTCATTTGTGACCAGGAAGGAATTTTTCTCTAGAGCAGACTGGCAAGAATTCTGACAGTTTTTCTTAATTTTCCCCATGGCTCCCAGAAAGCCCAGTTGATTTAAAAGTAACGGAATTTTAAAGGTTGAAGAAAAGATTTTAAAATATTAACTTTTTTTAGCTCACAGCTAGTGTTCAGTGCAGGTGAAGGTTAGAAACAGATTGTTTCCAGGGATAAATAGAATACATCTAGTTGATCTCACATCTACATGTACCCAAGGTCTCTTCTACTAGTCTATCCTCAGCATGTGGGACAGAGCAAGAGGTTAAGGTAAGCAAAGAAGGCTCTTTGAAATGGGATGGTTTTAGGACATGAGGCATTTTAATCCAAAATCTGTTAAACCAGGGGTATCAAATTCATTTTGCCCCAAGGGCTAGACAAACTATTTCCAGGACCTGAAGAATAGTAACTTGTACCTGAAAGGTTGTCCAAATATCTCCCAACAATACAACTGTTCCAATAAAATATATCACCCATAAAAATCGCTCTCTCTCGGGTCTTGGACCAGTATGACTATAGAATCCAACATCTCCAGACAAGTTGCCTTTTTGGAATAGAAATATATATATATGTTCCTTCAAGAATATTCCTCATACTCTCCTGTCCACATATTGAACAGAGCAAAATCTGCTTGATTTATTGCTGCACTTACTCGAATATAAGACAAGGTCCCTCACCCCTGCCACCCCAATCTGCACAGTGGGAAAAGCTCATCTTACATTTATTACATACAAGAAAACCTCACTAAATATACTGTGATTAGACTGCTGCCAAAAGCAGAATGTGCTCAGTAATGGAACTCCAAACATTTACTACAAAATACATAGTCCATATGGGGCAACAATAAGGATACATTAGTGCAACCTAGCTGAATGAGAGGATAATGCCCACTGAGTGCAGACCTCCTTTTTAAGTAATGGTGAGCCACAATACTGAATAGTTAGACTTCCACAGTCACACAGATGTGCTGTGCCATTTCCACCGATTCCTATTTCTTCATCTGCCTTAAATTTCAGCAAACATCACCAAACAGGGCCCCAAACAGTTTACCCAGAATCCCTCTGTTGCTCCCTCTCTGTCTGTCATATATAATTAGCGTAGTCCTGCCCCCCCATGAGGTAGAGCTGAACCAGGATGCCCTGTGTCCCAGATATGTAAATGTTTTTGAGGATCCCAGAACTCATGACAAAAACTGGTTGCAGTTATGAATGGACAGGCTAATTACCTCCACAAAGGATCCATGAGCTATCTGGAGTACACACACATACTGAGCAATGCTGAGCTGTGAGGTCACCATGACTTGAAATATGATTGGCTCAACAGGCCCAGCCCAATGAACTATATGGTAAATTATTAGCCGTTTGTCTCTGAACTAACATCATGCATAGTTTGTATTGCATATAAGTAGATGCAAAAAAAGTGTTACTTAAAAGTAAGTGTATTCATTTATATGCTAAAACTTCTGGCAGTTCCAAAAAAGGTAAAACGCATCAATTTTGGATTAACTAAATTGGTGGGTACCCAGAGTACAAAGTCAGTGTTTTCAAATGTGCCCCTCACTTCCAGAGCATAGTCTGACCGTGATGGGGAAGGGAAGGAAGACACTGCAGGGGAGAAGAAGGAAAGGAGTCACCTATCCCCCCCACAGATTTATTTTTTCCTGCTGTAGCAGTGGGAGGTGAATAAATTCAAGGCAAACCTCCAATAATTAGACTGTATACCTACAAAATTACGAATGTTTCCTGAGCCTGACAAAGGGCATTTGTACCCAAAAGCTTGCAACAAAGAATTTTCCCAATTACCTGAGTTGGTCTAATAAAAGATATCAGATTTACCCAAAGACCCTTAGACCAACACAGCTACAACCTATACCCCCAGAACATTATAAGAAATGTATAAACTGTCCATATATAGAATGTAACTTGTGGGGTTCATCTTATATTAAGGATCATCTTTCATTTACCATATTTACTTAACTATAAGATAGAATCCAACTACAGCATAGCTGCAATTAAGCAATATTTGTCATTGCTATATTCAGTTACGTCCTTTGGAGCGAGTAAACAAAGCAGTAATCACTGGTCTTTTACATAACATTATACAGCACTACTACTACACAAAAAAAATGAACAATTTCTTCTGTGTATGAAATCTGACAATATCAACATATTTAAACGTAATTTAAATTTCAGTCAAAAGATATTCTTAAAAACTAAACTACTTAAATATTTGGCCTCATTATTAAAAATACTTTAATATCTGTGACAAATGAAGAATGTAAATTACTTTTGCTTTTAATTAGTGCCAAAGTCATGAATATTTGTTTTAGAACCATCTTTTTGACAATACTGAATTGTAAGGATATGGATATTAGAACATTCTGTAAAGTAGGTTAAAGAAAAATGGCACATTAAAAAAAAAAA